>VZRO01000228.1:121271-171785 GCA_013397915.1 Daphoenositta chrysoptera
GAAGAAGTTACGGGAGGATTTCGGTGTGCCGGTATGGGAAAATTTCTTGCCCCGGCTAACAGGCTGGCTAAAAGCAGGAAGGTGCATCCTCGGCTCTGCAGCGGTGAGAGCGCAGGGGAGTGTGTGAGAGTCCTTGGACCCAAAACCGCGCTGAAGAATTCGCCCGGCTTCTCTCCCCCCTCTCCTGGACCCAGCTTAAAGCTGTGGGGCCCATTTCTGGGCATAAAGCAGACGATAGGGAAATACAGCATTATCGTAAAATCACCCCAAGACAGGTTATCAAATGGGGTAGGGAGGGGTGGGAGGAAGGGAGTGGGTGGTTTCAACGAACTACTGAAAAAAAATGAAGATCAATGGAAAACAACCAAATCTATCTATGGCACCAAACAACAAGGTCCCCTGATGTTCCCTGAGTATCTTACTCTGTCTTCAGTAGCTTTTAATCTGCCTTTGCAAATGAAACCTCTTTTGCCTTGGTTACCTTTCGTCTACTTAATTTCTGTTTACTCAAGGAAGTGAGTTATTGTCTGTTTTCTCAAATGTAAAGGGATGCTGTCTTAACTAAATATTGGCTCTCAGCTCTTTCCTCAAAATTTGTGACTCTTCCTGCAGCATATGCCTTGCTTTCATTGAAAGAAAGCTTGCCCTTTTGTTAATAAAATTCACATTTTTAAAGAAACAAACTGAAACCTCTCTTCTAATTACCTACACTCATATAAACTACTGATGCTAGTTTGGTAATGAACAAGTCAAACTCCAATGGTAATTTGCACTTTACACTGGCTCTGTGGGGGGTTTGCAATAACATTTGCTACACTAAAAACATGAGGTGAAATCTTGGCCTCATTTGAATCAATGATTTTTTTTCTCTCTCGGTCTCCTCAGGGCTGTGCCTCATTGGTGCCTACTGAATTCAGAGGTATTATCTGTTTGATTGCTGTGAACATGGCCATATGGACACATCCTTTGCCACATGGCATCACAAATGAATATCTGATATTTTCCCCCCAAGAAATATAAGATGTGTATACTATATGATGGCTCCATAAAATATTTATTTAGGTTAAGCCCCTGCTCCCACCAAAATCAACAGTTAAGAATTGTGGTGATGTCAAAGGGACAGGATTTCACCCTAAAACATACAGGAGGAAAGTTCTCTAATTGGAGAGCATAGAGGAGCTAAACTTGAGTGCTGGAAGCAGCTTTGGTGCAGAGTTTTCATTCATACAGATGTGTAAGTATAGTCCATTGTCTTTTTGCTGCTCTTTCCCATCTTTTGACTGCTTTACAAGACAAGCATTTTCTGCTTTTTGTCACACAAGTGTCAGATTTGCTTCCCCTCCACTGTCTTTCCCCTAAAGTAAGGGGCATTCATCAAGTCAGCCATAACGAGGTAAAGCTGAGCAGTTTATGATAGGCATGAGGCTAGGGAAGACTGAGTCTTGCCTCCATTATGTCAATCGTTTATGGCTTTCAGCAACTATCTTGAGGAAAGGGATGAACACTCCTTTTATTTTCTCAGTTTCCTGTTGTTTTATTCAGGATTTTGTTGTTAGAGCAATTACAATAATATTTGAGAAAAGCAGAAGTTAAGTAACAAATATGGAGAAAATAGAAGTATGGGAAGGAGGAGAAAATGTCTCTGTATGAAAACATAACATGCAGCTAGGGAGTGTCTCGGATATGTTCTGCTTCAGTGAGCACTAGGGCAGTATTCATTCAGCCTTAAGAAGGATGTCTTGGTTGTCTCCAAGATGCAGACCGTGTAATTATCTCAGAAAAGTTTTATGCCTAGCACTTCTTTTAAAGATAAAATAATTTAGGTTGTTGGCTAAACTGGCCTTAAATAATGCTGAGCTTCACCATCTTCTTTCTCTCTCACCCCAGCCCTTAGGTACATCTCACTCACTGCCCTCCTTCAGCTACCTCTGTTGCCTTCAACTCCCCGGTGAATTAAAGCAGCTCTCTTGAGGTTGGGTCCTCCACAGATACCATTATTCCTCTGTCTGAGCCTCATAGTCTCAAAATCTATTTTCCAGACCTATCTTTAGAAAGAGCATACTGTGAAGCAGTGCGACCAACTCAGATTTCAAAGAATGATAGAATGATGACCCTTTAGATCATCTAGTTCCAACCTCCTCACTATGGCCAGGGACACCTTTCACTACACCAGGTTGCTCAAAGCCCCACCCAACCTGCCCTTGAACACTTCAGTGATGGGACATCCACAACTTCTCTGGATATCCTGTTCCAGTGGCTCACCAACCTCATGTTCTTCCTAATATCTAATCTAAATCCACCCTCTTTTGGTTTAAAGCCATTTCAGTTTTTGGCCATTTCAACCCATTACCCAGGTGTCCACATGCCAGCATGGCCAGTGCTTGCTAGGCTAATGATCCCATGGCAACCTCCCTGGGCGAGCTACAGACAAGGGGGCAGCGGGGGCCTCTTCTCTGTAGGGAGCACTTGCACAGAACTGCTCTGGGGAAGATGCAGAATGTTATGTGGTAGTACGGAATCCCACAGACATCTGGCACGAATAACAGAAATTTCTGTTTAAAGCTTCAGAAAATTCTGTAAAAGGAAAGCTTTTCAATAACCCTGGGTTTCTCTTAATGTGCTTTTTGAAGTCCACACAAAGGCAATAAATGCCTAAAATGTGTAACCAAGCAAAATCCCAGTGGCTGCCAGTGAAGAAATCCTGTCTAGACTTTTGCATGTGACTTCCAGTGCTGTGGTTATGCTACTTTATATTACGGAGCTTGTTACACATTGACATAATAAAGTGGTTTGTAAAAGAACTGAAAAGGGCTGAACCACTCCTGGGAGCAGCTGTGGACAGCTAATAGCATCAAAGGAGTTTAGACAGAATAATGAAAGAATCATAACTGAAAAAAAATAGTGCAACAAGTTTTTACTTCAGTGTCATTTCTGCAATAACAACAAAAATAAACAGAGTAAGTTTCTTGATGTGAGGCTAACTCTAACAGGGAAATTGGACGAGTGCTTAGACTCTCTTACACTATCTTACACTGCAAGGTATCTTTCAAACCACTTATGTTTTTATAGCTGTTGTGAAGAGGTTGCTTGCCTTCCAAAGACTGCAAAACTCATGATTTCTGTTAAGATGTCATCTCAGCTTTTTAACAATAAAACACTCAAGACAAAAGAAATGGTGTTTTTTCTACTTATTGTTCAAGATCTCACTAACACAAAACTGTACACAGAAAGTTGGTACTTTCTTGACTTTATATCATGTCAGTTTTACCTCCAATGTTGTCAGTGCTGGCATTGGACTGTAAAGTAAACAAATGAAGTTTTGTGGGGAGAAAATATTCACTCAGAGTTTCTGTTGCTGAATATTGCAGAAACCTAGGAAAAGAATATTTAAGACAAGCCAGTGGGCAATCTTCATTCTTCTAGGATATTTTCAAAATCCTTTCTTTCCTCAGCTACTTTGACTCCTAATAAAAAAAAATCAATGTGCTAAATTAAAAAAATAAAATCTTCAATCCCTAATGTACTTTATCCAAAAGTGTCACCAAAGTCTCATTCAGTGCAGTTGGCTGAAGCTGCAAGGCCCATGTCCATTAGTGAATATTAGAGTTGGTCTAATTCCTAATTTTACATTCATCTTATTTTCAATAGCCTGTAGGTTTTCTTTGGCAGGCTGTTTGTAAGGAAAATGAATTGATCACTGCTGGATTGCTCAAGAACTACATCAGCTTTACAGACAGTGTGCTTAAGCTCCCCCAGATTTACATTCACCCGGCTGTTCCAATTACCTCAGCCCTGTGCTGCAAGTGCTTGCCATAAAGAAATTAAATCATCCAAACTAAACAGAATGGGTTTTTATCAAACAAATGTTTTAGCAATTTTAATGTTTTGGGGTATTTTTTCTGTCTAGGATTCAAGGGCTATACAGGTTTCAAGTAGTGAGGTTTGTAGAGTCCATAATATAGTCTTTGAAGTAATAGACTGAACTAAGGGCATGCCAAATAGAAAAAAGGATCCCTGTGCCATCACTCCTGCAGTTTCTATAGTTCAAGGCACCAGGTCAATAAAACAAATGGTACAGGAAAGAAGAATGACATGAAAGAGTAAGGCACTTGGCATTGCAATTTGTGAACAGCAGGACGCTGTTGTGGTATTTTCGTAGGCATCGTGAGACACAATCAATTTAAGGAGATTTTCCTAATTATTCAAGGTGTTGTTGAATACATTAGTGATTAAAATTCAGGACAAACAAGGAGAGTATTCATATTACAGGATATGACCCATATTTTCTTAACCCGGACTACAGTTTTAAGAGTATTATGTCATATCACTGCTTGAGCAGGGCAGGAATGATTTGTTTGGTGAAGTTAGTGGTTGATTTTTTAGTAATTTAGGTCAGACTAGTAAATATAAATTACAATGAAAACTTATCTAATATCAGCATACATGCTACTCTAAAAGTCTAGCTATCATTCAGAGTGTGTTTAGAACAGAATGACAAGGAGTATGCTGCTTCATACTAGAACAACTTGCTTTCAAATTTTAGGTCCAATGTCACTTTTGCTAAAACCAAAATTTTTTGTTTCATTCTCTTTCACACCCTTTGGGTTGACCACAGAATTTTAAAGAGCTGACAGATTTTTTGTATCATTGACATCTATCAGTAGGATAAATATAAAAATCCTGTAAGATCTTCTAACCCTACATAAGCTTTGGAACATTTCTCTTATTTCACACAACTAGGTCTAGAGTTTAGAACATCTCGACACTAAGCTAACATTGAAACACAAAACAACAGCTCAGGAGAAAAGGAGGTGAGTCTGGTGTTATTCAGCTTTAAAAACATATATTTTAAATTATCCAGTAGTTAAATTAATCTGACAAATGCTGATGGTCTACATGAAACGAATTTTTATGCCTGTCTAGTCCTTGGTAAAAAACTTCCAGCACTAAACCAATTTTGAATTTAGTCACAACTTCTCTTCTTAAATATACCTGCTGAAACAGGCTCAAGCACTATGATTGATTCTGCTAAACAGCCCATTCATGCCCACATTACCACTAACAGTCCCACTGAAACTTTGCTCACAGGTAAAAGTAGGATCCAGCTTCATATTCCCAAAGCATCTCTTTCAGTATGCAAATGCTTGCCATAGCAACACTCATCACAACACTGGTGTTGCTTTGAGTGCCTACCTATACTCCCCAGGAAGGAGACATGGTCCTCCAGAGCTTTTATTCTGCCACAACTCAAAGCTTTTCATCCCTGCTGGAAAAGAGAGAAAAAAAAGGAGTGGGACATAAACATGTATTAGCACATCAGTTTCTGTAATTGCTGCAACACAAAGACATAGAAGAAGCAGCTATCACCTGCTATTATGGATTATGGCTCTTCAATATCCTTTAGGAGGACACCTTTAACTTTCAGGCATGTTTCTAACCAGTCTTTAGCCTTTTAGGATGAGCCAAGCAAAGCAGAATTCATTTTGTCGTTGTTGTTGATACTGTTGATTGGCATCTGAAGGACAGCTTTCCTCTGGGAAAAACCTGCAATGTTTTGCTGCAGTAACATATGTTTGGGGTGGTAGGGGTAAGGTATTTGTTATCAACCATATGATGGAAAAATGCTTGACAGTAAAACAATCTGTAGACATCTATGTCAGAAGGAGTGAAAACTTTGAACGATGGAAACAATCAGAATGTTTAGGTATCACTTTGGTGAGGTTTGAGATGGCTCAAAAGCATTACTGGGAAATTGGATGTTTGGAGTGTGTGATATTGGAAGTTTGGGATATTTGATATTGAGGATATTATATTAATTTTCTGAAATACTAATTTTCCTTGGAAGTAGTTTTGTGATGAGGTGAAAGAGCTATCGAAATAAATCCCACTCCAAATGCAAAAGGTCAATATTTTAAAAAAAACCACCCAAACAAAAAAAAAAAAAAAAAAAACAAGATTGAAAAAAACTAAACTGATCTTGGTCTTCCTTATTCTGTTATTATGTTCCATTATTCACTCTAGCACAGATGACAGTTGACTGTCATGGTTTAACTCCAACCAGCAACCAAGACCCATGCAGCTACTCACTCACTCACCCCTGGTGGAATAGGGGAGAGAATCAGAAGAGTAAAAGAGAAAAACCTGCCGGGTTGAGGTAAAGAGACTTTATTGGTAAAGCAAGAGTTGCTTGTACAAGCAGAGCAAAAGAAAGGAATTTATTCACCACTTCTCATGCGTGGATAGGTGTTCAGCCATCTCCAGGAAAGCTGGACTCCGTCATACATAATGGTGCCTTGGAAAGACAAACGCCGTAACTCCCTTCCTCCTTCCTTCCCTCACTTTATATACTGAGCATGAAGCCATATTGTCCGGGATATCCCTTTGTTCAGTTGAGGTCAGCGGTCTCAGCTGTGTCCCTTCCCAGTTTTTGTGCACACCCAGACTACTCGCTGGTGGGGCAGTATGAGAAGCAGAAAAGGCCTTGAGGCTGTGCAAGCACTGCTCAGCAATGAGTAAAACATCCCTGTATTATCAGTGCAGGTATTGTCAATTAGGCAGCCTTAGGAAGACAGAGAAATTCTCTGATGCCACTGCTCATCTGAAGGATTTTCCTCGCTGATAGGATGCCTTAATGTGTAGCGCCATTCCCACAGACCGTACGCCTGGCAGGCACACACTCGCCTGGGGATACTCCCGGCGCCACAGGCGCCGTGTGCCCCACTTCGCCCGTGCTGGCCCCTTCCTGCCGCCCGCAGCCGCTTCCCTTTCCATCCAAAACAAAACCCGTTACCGTGGAAACTGCGACCGAGCCGCCCACCGTGGGCCCTGTGTTCCCGCCCACGAGGGTTCCGGGGGGCGCAGCCCCGCCTCTGTTCCGCCCCCATGGCCGGCAGCAGAAGCAGCACCGCCCATGGGGACCGCGTCACCGCCCGCACCTCCCGCGTTCCTGCCCCGCAAGGGCTGTGCGGGCTGGGCCGGGCCGTGCGGCGGCCCCTCCGGCGGTCCTGGGCCGGGCCCCGGTGCCGCCCGTGCCCGGCCGTTCCCAGGGCGGCGGCAGGGCCTCCTCGGCCGCCGCGCTCAGAGCGGCCCTTTCCCCCTTCCCTCACGGGGGCGCGGCCGCCAAGCTCGCCAAGCCGTCCCGTGACTGCAGCCGCGGCTCCGGGAGCCGCCCGCGCCCCGGAATCACGGCAAAAACTCAAAAAATTCTTTGCGTTCAGCAGAACCTGGGCCCCGCTCAGGACTGGCCTGCTTCAACTTGCTGAGGTCCAGGACCTCTCTTTCCACAGGTGGAATACTGCCCATGTTCACTACAATACAGGAGGTGGGCGCCGCTCCCCCTTTCTCCACGATGGCGCGCACCGAGCCGGCCCCGGCCGCTTCGAAGGACCTGTCCCGTTCACGCCTGGCTGTTCCTAAGCGAGCACAACAATCAAAACTCGCGCGTGCTAAAACCGAAAACCTTTGGAGTGTCATTTGCTCCTCTCCACCTATAAACAACCTCGGCCGGTGGCACACACACACACACACCCCGCCTCCCCATCCAGCCGAGCTGGGGAGAGATGCGAAAAGCAGCGAAAGGTAAAAAAGCCACTTGAGTACCCACTCCAAATGCAAGTCCCCCTCCCCACCCATGCCGGGCCAGAATAAGTGACCTAACAAACCTTACAAAACCAGTGGGATCCTGCAAAAGGTCGCAATTTGGTTCCTAAGAATCGAGATTTTACGGAAATTGCTAGCAATTACTGAAATTACAGAGATACACAATACACACGCAGACACACAATACACACACAAATACACAATTACACAATACACAACGAAAAGAGCTGTCTTTATGTTACCTCCTGCGGGGTCCCGGGACCATGGCTCCTCACTTCAGGTCACTGCAGGGAAATTCTTTCAAAAGTTGCCAGCAGGGAAGAATTCCTTGCAAGATATATCCGATCTGGTCCAGAAGAGGCTACCGGGTCCCAGTCTCATCTGGGTTGCCAGAAAACGGATGCCTTAAAGAACCTAGAAATGAAACAACACACTTTTGAGATAATATTAGTATAGGAGGTAATATAAAGGCTGGTCTTTATTGGAGGCCTCCAGTGGCAGATACGGAAAATGCCCACCCCTGCACGGGGTGAATACAATTCTATGAGTTTAGCAAATTAACATAACTGACAAAAATCCCCAATTAGAGACATAAGTGGTGAGGTAAATCCCCTCCAGTTCAACCCTTTTCTAAATCCTCCTCCCTTAGATAGGAACTAAACTTAGTTTATGAAAATGTTTCTTGAAGAGCTGGTTTCAACCTTGGCTCCCAGAGAGCCAAGATAGAATAGGGACCTTGGACCCCCAGAGCATGGAGCCTCTGGAATGTGTTTTGTCTTTCTGCTTATCAGGGTAGGGAAAAGTATTGGGGTAATAGGCTACAGAGCTACAAATATAGAATATAGAATAGAATATAGAATATTGAGAATATATTGATACAAGGGGCTTAGATTTTAGGGTTAATTGCTGATAGATTTTCTGATTGATTTTTAGTATTGCAAAAGTTTGCAGTTGCTTCTTAAACAATGTATGTGCCTGCTTAACATTTGCTATGCTGGCCAAGATAAGGATAAGGATGTATGGGAGGATAAGATGCCAAACTATTGAAAAAGAAGAACCCACTGTCAACTGGTTCCTACTCTTGGACCCCTAAACTGACCAAAACCAGCCTCGAGGTTTGGACTAAGACCAAGGGACCAGTGAGCATATGCAAGGAGACAAGGTGAAGAGTTCAGTCCTGAGGAAGACTGGTTTACTTCATCCTGAGACCCCTGCCCACAACCACCCGGAGGCACTGCACATGGGCACAGCGTATGCTAATGACTACTGAGCTCATTACCACACGAAGCGGGGATATGTTATGAATGCCTATAGGTGTATTGTGTAATTTAATGCATATGTAAAGTGTAACCAGATATATTCCAAGCTAAACTCCGTGTTAGGTGCGCACATTTTTGAGAGGATTACCTTGCTTGCTGCCCAGCATCATAATAAAAAATTGCATACCTACTTTACAACTTTTATAGTTGTAGAGTTTTACCCCAAATCAATATGAAAGTAAAAAAGGCAAAAATCAATTTGGCATCAGGTGGAGGCCAGTTGAAAGCCACCAGCAGCAACAAATGCTTCCTCTGCATCAGGAGGTCCATCTTGGTCTATCTTGCCCAGCATTCTGTCTCTGACACTGTCTAAGGCAGACATGCAGAAAAAAGAATAGGTCAAGTGGGGACTGACATTTCTCCAGTAAACTCATCCTGCCTCCAGTGCAGAAATCTCTGGGATTTCTTGGGTCAGAGGTGATCTATTTTCTTTTAATAGTGGATGTTTCTTTTACACTTCAGTTGGTTTCACACTGAAAGGAAAATCAATGAGGTAAAGTTTATGTATTTTCCTGTGTGTTCTCCATATCTCAGAACTGTCCCAGTTTACATATACACACCTTAACCACTGAGGGCAGATCCATTCTGCCACTATGAAGCATTACCTCTTCATGAGAAACATAGGATTCTGTACCATTATAGATGCAGTTTAATCCATCAAGAATTCCCCACACCAGACATTATAGAAATATCTCTAAAAAAAGCATAGCTATAAATATAATAAATATACAAATGCAAAGGTGCATTTAAATTAGACCTTATAGGTCTTAAAAGTCATTGAACTAAAACAGAATAGTTCAGTTGGAAGGAACTGAATAAGTGCTCATCTAGTCTAACTGGGCTGGAGTACTTAAGCAATTTCCAAAAGGCTTAGCTTAAACCCAATGCTACTCTCCAAGGAACACCACCACCAAAAGTTAACCACTGAAATAATTAGAACAGAAAGAAATAAGTCAAGATTCTTTCATATTAGCTTTCATTATTGGTCTTGAGAAAAGGAAAGCTTAGGGGAGACCATATCACCATGTTCTAGTATTTAAAGGGTGGCTACAAAGAAGATGGAGGCTTCTTTTTTTACAAGGAGTCACATGGAAATGATGAAGGGTTATGGGTACATCTTAATCCTGAGAAGATTCTGATTAGACACAAAATAACAATCTGCCATGGGAATGGCCTTTCCAGGGTGGTCAGTTTCAGTCAAAATACAGCCAAAGCCTCCCGCAGAGCACCTCTCTGATTCCCTTCCAGCTCAGCTAGCAGGAAGGCATCATACACCTAAGATCTACAAATACAGCCATGGGATGGTTCCCTTCATTCATAATAGTCTTCTCCCTGTGGTATGTACAATATTTGGGTTCCAGACTCCACAAAATGGTGGATGAAAAGCTCTTGAGAAAGGTCGCTTGTGCTAGAGTTTTCAATGTCCCTTACTGTTCAAGACATCTCAGAGAGAACTGGTGGCCTTCATGAAACTAGGAGAGACTGTCTTGCATAAACATGATGTACAAGGCATTGGACAAGGAATTTGGTATCTGTCAGAGACTGAAATGTTACAATTTATGGCTTAAACATCTTCATGAAGGACTTTTGTCTGTTATAGCAAAACTGTATAAAAACAGCTGCATGGAAGACCACCATACCCTGAATGGGGTCCTGACTGAGGCCCTGGACTGCCAAGCTGATGGAGATAAGATAAAGTGCCTCAGCTCTGGGCTGGGGGAGAAGAATACATTCACAGAAGGATTAAGCCTCACGCCTTCAGGGTGGAGACCACAGCTCCAGGCTTATCAGCTGTCAGGCTCCCACAGACCCTGACACCAAAGGGTGGGGGGCAGACAGGTTTTGGGTGTGTGGTGAAAAAGCCTCTGGTCCAAGGCAGTGAACGTCCAGCCTCAGTTGCAGGGCCCCTTCACCCCGGGAAAAGCCGCATCCACGTGAAGGACAGAGGGGGTATCATGGCCCATCAAAGGCCCCCCAAAGGGGTCCCCAGACCCTGCACCAGAGATGGTGCAACAAATCCAGAGTCTTGCAAGGGACAGTGTCAAACACAGCCCCCTCAGGGGAAGTACCTGGGCATTCCCACCTAGCCCAAGTGTATATTAATCCATTGGATTCTATATTTTTTGGCGGGGCTGCAGGGAACCCTCACCACCGAGAAGAGCAGATGGAGGAAAGCCATGAGACGTCATTGGGACCCTCAGGAGGGTGATGTGTTTCTACCTAATCCCTTTCACTCTCCCTGTCTGCCCCCCACATGCCTCTTTTCCTACTTCTTTTTCTTTTTTTNACAGCCCCCTCAGGGGAAGTACCTGGGCATTCCCACCTAGCCCAAGTGTATATTAATCCATTGGATTCTATATTTTTTGGCGGGGCTGCAGGGAACCCTCACCACCGAGAAGAGCAGATGGAGGAAAGCCATGAGACGTCATTGGGACCCTCAGGAGGGTGATGTGTTTCTACCTAATCCCTTTCACTCTCCCTGTCTGCCCCCCACATGCCTCTTTTCCTACTTCTTTTTCTTTCTTTCTTTTGTTCTTTCTTTCTGTCTTTATTTTTCTTTCTTTCTCTTTCTCTCTTTCTTTCTCTTTTTTTCTCTTTCTTTCTCTCTTTCTCTCTCTTTTTTTCTCTTTCTTTCTCTCTTTTTCTCTCTCTTTTTCTATTTACCTCGTTTACTATTAAATAAACTATATCTAATTTTTGGCACCAACATCTAACTTTGTTCGGTTTTAATCAAGCTTTGGGGTGTATTTCAAACCTTTCTGGGTTCGATTCATTTCATTCAGAGAGACTTAGTTTTCTTTGCTCTTCCGTGTTTAAATCGGTTTGTAACAGTATCTCACAGGAAGTAGTGTCTGGTCACCTGTATTCAAGAAAGATCAACTCAGATCAGGAAGGAAGAAAAGGAACTCTTTAAATTAAAAGACCTTGAGGACAAGAAAACAAACTGGGAAGAAAATTACCATTAAAAGCACCATCAATACGAAATGCTTGAATAGTCTTTAGCAAGAGTAGTAAGGAGAATAAATTTAACTGGTTCTACTGGATTTTGTTCAGTTCATAAAAGGAAATATATGGAATAGTTGCCAATGGAAATAGGAGACTGAAACTGGGAACCTTCCAGTTCCATGTTCCTAACTGTGTTTCAGAATTTTAAAAAAAAGTATACATTATTTTGAATGGTTCAGGCTCTGGCAGGCTTGTCCTTTTTTGTATGATTTGTCCACTTTCAAAATAAGTTTCAGTCTTATACATATCTGTCTGTCTGTCAATTTCTCTACTTCCCTCAGATTTCACATTTATTAGTGATTTGACAAGGTACAGTTCAACCTGGCTAATAAATTAGATGAAAAGAAACCTGAGAAGAAGACCACAGTTCCTGACCTAACCTCCATAGGCCTCAGAACTGCTGATGTAGTTGGGAAAACTGCCAAGTTTTCAGAACAAATCATTTTTGGGTCTGAAACAACAGAGACATATTTCAGACTAAGTGCAGGTTGGGAAAAATCACTTAAGTTAGCCTTCTTATTCAGACAAATTGAGAGAGAAGGGTAATACCAGTTATGAAGCAGAGGAAAAACTTCAGAAAAAGGCCAGGGGAAAAAGCTGGTAGTGTCTGTAGAATGGGAGTGAGAGTGGGACAAACACAGCTGAGCAGGCAGTAGAATATGGGACAAGGTGTAACATGTGCCACCTGGCCAAGGTGAAACGTGGGTCTCCCCTTTGATGAAGCCATGTCAGGGATACAGTCTTGAGCTAAGAAACAGGGCAACATGCTACCTTGATTCTGGCATTTGGCAATCTCGCCAAAACAACCCTTCTGTTTTCATAGACTGTTAGATTTGACTTCTCATGCCTCATCCTGAAAATTAAAATGGAGAAAAGTATTTTACCACATTTATATTAACTTCAATTCTATATATAGATTTCATTAATTTAATACTGAGCAAGTATTCTGACCATTTACCAGGTAATCACTTTATTGTCAGTTTCCTACTCCGTGCTATTTACCTAAAATCAACACAGTAAAATATTAATTTTAGCAATTAGTCTGATCATTTAAGTTAGATAAAGGTAAGGGGGCAGATCATGCCCAGTTCCCAAGTGGCCTGTCTCCATTGAGAGACTGATGTCATTCTGATACATTCTCTTTATGAAGTGGTCTCTGCTGGATAAAGCGATCACTTCCTTTACTATTCCTTTTACCTTTTTGACACAGAGCAGCATCATTAAGATTGAATTACACAGCTCTCAGATTGCAAGCACAGGGGAATACTGCTTAAATGACAGAAATTACTGTACATTACCACTTACACAGGTTAGTGCAAAGCTTGTCTCATGATGTGTGTCCTTCAGCTTCAGGGGATCCAATTTGAGTCCCTTCTCACTTGTGTTGGTATAAATGTAGAATAATTTAATGCAAGTCAATACATCATATCTCAATGCATGTCTGCAGCGGGGAGATCTCTGCTCAGGGTTACTACTTCATTAATTTCTGATCTTCACAGCTATTGGACTGCAGGTTAACTTACTAAAACATTGTATATCTAGAAGTTCAAGCACTAGAATGGCACTAACTACATGAAAAGCAAAGAAGAAATGAACTAGAAATATGTGAATTAATCCTTTCCAACAGTCACAGGAGATTATAGCATGACCAAGACATGATAAACCAATTTCCATTGCTCTTTTATTAATAAGATTCATTTCTCCACTGTCATTCTTTACTTCTGTCAAAACTACTTGCAAATAAAATCTCCATTTGCAGCCATGTGAAATATTGACGTTTTGGATGTGTTGTAATAAGTAGTAATATGACTTTAAATTCATTTGTACATTTGAATCTGCACAAAATAGCTGCCTTCATTGTATTTTAATTCTGGTAGTAAGCAAAGTGGGGCCAGAGGACACTAAAATCTTCTTTGCATCCCTAATGACTCCCATGACACTGTCCTTAGGCCTTAGGGATCTCAATTATCCAGTGTGTTATGGGGACTCAGAATTTTAATAAAATCAAAACATCTTACCCAGAACTATTCAGGTCAATATGCACCCCACTAGACCCAAAAGGTATGGGGAAAAGTCTGCTATCTTTTCTCAAGGGGTATTTCACTACTAAGTGGAAAAGATTTAGCAGAGAAGCTTCCATTACATCCAATCCAAAGAGCAGGGCATTGGCAGGCATAGAGAGCCAAAATGTCACACCAGCCCCAGTCACATGAGCCAGGCTGAGCAGCATGCTAAAAAACGAGCTGGTTTTTTCCATTGTAAAAGAACATCTTATTTTTCTTGAATTTTGATCTCTACTTCCTTCCTTGGTGAAACTGGAAGAAAAAAAATCTGCTAAAGGTTGCAGGTTTGATTTCTAAAACAAAGCCACCTTGTCACAGAAGTCCTAAAAAGTTCTTAAAAGCTCTTGGAGTAGCGTAATGCGCAAAATCCTGCTATGTACAAACTGCTGTTCTCTGCTTATCAGGAAGACAAGAAGTGAGCCCCACAGAGGGCACTGTTAACTCATCAATCCTCTGTCCCCAGAAGAGGATGTACGCTGCCTGCTTACGCACACACACACATACATGCTCACCTGATAACGAAGAGATTTTAGTACAACCATAAGTCTCTGGTTATTATTTTAGCTGCTGCAGCACTAGTGCTTCCACTAATCTCCAAAAGCAAACTGGGCATTGCATTCCTGTTGGCAGCTACCATTTTTGCCCAGCAATGATTGAGAACATTTATTTTTACTTTGAAGGGTGATACTTACATGTCAGAACCCACAGCTACTTGGAACTCTCCTAATGCCCTTGGCATTGTGGTACGTAAAGATGTGGTCTTCCACCAGTACAAATGTGCTCTGAGTCACAGGTTAGGTCCTCACTGTGCCCAGATTGTTCTTAGATAGTCCTCATACTGAGGAAACAGAATCCTTCAGTATGGCTGGAGAACATTGAAACAATTAATAGATGTACAAGTTAAAGCTTACATCCAGTTATACAGGTGACCAGTAAGTGTGGGGATGTATAGAGTTGAAAACATTATTTCAAATATATTATTTAGCTACTATATTCCAGCCACTATGGAGTATAAATCCTTGCCGAATAATTCAACTTTCATCCAAATTCACAGAACTCAAGTTAGACAGGTTGACACTCTTATCATAGGTCAGTGTCACAATCACATGGGGTTTGATTTAATGTTGATAAAGCAAGACTGATGAAATATAAATAACTCTCACTACCTTTATTTTATTTCCATGGTGTTAAAATACTGTAGTTAAGTCAGTTGTACTCTTTGTCTCCAAATAGCTTGATTTTATAAGTAACAGAATTACAATAAAAGATGTCCATTATCCACACACAGATAAACACATACATGTAGTATTTAATTCAAACATACAGGAGAAAATGTCTCACCCAGTTAATGGAAAAGTACTTGAGCTAGACAAGGACAATAACTGACAAAATGATATTATTAGGATAATTTTGCAGTCACTTTTTATTTCTTAAAGTTGTATTTTTTGTAAACCTGACATTTCCAAAACAGTGCAAGTGAATCAGAATACAGGTGAACACAAGCTTCTAAATACAGGTGACATCAGTAAGAGTGAACACATTCTTTCAACCACAAGTTCACAAAAAGAAACATACAATTTTACAATATATAAGCAGTGACATTCTCAGAAAAAGAAGTGACAATGGTGCAGGTACTCTACTGTGTATGCAAACCAAGCTCCAAAAGCAATTAGTCTTCATGCCAGTTTAATCAATGCACATTAAATGAATGAAATTCTACTTTCATTTATATCCAAGAAACCCTAGCAAGTGAGTAGACTTGGACAAAGGATAGAAATTAGTTCCATGACTCCCTTAATTCTTTAGTGAAAGCAGTATTATATATTTCCATGCCACATGGATACTATGCTTCAAACTTGTGCAAGATTCCAAAATGTGCCCATAAACAGAAGGCATTCAAGAAAGTTGATACTAAATATTGTCAAAGAAAAATTTTTCAAAACTATTGCTTTCAGCAAGCCGGGCTATGTGCACGTCACTGACTTGGGATGTGGGGTCATTACCATTCATGTATTTAGGCATAGAAAGGGCTGTTTTCACTGTTATGCTTGGCATTGCAGAACTCTGCCACTTTGAGATGAAAAGATTGCTGAAGTGGTTTACAGGCTTAAAGTTCACATCAGGCATAATTTCTCTCTCAGATAATCCAAGCAGTTTGTGAGATTACTTCAATTCAGAGGCTGCCCCAGTATTTTCTACAGTTTGCTGACTTCCTCATTACAATTAAGCAAATAAAAGAACAAGTTTATTCAGAAAAAACTAGCGGGTGTTTTTGTTAGCTACAATGGCCAAATACCAGAGAATACTAGTGAGATCCTTGGAGCACACTAGTTGTGCTGTTGCTCGGGGAGAAATTTCAAGACCCAAACCCCTTGGTTTTTAAATGAAAACATGCGGTGAAAGGTGGCTCATCACTGTGCTGTGGGCGACCAAAACTGTGAAATGACTGTGATCTTCTTGAAATCAAGATGGAAACTACACAGGGTTGCAACAGCACAGGCTCTGCATTAAGTGAAATTTTTCTTTGATTCCCTCCCCCACCTTTCTTCCTGACATCTTTTTCTCAGATTGTTTTCTTCCTATCCTAAAAACAGCTTCAGGGATACTATTTGTAAGAAGACACTTTGTACATTGCAAGCTTTAGATACCTCAGATGCCAGAGCATTTGAAAATGTTACTGCCCCATTTCTAAGCTTCTTCCTCCATAGCTTATAGCTAGGGTAAAGTGAGCCTGCTGAAAAAAAAGGCAAAAAAAGGTTCAGCAAACCTTTCAATGAAGTTGTCCAAGAAAACCGATGACATTGTCTCAGAGGAAAGCACTTGTACAATGACTGCCCCCAGCCTCTGTGCAAGCCGAACAGCACAAAGAAACTAACGAGTAGCTGACAGATGGGAACTTCCAGAGCCCTAAAAGCCATTTCCAAAGTAACCATGTCTAGATATTTATGAGAATTTCTTAAGTTAAAAATCCAAAACCCAGCAGTTCTATAGCAAAGGTATGTTCTACACATTCTTGAAGTATATTACATTTTCATAAGATTTTGGGATTAGAAACTGATTGCAACCAACTGATGTTAGTGGGACTTCTTGTTTGTTTGCTTTTTAAGGAGTGGAAAGGTGCATCTACAGTATTTTAATATGAAGAACTGGTATGATTCATTGTCAAATCCAAGTATCCTAACTGGAAGCAAGCAAGACCCACAATGGAATTTGATTTTTTTTTAAAAAAGGGAGAAAAAAATTTGGAAAGTATATGTATAAAACCAAAATCATCCGTGACAACAGAACTACTGAGTGCCTAGCAGTGATGATACTAAGAATTTGTGGATTATTTCAAAATATGGCACTTACCTGGCCAACAAATAGATTTTCACTAGCAATGACTTGTGCTGGATCAATTCTATGACAATTCCAGTCAGAAATGAAATAAGTTCAGTGTGGGCTCAAATGTGATTTATTTTTATTTGTTTTTTACAAATAAAACCATTTTTGCTTCAAGACAAAACAAAAAAAATGTTCGATAAAATCTGAAATGTTAAATATGTAATTTTTTAAAACTCTCTTCATTATTTAGTTTTAAAAGGTATTTCAAAGGTATAACTAAAGTCGATTTTAAAAATACTGTACGGAAGTATTTCTGGCAGATTTCAAAGTAAATTTTTGTTTAAAAAGTAGAAATTATTGATTTCAGCTTTTCAAAGGGAACTTTCTCCTTTTTTGAATGGAAGCTTCTACATTCAGATCAATTCACAAGTAGTTTCACTTATGCTCTGAATTATTTTTTCAGCCATTTTACTTCTTAATAATTTTTGGGGGCTCAGTTTTAGAGAGGGCAGATACTGAAGATTCATACAGGTAATAAACAGACCCCGTTCTTTTAGCAAGTACTTTAAGAAATTTCAATTTATATCTGTGAATCAATCTCACATCCAATTTCTGTCTTACATTTTTTTTTTAACAGAAAAACCAGACAATTAGCTTTTGTTGGTTAACAAAATTAACTGATGTCAGACATATACTGTGAGGAAATAAACAACCTTCAATATTACAGGCAGATAGATATTTGAAGGAAACTCTTTACTGTGAGGGTGATGAGAAACTGCAACAGGTTGCTCGGGGAAGTTGTGGATGGCCCATCCCTGGAAATGTTCAAGGCCTGGCTGGACAGGGCTCCGAGTAACCTGGCATGGCCATGGGCAGGGAGCTGGAACTAGATGATCTTTGAGGTTCCTTCCAACACAAGCCATTGGCTCTCTGACAAGGCAGCAGTTCAAGGCCAGACTGGATTGGGCTTTGAGGAACCTGGTCTAGCAAAAAGGCTCCCTGCCCATGGCAGGGGCATAGGAACTACATCTTTAAGATCCCTTCCAAGTCGTTCTATGGTTCTGTCTCTAGATGATAATACAACAGTGCAGTCAAATGCCATCAGCCTTTTTTTTTTTGGTTTTGCACTCTGATGGAAAATCTGCATTCTGCTACATGCTTTGAACAGGATTTTGCTGTGGATTTTGGCTTAAATGATAATTTGTCACACAGAATCTGTCAAATCAACAATTATTATTTTAAGAAAGATAGTTGAACAGACTAATAGTTTTTCTTGTCAGATGTTGAAACAATACACTTAATTCACTTTAAAATTATTTTCTCTCTAATGGATGCAGATAGCTAATAGTTAATAAATATTGATCAATACTGTAGTAATAGCAGACACTTGATGATGCTGGCAGTAAAAAGCGAACAGGAATATGGATGTGGTTCATTTTTTAGAATTTGAAGCTATCATGAATATGGCAAGGAAGAGCAAGACCTGTTCTCAAGCAGATTTCTTGCATGTTCTCTGCATTCAAGTTTCCAAACTTACAGCTGTTCTTTTACCACGCCCTTAAGGAAGAAGGCATCTTGCAACCTTTCAATCCTGGTTTCACTTTCTACCACAGATGTCAGCCCTTCTTTCCTTTACATGGATTTTATACCAACATGACATTTACTCCTTATTTACACAAAGTGCAAAATACAAGTAGAATCTAAAACCAAGTCTTACAGAGTTCCACTATTTCTATTCAGAAATCCAAGAGCTTTTTGAAGAAACATGTTTGAATTAATTACAGTTAGATTTCTTCTAATTCAACAAATGATTTCTTAAAGAATTACCAGCAATCAAAGTGGCAAGCTGACATCCAATAACATCTGCACCTTGAGTAAACTTCCTTCTAAATTCTTGAGGCAATACATTCAGTACTTGGAACACCCAGACAGGCGATCTCAAGACTCAAAGATCCAAACATTTTAATCTTTCCATCTACTTATCTCTCTTAAAATTATCATATAAACAAACTCATGACTCAAGTATCTAACTCACATGGCAGACATAATGCTCATAGCTTGTAGCAATTTATCACTTGCTTTGATAGCAACAGATCACGATCTTTAACAGTAGCTTTAAAACTATCCATCTTAATATTAATATGACTTAATTACTTTTTTTTTTTTTTAATTTAAAGGTATTTGTCAATGCCATAGTGGTTGGCCCAATGATATCCTTTTGGTATCTCAACTGTACAGTCCTAGAGACTGCAAGAGAAAACTTCCCAAAGAGAACATTCTGATGCCTTCTTCAGTGAGCCGAAGCAAACTACATCTTGCTACATGTCACTGAAGAAGTGTTTTCATCCTCTCCCATCCAGGCTAGTAAAGGACAGACTCAAGATACAGAGTATCACAGCTGTGAAATACTTTAGGTTCTTTAGCTTATAAATCAAACACCAAATTCAACTTAAAGAAAGAGACAGTGAAAAGATTTTGGCTTATTTCCATTAAATGATCTATATATGATATTACCAAGCCTCGTGAATCAAGCATATGAGGATTTCAGCTACTTTTATCTGCAAATCTCTCTTTTCTCTCTTGCATTGATGCTTTGAAGTACAATAGAATTTTTATATATATATATATATATGTATTTCCAAAGATTTAGCCAGATATCAGTGCTTGAGTGAACTATATAGGTATTCAATATTAATTATAAAACATCGATACAAATATAAAGACATACTCAATATAAAAAGCTTATATTTATAAAAAATATTTTTAGGTAAAAGTCTTCCCCTGAGGGCATACCACATAGTTGGATTCATAAATATTGCTCTGCACTGCAGCTTGGTTACCAAAGTTCAAAGTTCAACTCTTAAATGAAGTGTGAATCGCTCCAGTCACCTGACATGGCTGCAGTGGTTGCCTCAGGATATGTTCCCTAGCTTTTTGGAGTAATATAGACACAGCATCCATGGGGTCTCCGAAAAATCTGGAGAAGATTCCTTCTTCCACATATGGAAGATACGAGAGCAGGACCTATAGGCTAGCAAGTGCATGTCACATGACTGGGCTTTTGTTTTCATGGGCAGTTTACTGATTTTTCTGGACCCAGTTCCAACTATCTTCATTCTCCTTTCTGCTCTTTTCAGCTTCAATAATTTCTTTATACCTCCGGCGGAAGAAGCCCATCTGCAAATCAGAAGAGATGACAGTGGTAAGTTATCAAATCATTAAGTTGAAACTTACTTTGTCGGTATGACAACAGATAATATTATGCAGAAAGAACCAGCCCAGGAGTTAGCATCTAATTTCTGCAAGTGCCAATCCAAAATCATAGTTCTTTATTTACATCATTATAAATGAGATCAAACTGGGTCCCAAATTTTCTTAAGTGCTCTGCTCTTTATAGATGAACTACTCTGAGGTAAGAGTCCTCTTATATGAAGCATAATTAAAAAAAAAAAAAAAGCACATAAAGTATTTCTAATAAATACAGCTGAGGCAGATACAGGTTTGTTGATTTAAAATAGAGACTAAAGTTAAATTTGCAGCTGAACCTAAAGCCAGGCTAACTGTTGGGAACTGAGTAAATGCTGACAGAGTTATATAACAGTGCTCTCAGTGTCTACAACCGCACAAACCAAGAGGGATCAGAGGAATTCAGTACAGTCACCCACCTCCCACTTCTCAATTCCAACTATAATCACTGGCAGTCACTCTTGCACATTTTCTTTTTTTCTAAACCCTTGTACTTAAAGAAATGCAATTAGTTTTCATCTCAGTTTAGATAAAAATTTCCATATCTCTAGTTTTTATATCTCTCAGATAAACAAACATCATTTTAATAACCGACTTTGGTAAGCATTCAAGAATAACTCCTCAAACTTAGCAGTGCACTGTTGAGATCACTGAATAAATATTTTGTTCAACATAATTAAACATTTATGTAATTCCTACCACTCTAAACCTGTTTTCTTACTCCTGCTGTGTAAAACATGATGTTTTAGTCTTCTTTTATCAACCAGTTATTGCTACCCTTTATTCCCAAATTGCCTGTGTGTAGGAATAATTTGTGCTGTTTTGTCATTACTAAAATTCCATTAAATTGGACTTCTCAGTTTCAGTTTTCAGCAACTTCAATTTTCTTCAAGTGTATTTTAATTCACAGGGCAGCATATTCAATCTGTCAGGGGGGATTCTCCAGCATATCTTCCTGAAGTCCAAGTCCTTGCCTGTGCCTCGAATTACTTCCCAAATTCACAGCAGCATGAGACTATGCACATACCATCCTATCATCAATCCTTATCTCTGCCTCTTGCCTTCTGGTGCAAAGGACATAGAAGCTGCAGCATAATCTAACAAGTCCCTCTCTTTTGGTAACTGGGACATGCTGTTAATCTAGAGATAAGTGTACCCTACTAGGAGCATAGGTATACATAGGTATACATTACATTAAATCCTACTGCCCTAGTTCCAGCCAGCCAGGGATCATTTCTGCAGTAGCCAGAGGGGGCATGGTTAGAACCTGGAGATTATTCTACACCACCTCACGTCACTGCCAGGGATGGGGGGAAGGGAGTCTCTTCCAGGGGAAGGGGTTCCTTCTGGTCAAGAAAGCATGGCAGAGGGAACAGTGGGGTAATGCTGGTTCTGAGCCAGAGGGAGCAGTCCAGGTAATGTAATGTCTTGGGGTGATTTTATGACAATACTGTATTCCCCTATAGTCTGCTTTATGCCCAGAAATGGGCCCCGCAGCTTTAAGCTGGGTCCAGGGGAGGAGGGAGAGAAGCCGGGCGAATTCTTCAGCGCGGTTTGTGTCCAAGGACTCTCACACACTCCCCTGCGTTCTCACCGCTGCAGAGCCGAGGGAGCACCTTCCTGCTTTTAGCCAGCCTGTTAGCTGGGGCAAGAAATTTTCCCATGCCGGCACACCGAAATCCTCCGGTAACTTCTTCTTCCTCTTCTGGAGCTGCTGGGCCCGGCTGCGATCCGAGAATCGATCACCGGAGCCCGCGGACCGGCAGGGAGGCTGCGGGGACGCCGCGCCCCGGCCTCGGACCTCGGGAGGGCCGAGCTACGGAGGGGACTCTAAATCCACCAGATTTTTCTGCAGAAACTCTGCAGGTTTAATATTGTAACAGTTATTTATTTTTCCCACGTGCCACGCGGGCACTTCATTTGTTAAATAAATAGTTTTTCTCACTTTCCTCCAAGAAATTCCTTTTGTATCGGTGGGGGAGGGAGTGCCGAAACCTGTCTTCTGTGGAGGAGACGTTCCTTCAGAGCATTTCCCCCTTAACTTGTCTCAAACTGAGACACGTGGCTGCAGTCAGGTCGGCTCACTAGCATATTGCATGTGAATCACTCTTTTCTACTCTTTTGTTATTAATATTGTTTCTGTTACTGTTTGGTTTTTTATCTCATTGCTGTTTCCAGTAAATTGTTTGTATCACAAGCCATGATCTTCACATTTTATACCTCCAATTCTCCTCTCCATCCCGCCTAAGGGGAGTTTGGAGTGTTTCAGTGGGAACATTAAATTGGAGAATACAATTCCTAAACGATGACAGCCGGATTTGGTGCCCAAGTGGGACACAAAGGTTGTGATAACAACAGATCAGCCCAGAGCAGGCTGGAAACAATCTTCATCTAAGCATTTGTTGTATTAGGTACAGAGTCACTGACTACAATGCTGCTTAATCTCTTCATGTGGTTGTGCTACCTAACCCTGTATATATTCCTGTATGTGCTCCTTGCAGTGCTGTTTTTCAGAGCAGGGAGAAGGATCAGGATTACTTTGTTGATGTACTGTGTGATAACAGTTTATTACATAATAACATGTAATGAAGGTCATTTGGGGTTTGTATTCAGTGTTCTTCTCTACCCTTGCCTCAGGCACAATATTTGGTAGTCTAGTAATAGTCATACCCAGTCTGTGGGGGGAGTAGGGGAGGATGACTTTCCCCAGCTTTTTACCCTCTTTTCCTTCTTCAGGCCTGTTACAACAGCTTTGGAGAACTTTGAATTCCCTTTGGATGTTAAGGAAAGCATGTTGTTGTTGCTAAGGCTGCCAGGTCTCCTCAGTGCAGTCCACACCATGGTTAGAGTCAGGACAGAGATTTATAGGAAGGTCATTCAGAGATCTGCCCTGATGGTGGATAGTCATGAGTGGCATGGAATGTGGGAGAAAAAGGCCCAGTTGTCGGAAAAATTATCTGCTCCAATGGCTTGGAAGTTCATCCCTGAAAAACTACAGGACCCTGATAAAGTGACAGAATACTTGCAATGAGAATGGTGTGGCAATTCCAGAGAGGAGCTATTTACTGCAACGTGCTGGGCCCCAACTATGATTTATTGGACACTGCTCTGTACTAGATAGCACCCTCAGGGAGAGGGGAAGGAAAACAGACCAGCAGGCACTGTGGCCACTCAAACTGCAGCTGAACCAGATGAACAACTCATGCCAGTAGCAGGTGCCCCTATAAAGAAATTCAAGACAAATTTAGTTTGATTAGTGAGGGATGAAGAGGAATAGGGCGCTCTCAACAGGAGGAAGAAGCAGGGCCAGAGAGAATCACCTGATCCCTAGCCCCCGGTGAGCTGCAAGATATGCAAAAACATTTCAGCCACAAGTCAGGAGAGCCCCTTGTGACCTGCCTGCTCCAATGTGGGGATAACACAACCTGCAAATGAAACTAGAAGGTAGTGAGGCCAAGCAGGCCCCAAGTGACGTCCCAGAATGTAGGCACTGATAATGGGATTTAGAAGAGGACAAAAACTCTGAGCCTCTGCAGGCAACCCACCCAGACTGACGTGGAAAAGGGTGAGGCCCCAGAATGGTTGCCGTACATTGATAACACCATTGTGTGCAGCAACACAGCAGAGGAAGTTTTTCAGAAAGGGGAGAAGATAATTCAAATCCTCCTCATGGCCAGTTCTGTCATAAAGCAAAGTAAGGTCAAGGAAATTGCCCAGGAAATATAGTTTTTAGGAGTAAAATGGCATGATGGATATCATCAGATTCCAATGGGTATGTAAATGGAATCCTATGTGGCGAGTCACAAAAGCTATTGAGGGACAAACTGGATCAAGTCAGACTGCAGAGCTGAAAGTTGTCCAGCTGGGTTTAGGTATCACTGAATGAGAGAAATGGCTAGTGCTCTACCTGTACCCTTACTCATGGATGGTAGCAAATGCTCTGTGGGGGTGGCTAGACTGATGGAAAAAGACCAATTGCCAACACAGAGATAAACCCACCTGGGCTGCTGAATTCCGGCAAGACATCACTACCCAGACAGCGAAGTTGGCTGTATAAGTATGTCATGTAGACATACAGGTATGTCACGTCATACCCAAGAGTCAGGTTACTGAAAAACATCACAACAACAGACAGCTGGATTAACCTGCCCAGATTAAAGTGTTTTAGGTGGATCTGGACTGGCAATGTAAGGGTGATTTTCTTCTGGGTCAGTGGGCCTATGATGACGCAGGTCATCAGTGAAGAGATTCAATATACAGATGGGCTTGTGATCAAGGGACGCACTTAACCATAAACACGATCTCCCAGGTTATCCATAACTGTGAAATGTGCTGCAGGCCAAGCAGGTAAAGCCCCTGTGGTAAGGGGACAGCGGTCAAAATATAAATATGAGGAGGTTTGGCAAATTGATTGTGTCACACTCCTGCAAACCCACCAAGGCAAGCGCTATGTTCTTAAAATAGGGGAAGCAACCACTGGATGGCTGGAGATGTACCCTGTGCCTCACACCACTGACCAGACAACTGTCTTGGGCCTTGAAAAGCAAGTCCTGTGGTGACATGACACGCCAGAAAAAACTGAGTAGGACAATGGGACTCATTTAAAAAATAGTCTCACAGACACCTGGGCCAGAGAGTATGGTATGGAGTGGGTGTATCATATTCTCTCTCATGCACCAGCCTCTGGGAAAATCAAATGATACAATGGACTGTTAAAAACCACATTCAAAGCAATGGGTCATGGAACCTTCAAACATTGGGATCTACATTTAGCAGAGGCCACCTAGTTAGTTAACACTAGAGGCTCTACTAATTCAGCTGGTCCTGCTCCATCAAAGCCTCCACATACCAGAGAAGTCCCCATGGTGCATATGAGGAATATGTGTTAGGGAAGACAGTTTGGATTAGTCCTACCTCCAAGGCAAAGGCAGTGCCATCTGTGGGATTGCTTTTGCTCAAGGATCTGGGTGCACTTGGGTAATGCAGAGGGATGGGGAAACACGATGGGTACTTCAAGGGATTTGATTTTTGGGTAAGAACAGTCTGTAATGTTGAATTGTGTAATATTGGTTGTGGAATGACACTGCCACTGTATGCCATAACCAACCATGGACGAGAACTATGGACTGCTCCAGATACACCAGTCATGATCTCCTGATGCAGCTTGCAACCACCCAACAGCACACCAGCGCTCCTACCGTGGAGGACACCTAGGATGGATAGAACCCACAGTCATGGACTAAATGAACTCAACAGACATCTTGGAGGGATGGCCATTGACTATAGAAATTATACCAGTGCTTGTATATACATACACACACACACACACATACACACATACATATATATATTTATGTATATAGTTGGAAAGTGTAGGATCTAGGCAAGACATACATGGTATAGAATAAGAGGTGTATAATGTCCTGGTTCCAGCCAGGACAGGGTATTTTTTGTAGTAGCCAGAGCAGGCATGGCTAGAACCTGAAGATTATCCTCCACCACCTCGAGTCATTGCTGGGGGTGGAGGGAAGAAAGTCTCTTAGGGGGAGAAGGGTTTCCTTCCAGTTAAGTAGGTGTGGCAGAGGGATTGATGGGGTTTGCTGATTCCCAGCTGGAGGGAATGGTGGGGTAGTGTGGCTGTGGTTGGGCCAGGCTGGGCTCAGTGAGCTTTTTGCATGTGAATCACTCTCTTTTGTACACTTTTGTTAGTAGTATTGTTGCTGTTACTGTTTGTTTTCTTACCTCACTGCTGTTTCCAGTAATTTGTTATCTCAGCATGTGATCTCTACCCTTTGTGCTTCCACTCCTCTCCAGCCCACCACAGGGGAGCAGGTAGGGGCAGGGAGGAGCAAAAGGCTCATGGTTTTAGTGGGAGCACTAAATTAGAGAATACCATTCCTAAACCACAACGCCTGCAAACTACTTTATAAATGTGCAGTAGGTAGACATACATATAAAATGTCCATGATCTCAATGCTACAAAGGCCCCATGACCTGGATGCCCCCCTGGTTAACTGGAATTAGACCTTAAAAGTCACTTGTTCAGTCATTCTTATGCACAGACTGTGAACACAGTATCTTTGCCATGTACCATAAGCAAAGCTTTATCTGTTGCAATGTACATGCAAATGCATGGATAATGGTGGTTCTGTTCTGAAAAATCAACTCACGAAAGTGACTGCGGAATTTTTGAGGGCCACTTCTCCCTTGCTTCCTAGCCTCTTTCAGAACACTCTATCAAAGGATTCAGGAAGAGAGAATTGGAGAAGAGTTTTTCTAGTTCCCAATTCCTCAAACTTTAGAAGTCAGATCAAATTCTTTCTTCAGCAGAAAAATACCATTACTAGTAATTTTTGTACTTGGCCCACAAGCTGTACCAGTGCAAGGGATTTATTCTGAGAAGACGTCCTCAATATTGCACCATCATAAAATCCCAGTGAAAGTTCACCAGTTATGCCAACAGAATTCAGCCCAGTGGAGACTGCAAGTGAATAGCAGAAGTTTCTCTAGATTTTTGGTCTAATTGATATTTATTATTATCCTATTATTATTTATTATCTTATTGATATTTATTATCTATTGTTAATAAGAAAAAAGTGCAACAGTCTACTAGTTCTCCGTTCTGCTTCAGCTGGATTAATCATGGGTACTTATTTATTCACAGGAATCTGCTGCTACTATTTACATATGCTCAGGAAGCAGATGTTATGAAAAAGTGGGTGGCTTTTTTTGTATTATCAGTTTTTGTAACAGAACCTACCTGCGCATTAGAAAAGAAAACTGCCATAGGACTTTGCTTCCTAAGATTAACAAGAGAAGTTCAATTCCTAGTTTTAAAAACAGGTTTTAAACCTGTAAGGTTTTCATCTGTCATACAACCACATCCTTGGTACAATAAAACTTCCTCTTGAAGTTATAATCAAAATTATAGAGAGGCTTTTTAATTTCCTTGAGGGCCAAACAAACAAACCCCAACTCCTTCCCACTGTTATTTTAATAAAAAATGTCAGTTTCCAAATATCTGCTTCAGGAACTGTCTTTAAAAGTTAGTTAGTTATGAGAGTTTTGGTATTTTACTACTGTTTTTCTGGATAAAGGATGCTCTTGTATTACTTTCTGGTAGGGATAAAAAGTGAGCTGAAAACTGTAATAAATAATAATGAAGCATGAAACCCTACATCTAGAGGTGACTCCACTACAAAGAATTATGTTTATTTGCTGTAAATGATGTGGATTCTCTCAGTTATGTAGAGGACTATTATGTAGTGCAATCAAAAAGAGAAATTGGACCTTAAGGATTGGTTTGGTTTTTTTTAATGTGTTCAGAAGTAGTGGTCAGGGATTAGATACATGTCCCATCCCTGAGAGACAAGGATGTACTTTGTTATGTGACACTGTTCTTTAGTGACACATGTTTACATTTAATGTAATAAAACCCCTACCATCACCAGAAAGCAATTTTTTTTGTAGTTGCCATGAAGAAATCACAACATAGTTATTGTCTCACAAAAGACCACACAACCCACACATCCATCTCCTTAAAATTAACTCATTTCATTCAAGAAGGACAGCAGTATTCACCACATGGGGAGGGCTGGAAAGAACAAGTGAATTTAAGATACAGTGATGGGTAATAAGGAGGCAGACAATTGGACCAAAGCAGGAGAGTTGGTACTACATAGGGTTGAATTTATACAGGCTCTTTTTATCACTGGGGCTGAAGTGACACCATGACAACAGGTCCCCTTTCCATGGTTAATGCAAAGCCCTTAAGAGAACTGAGAAAACCCAGTGAGGACAGCACTGCTGGGCCTCAGTCCTGAACTTCAGCAAGGAAGAGGAGAGATCCTAATCTTTAAAAGGAGTATTGCCATGATCTCATTTGTAGAATGGGTGTTTGCAGTAGGCCAATGGTTGCTAACACTTGTTTCATGGGCAATGATTCTCCAATATTGTTAATTTCTCCCAAATTTTGCTTTCCATATATACAGACATACATGTGTATGCACACATACAGATGTATGTATAGAGCAAAGAAATACCCAGCTCCAAAACCCCATCAGGTGGTCTATGATTTCACACATCCCCATCCAAGGAAAGCTCTGATCAGTAAACTTCTGCCCAGGGAAGGCATTCATGAGAAGAAGAGCAACAGGAGAATGCATTTACAGGAGGCAAAGAGACATCACTGTGGGAAGCTGAAGGGTTATAAAGGAAGAGGCGGCATCATCCACTAAAGACAATGCATGGAGTGAGAAAAGGATAGATGGGCTAGAATAACTAAATTAAAGGATGTGTGTAAAACCCATGGATGGTTTCAGGTTTTGAATCTAAGCCACCAGCTTACAGCAGCTCTAATTAATACTTCTTGTAACACCTCCAGAAAGGACTGGTTATTGTTTGTCTCTTTAAAACCTGAAACCATCCATAGGTTTTTACACACATCTTTTAATTTAGTTATTCCAGCCCATGTGCCCTTTTGTAGCACAACCTTACTGCCATCTACAGTATATACTGAGCAGAACGCATTTTTCTGACAATATTGAACAATAAAGCTGTGTTAGTCTGAGATGGGAAATTACACCTGTTATTGTGAAGTTATTTCTTGCCAGCCCTGCCAAGTCCTGTATTCTAACATGGGTATTTAAATTCTTTAGCATACACAACTCCCTTTAACTGCCATGCCAGATTTAAATCCCTTTAATCCCAGATAAATCATATCTAACAACACTCACATAGAATAGCATTTTTCAAGCACCACAAAAACTGAAAACTTCAGTCAAAAATTATTTTAAGCTGTTGAATTATCATCCCAGTAAGTTATCTTGTTTTTTTCCCCTCTGCTACTTTCTGCATAGCCAAAGGCTGAATTACTAGATCTTACATGTTCCTAAACTCCAAAAGTATAAGCACTTATCCAACACATCCCAAAGTATGGGCCTGAGGCTATCTCTCTGGGGTATGAATTATAAATATGTTTAAAGAGTGATAAGATTACAAAATAAAATTTAAGTTACAGTTGGGAAAAAAAAAAAAAAGCTGATCAGAGGGCAAGCAATATCTCTGCTTTTATTTTACTCACTGTTAGGTAAATTTCTAAAGTGCTTTTATCATGCCCAGCAAGCTTTATTCTCCCAATCAAATAAAATGAGAAATAGCTTAAATGTGGATTGTAGAAGAATGATTATGTTTTGCATTTTTAAAAGTTTTTTTTCCCATTAATATAAGTAGTTAAGAAACAAGAAAAAATTGTAACAGTCACATACTGCTGTAAAAACGACATTATGTCCTAATTACAATAGTGTTTCAAGACTATAACTGAGTTAGGAATAGAGGTTTGTTAACAACAATATTCAAACAGAATTCAAAACTGTATCAGAGAGTTTTGCCACTTCTAAGATTTCAATTAATTTCTCTAGTGCATACTGGGTATTAAACTGCACACAAGAAGTATTGAGTTTTAATAATATTATTCTATTGACAAGGTTACTGACCACAGTACAAGCCAATAAGTAAAAAGAGAGCAAACTAAGAACTGACAAAGGGGTAAGAAATAAAACATAAGAACCATTGAAGAAATCTCCCATGGAACTAGGCTTTGACAACAGACTTTGGGTTCAGTGCCTTAGTCACAAGCAGTCTTTCCTCTGGTACACAATTTCTGTATCTACTATAAGCACTGTTCAGTCATACCTGATGAACAGTCTGTATTTACGTAATGCATCTCTTACTGCCACATTGCTAATCTAGGCAGATGTCCCAAGCCATTCACAATTAACTTACACATCTCATCTTTTTTGGATGTGTGCTACTTGGGCACTTCTCCCTTTACAGAAACAGTACCACACCTAGAAAAATACCTAACTAATCATGGGTCAAAGCAGGGCCAGAAACCTTACCCCATTAAAATGCCCACCAGTCAGCAGAGGAACAACATGCCCAATATCTGCAAAGCAGTGCTGTTGAGATTAGAAGCGTGGAGTATTTCCCCATGCAGAGATCGATCACTGGTTATTAAGTTCTTCTCATTTTACTACCACCAAGAAGGCAGGTAAAAACACTTTGCACTTGGGTTTGCATGGCCCTGGATAATTCTGGCAAGCCATCAGTTTCAAGAGGATGCAGTGTGTCCTTTCTCCCAATTAAAGGATGCTTGCAACAGTACAGAGGGGTCATGAACAGATATTTGTATCAGCTTTTCCACCAAGAACTGTCAAACTGTCAATCCTGGGTAACCATGTGAGGAAAAGGCATGTTTGGAGAGGAGCCACGTGTCTTGTCTATAGTTAAAGGAGAAAATGTGCATTTAGGAGAAAGGATGATACTGTGACTAAAGTAAGTTCACAAGGACTCAGGAGGTCTGGCTTTGATTATTCAGTCTTTCACTGATTTTTTGAGAGGCAATTCCTTTAACTTTCTTGTAATGTAGGTCCTCATTTGCTCAATGAAACAAGGACAAGAAAATAAATATATGTGATTCAAACATCTCCATTCCACAAGTGGCTGTATACACATATATAATATACACTCTGTACATATACACAATGTCATACATACTTATACAGCTGGGCAACTGAGGCTAAAATAAGTTCAGCAGCTTGCTCAAAGATAAATTCTCCTCTACCAACACTTTCTTAGCCACTATGGAAGAATTTGTTACCTACCATCTGTATCTGATCCCAAAGTATTGCAACTGATAGACATTGCTATGGCACAAAAGAATTAGCAATGTACACAAAATAGCACTTAACTTATAACTTACTTTAATCTAATCTGGTTAAGCTTTCTTGAGATATTACTGCTGGTATGCTGGGAGATCTATAGTCCTTCATAGATTTTAGAAGTAAATTTATTTCACATGCTTTAGTACTAAAATGAGCATAGTTTTTCAACACACATTTTATTAGGCAGTTACTTTGTAATTTTGAAATAATAAGATAAAATTCTTTCTTTAATAAGAGCATTCACAACCCATAAACTTACCTAATGGGATAGTTAAATAAACTATTATTTTAGTTAAACTATTATTTTAGACTATTATAAACCAAATGCTCTATAGCTATCTGAAAGGCCAAATATCAAAAAACAGTCACTAAGGCTAGGTACCTCGAAGTAGATGCACCATTCAAACTAGGAGCATGCATGGAAAAGATGCATTTAGGTGTGCAAAACAGTTACCTGCACAAAGAGAGGGACACTGGTACAGACAATCTAATTTAATACATTCGTTTTTAAATACAACATGCCTTGCCATTGTCACTGATGCTAGAGTGTCACCCAACTCATCAACAGTTTGTTCCTCTAACCAGTTCTTGTGCAACTCTTCTCCCAGGAGCTGTTCAGTTGGCTTCCATGTGGCTACTTAGTAATCTGGTAGGTAGCAGTGTTAGTTCTGTTATTTACCCTTGGAGTATCTTTACCATCTAAGTTGCATCAGACAAGACCCATTCATCTAGGCTGTGATTCATTTGTGCATACATAATATCTTTTGTTAAGGATTTAGTATTTACAGTACTTCAAAAATGAAGAGAATTCCAGTGACTGGACTTAAAAAGATCTTTCAGTGGTGAGTTAGGGTAGTCTGAGTTTAATGAAAGCACAAACCTCTTGCATCTTGCAAGATAGTAACTATGTACAGTATCTTGCAAGACAGATGTCACAAGTACACTTATAAGTGTAATTAAAAAGAGAATTGGCCAACATTTAAACTTACAAACAGTTCCAAATAGTTTAAAAATTTTTACCTATTGCAAAATTTTACTATATAGTTCATTTTTTAAAAAGTCGTAGAATGAACATAGCCATCAACAAAAGTTCATCTCTGATTATCGCTCTCAAAACTGAGAAAGAACACAATGTCTACTGCAGATAAGTCAAGATAAAACTGTCTTCTAAAATCTCAACAGGGAACAGGACAGTAACTAAATATCATTGCTGTAAACACAATTAATTTAAGACATATCTCAATCCATATGTTCCATTTCTTCTCCAAAGAAAAGAAAGAAACACTACTGGAATATATTTTGCTTTGTTTGAAAACCAGAGATTAAATACTAAAGACCATTTCTGGAATCAATAAAAAGTAGCTTTACAATCATACTTTGATATATTTGGTCTGTCAAAAATATTTGAAAGAAAGTTGTACCATGTTCACAATTACCAGAATAAGTCACTTTCATGGGCTAGCCAAACCAGAAGGAAATGGCTATGGCTGGTGTAAGATATAATACAGGATTTCCCACTGTGACACCGAGCCTAAAGACAGAATTCAGACTAGGCAATCACATTTGCTCTGTTATTGGCATTTGGGTCTGAGAGATGCTAATGACTTCCAATAAATACACATACTGTGTTCTGGTAGTGGCAAACCTTGGTACTTATTTGCAATTTTTCAGTCTACACATGCATTCTTTTTCTGGTTTAGACTTCTGAAAATGATGGCTATCTTTCCTCCTTTCTGAAAGACATTCTGAATCACAACCCTACCTCTCTCTTACCAGTGGATTACATTTGTTTGCATGGTGCCAGGATAAGAGCAACACAGCTGCAATGGCTGTGATGTTCTCAAAATACTCTGGCATGCACAGCTCTCATTTGGAGGACACTGAGACCACAGAGAACACTCAGTCACAACATTATTGTAGCACATTTACATAGCTCATTTTATCAAGAAAGATAACAAAGGCATTTTACAAGTACTGGACACATACCACCACTGAAATGTTGCCAATCTTTCTCTTGAGTGTAGTGAACAAATATTACATGGCAGTCAGCAAGCTCACTGGTGAAGGCAGTGTTTTGGCTACAACAGCAGCATTAACCATTTAATTGTGTAAGAACAAATAAAGATGACCAAACTCAATCTCCCTGCAACATCCAGTCAGAATTCAAAAAGCACAGCAAATCATCAGAGTAATGTACTTTAGAAAACCCAGATTTTGAGTCACTGTTGCAAGAATACAAACCCTTTTGGTCTCAGGAAGCCAAGGGTCTACAAACATTTTGTGGTGCTTGCTTTGATTCAGGAAAAGTAAACAATAAAACAAGTTTTGATTGTTCCTTAAGAAAATAAGCAACCCATTTCCTCCTCAAGGTTTCCTAGATATTATACAAAATTAAGATCTATCCATGTTTGGGAGATAATACAGGCTTGGTCTTGAATCACAGAAGTTAATTTTCACCTGACTGCATTTTTAGTACTTGTAACAGGATAATATTGAAAAAAACTTATTATAGGTCTACTGGACCTAGAGTCTGTATCAAAAAAGTAGTACCCTGGGAAGCCTACATGTGAGATAGCAAGTAACAACTTACTTAAAGCGACTAGATAAATGGGTAACAAAAGAAATAAAATTGAAAAGTTTATAAAAAAAACCTGTAGAGAACGCAATGCTTTGAGGACTACAGAAAGAGGGATTTCAGAGAACCCAAATAAAGTCATCGTTTTTATGGACAGACAGGACAGGTATGGGCTATTAGGTTGCTACACATAGGGATCATATTTTTGTGAATGAGACAACCTGAAAAATTAGAAGTAAAAGGTGGGCAGGAACTTAGAAGGAAGTTTGAAAAGATAGTGTTGACATGGTTTTAAATTAAAGAGAGATGATGAAGAAGAAAAAAAAAACAGAAAAATTAGAAATAATATAGACTTCTTAAGTTCCAAGGCAACTGGTGCATCCATCTGCATCTCTGCAGGGAAGACCTTTGTGAGCTGTTCTCTTGGGTTACAATGTAAAATGTAACCAAAAGTACATATTCTACTACCATCTACATAAGCTGTTAAAATGGGTGGAGCAGTGTTCTTCTCCATGACTCAGCCCTGATAACTCCCTCTGGGGAAGCAGCAGCCACCCTGGGGGAGCCATCTCTGCTAATGGGCCATCAATATCTCACAGCATCACTCATAGAATTACATCATCCCATCGTGAGATGCCCCACCCTGGGGGAAGAACAGAACATGCCTACCTGTATATAATCTGAGGCTTGGAATACCATGAGAGGACCACCACTGGATTCCCAGAGGGCAGGAGCTCTCAATAACCACCACTGGACCTCCAGAGAAGGACCAGACCTTTTCTACAGGATCACTGCTTCGACAAGACCTCATCAATCACTCCAGCGGGACTCCAGTCACCATTTAATCAGACTACTACCACCACCCTGACCAACAGGGTATCAGGTCATATTCTGACTTCGTCAGTTTTAGCCACTGTTTCTGTACTACTGCCTTTATTGTAATTTTCCTATTAAATTGTAGTTCTGACTTAGAATCTCCCACAAAATATTTGTGTGGAGTTAATTCCTCTGCTGGTTTGCTTTCAAACTAGAACAGCTGTGAAATACACCCTTCCCATCAGTAGTGCCTAGTAAGTGCTCTCACAGCAAGTTGAGCTGACTGCTTTGTTTACCTGAACAACAATTATGATTCGTAATTTTTGGCTTCACCACAGTACCTAATGGTTTATTCTTGGAATTATATGTACAGAAAGGAAGAAGCATATGAACTCTGAATAGACACAACTTTCACCAAAGATATGAAATGCCACTCAGTTTCAGAGGTTTCTCTGTCCCCACCTCTATAAACAACATTCAAAGTTATATAGCTATTACAAGCAGCTGGGGGACTTTTTTTTAGTTGAAATGTTCTCTTATTGGAAAGATTATATATATAATTAGAGTTGGGGGGGGGAGAGAGAGACAGAGATAGAGATAGGAAATGTATATGTATATGTATATGTATATGTGCGCATGCATGTGTGCATATGTACAGATATATAAATGTATACTTCGGTCACAACAACCCCATGCATCACTACAAGATGGGGACAGAGTAACTGGAAAGCTGGAAAGGACTTGGGGGTTCTGGTCAACAGCTGGCTGAACAGGAGCCAGTGTGTGCCCAGGTAGCCAAGAAGGCCAATGGCACCCTGGCCTGTATCAGCAATAGTGTGGCCAGCAGGACCAGGGCAGTGATCGTCCCCCTGTACTCAGCACTGGTGAGGTTGCACCTTGAGTACTGTGTCCAGTTTTGAGCCATTCACTTCAAGAAAGACATTGAGATGCTGCCACAAGTCATGAGAAGGGACAATAAAACCGATGAAAGGTCTATGGAATAAATCATAAAATGAGTAGCTGACGGAGCTAGGGTTGTTCAGCCTGTAAAAAAGAAGGGTCAGGGGAGACCTTACTGGTCTCTACTACTACCTGAAAGTAGGCTGTAGCAAGGTGGGAGTCAGCTACTTCTCTCAGGCAACTAGTGACAAGATGAGAGGAAAAGGAGGAAAAGGCTGTGCCAGGGGAAGCTTTTGTTGGACATCAGGAAGAATTTCTTCACTGAAACAGTGGTTAAGCATCAGAATGGGTTACCCAGGGAAGTGGCAGAGTCACTATCTATGGTAGTGTTCAAGAAAAAACTGGATGTGGCACTTAGTGCCACTGGTCTAGTTGACAAGGTAGTGATTGGTCAAAGGTTGGACTCAATGATCTTGGAGGTCTTTTTCAACCTTGAATCTATGATTATGCATATATATGCATGTGGTGTGTGTATGTATGTATGTATGTATAATAGCCACACTACTCCCCTACACTGAAATCCAAAGAGGTTTTGTGCCATAACTCTATTCCCCTATGCACCTTGGGAGGAGAGTGTGGTGTTGTTTTGTTTATGTGGCATTTTTTAAAAATCAGTTTTATTTCACTGCAGAGCTACTACTCTATAACCTGACCACCGGGAAAGGGGGTTGGTGTGACAACTGCTCAGGAAACAGTAGTTACACACTGCCACCTGAACTGTAAATGAAAGGGAGAGAAAATGGGTTGGGGCTTGTAACACAGAATACAGAGCAACCACTGGCAAAGATTAGGTGCAGAGTTTACGAGTATTTTTTTTTTTTCTTTCACTGTAACATGATGAGCTGTATGCTTTGGCCCATTTAAAAAGACAATGTTTGAGGCGTTAAGTAAGAGAAAGTGTCTCCTTCCAAAAAGGGGAAAACTTTTTTGGTTTTGCTACATAGATGAATTTCAAGTTAGCTTTATCCTTGGTTAGCTTCAGTTATCTTCTGAATGCTGAAACAGTATGTGAGGCAATGGCAACTACTCTGTGTATGGGAATACAAGCGTTCTTTCAAAGATGCTTGTGCAGTCACAAGTTATTTCTCCTAAAAACTAAAAAAAAAAAAAAGTCTTCAAATTCTCATTTGAAGACAAAAGGCAAAACTGTACTGTGTAGCACACACTGAAGAGCAGGTACCCTCTGGCTAGTCAAAAAACAACATATGTGGTTGTTATTCTCCTTGTCCTCCTCTCTACAGTCCTCTCAAAAACTCAGAAAGAAGAGGTTCTTATTACATAAGGGACACCTAAAGATCGATTCTTTGACCCAGGAATCCAGAAAGGAATGCTAGAAACCTCATTTTAGACAAGTCAGAACTTGGCAGGGACAGGCTCAGCTCAGAGAGATCCTTAATGTCGAGATAAATAAGTTTTGATAAAAGTCCATCTCTTGTGTTAAACATACCATAAAATAATGTTGCTGCAATGAATATAAATTCAAATAAAATCTTTTTTTTGAAAACCACTTCCACAACTGGCTCCACGCATCACTCAGATGCCCAAATGTCCAGCCTGGTGGTCACTTACACATTCCCTCTTTAATAACTTTTTTCTTTTTCTGTGCACTTAATCCAAAATGATATGGAATAAATAATTCACTTCACAACTCAAGCCTGTTCAAATGTAGAAATTTCAATCCAAAACATTGTAAAGCACTACTATCATTATTAGAATATTTATTGTGTTATATCATGCTTCGGTTTTGCATTTGCATGGTGTATACCTGGTCTACATATGCATAAATACACTATGCCTGAAGGAGACTTTGTCCTCACACACTGCTTCACTCCTGACACCTGAGGGAAATGTGTTTGGGACAGCACTCACCAAAATAAACCAGCCATCACTGCCTTTTTCCCTCCTGAATTGTTGTCAGTGCTTGTGAAAACACAGGCTTGTCTAGCATGTGGGTAGCTAGCCTGAAGAAAAGCAACCTCCTCCCCTGCTCCACTTTCCACAAGCATCTGGAGGCCACCAAAAGGGTATAGGCAAATCTCCATATAAAAAAAGCAAGATGTATTGCTGTGGGCAAGAGCATGAGAGCTCCTCCTGCTCTCATGAGTGAGCTATGCTGCAGAGAATCTGGCAAGTATGAGAGCATGTCCCCCCAGATGCCTGCACAAAGTTATCCAGAGTAGATGGAAGAAGATGCAAAAGGCCACAGGTTGGGCCATCCAACAAAATAGGCAAAAATGGGACAATCCTTGCCAGTCTGCCTTTATGCATGGTATCTTGTGGAAGTTGGGGAAAAGCTGCTCACCCCCTCTGAATCTGTATGCACTTAAACCAGAGGAAGCACAACATCTACATTAAATATGAAAATAAACAGAGAAGCAAAGCCACTCAAAAACTGATCAAACTCATGCTAAAAAGCTTTTTATGTGTGTATAAACATGGCTGTAATCTTGCACGTGAATAAATAAACTTTTATTTGAAGTGAAGCAACCAAACATTTAACATCACTTCCATTGACATGAACCTCCTAAAATGGGCAATTTTAGATCTACAAATAATGAAATAATTACCATACTCATCTTAGTATGATGCACAGTAAACTTATTCTGATTCCAAACAGAATTTTGTGCTGGAATGTCCCTGAGATCTCACTCCTGCTAATGCTATTAATTCTAGCAGTGTGCAATGTGAAATATTTACATGTATTCTAGTATTCTTCTACAACTTTAAGGAACTGTTTACTCCATTTGCAAGACATCAGCATGTTTGAGGATTTGTTCACTGTGTTGTGCCACTTGTGGTGCAGTTGTGCACACAGCGAGAGTGTACTTTCCACATAGGGCAGAGACTCGGGCGCTGCCAGCACACTCTGCACTGCTGCCAGTGCTCAGTTCTGTTACAATGAGTTTGCTCCAGCTCCTGCTTTCTTCTGTGTAAACAGCTGCCTTCCAGCACCACAGTTTGGCTCTAATTCATTTCTTAATAAAAATATAATTTATTTTATAATCTAGTCCTAAAATTTAGATAAATTGTCGTTCTCACTGGCGGTTCTAAGACATCCAAATCTCCATCTAATTAAAATTTGATCTTTCATTCCACATTTGAAAACTAAATTCTAATATAATGTTGGGATTTTTTTTTTTTTCACTTGTTCACACACAAAATTTAGGAATGACTGTAGGATGTACTTTGCCAATTTTGTCTAAAAAATATTTTAAATCAGACTATTAAGATTCCTTCGTAGGACAGCAACTTTCCCATGTCAGTTTTATCTCAACTTTAATACTGCCATAATTTTAATAAATACAGTAACTAGTGAGTGCAAAGTATTACTTATATATATTTATGTTTCAAACTAACATAAATTAAAATACTGGCTGATAGCAGCTACACAGTTTTAATCACTTTTCTCTAAAACAAAACCTTTAATTATTGGATCCTTTAGTAATCATGCAAATCTGTGGATAAAGCACTGGAACTCATCTGGCAAAGCCTGACTGTCATCTCTGACTCTGGGCAAGGCATCTCAACTTCCTTTGCCTCAGCAGATATGCATGCAAAAATGGCTATGTAACCCTAGTTACAGCTATTTGTTCCTGTTACTTGGAATTTCTCTCAAAGATTTCATGCAACAAAATGGCAGTTTCTTCATGTGTACTGAATGATCCCTATAAAATTTAAAAGAGCTCAAAGTATCAAGATTAACCCAGGAAGCAAAGGACTGTATTTACTCTAGTGGTGACCAAGAATTGAACTTGTGCAAGTTTTACCTGAAGACTCACAGGATGATATTTCTCTCATCTTGCACATTTTCAAACAGTTCATCTGATGCCTTTTTATGATAGGAAATGAGTAATATGAAATCAGTCATATAGGTATCAGCAGCAGTAACTCCTTTATCAAAACTGTGTGTCATTTAGACATAAACCCTGGGCCTCTTCCAGTCTCACATGTTTCCATTCTCTTGGTTATTCTTCCATCTTAATTGCGCAGACTTTTGTTTTCTTCTACTATTTCTGACACAGAGGGCAGAAGTATTTCCCAAACGCCAGAGAAACAGAAGTTACGAGATATTCTAGACTGTGGTCAGACATTGTTTTCCAAATGAACCTGGCCAGTCAGTGCTTAAAAATCTTCAAAACTGATTATAAAAGTACTTTAAATCTATAACCCATATAAAATTTATGTATTATATGATGTAGTATATAATCTATAAACCAACTATACACACATCTATATGATTTAAAATAAGAATTACATGGCCAGTTTTAAGTTTCTAAATCCATTTTATAGCTTCACCCTGCAGCAGTATGTCCTTTTGCAGCACACTGGGGCTGTGACCTCCAGTCCCAGCACAGCCGGCTAGGAGAGCCTGCAGCACACATGCTGCCAAGCAGTGCAAGTCAGGCTGCTGGATGTCTGCCATGGGAAGCAAAATAATGCTGGACTTGTTCCCATGTGTGCATTTGAGATTTAATTCTCTCAAAGACAGTCCCTGACCTTGACTGTGGTCTTTTAAGTTTATGGATTGGTAACAGGGAACTGAAAAATGAAAACACTTGAAGTTCCTTACCCTTTATATTTACCACACCAGATGGCCGCTGGCAAGTGTTAGCATCAGCCCAGTTTTACCCTATAACAGTGCCTGGATAAAAGAATTGCACCCTATCAGAGACAGCGTGAAGGCTGTCTTTTAACAGGTCCAGACACTTCTTGCTCTGGTAAGGCATTTTACTGATCTGGAACTCTTTGTCTGAGGTATCTGAAGAATTTATTGTCAGATACTCCTGTCCCAAGGGCATCTAACTCTTGGAAAGTAGCTACCAAGTAGTTTTTGCTAGACACGCACCCAGTCTCTTTGCTGGTCAAGCAAGCTGATCTGATTTTCAGGAAACTCTGCTGAAATCAGTGAACCTCAGTCATCATAAAAACATAGATATGCAAAGTATTTAAGTGTAATATAACAGTAGATTTCTAAGAGAGACCTTCCATTGTCCTAAAATGGTTATCAGAGGTTTCAACTTTTAATAACCAGGCTCTAAAAATCCCCACTTTTTCACTTCTTCTCTACATCATGAGTCCCTCCATGTCCCTCACAAAAGCTTGTATATGAAATTGGTTTTGCTGACTAATGACTTCTGTAATGGAGTAGACAATTATTCAGCTCCTAAAGAAAATGGATGTTAAATATAAGGATAAATTTAAACTTTTTTCCCCTGGGATTAGCTTTGGTGTTTATGTTGCATCTGTTACCTTACCTTCCATAAGAGCACAGCCAGCAACAGGAAGATGAGAATTCCCACCAACAAACTGATGGCAATGATCCATCCGACAACATACCCACGAGGCTCCAGATTGTGCAATGCCTCAAAGACCACCTACAAAGCAATTAGAAAAAGATCATTTTATAATTGGAAGTTGTATTGTTTTCTCTTGTACTTATCTTATTAAACACATGGTATGGTGGCCTCACTGATCATACTTCATCTGTCAAACAAATAGGGAATGCAGCCTTAACTTAGTGCTTTCCATCAATTTTTCCCAAAGGATTTAAAGCTTTCAAGTGGGTTTTGAGTAGTCATGTGTTGGATCCAAAGAATATCAGCCTCCTCTCCAGCATAACACTTATCCTGCCAACCCCCAACACTGAGCTTGTTCAGGTGCTGGGCCATCGAATGTGCACAAAGTTTTGCATGAAAAACTCCATCCCTTAGATTGGCAGGGATTGGCGTGACATCTTGCATGGCTTGTCTTCCTCATCCTCTTCTGGCCCTGCCAAACCCACTGATGCTTCACATGAAACATTCATGATGAGCTTGTGCTGAGGGTTAGGTTTTCTCAAGTAAATTTCTTCCAATTTGTTGTCAGGGAGATGCTAGGGGTGGCTTTCTGGTAAATAGACAGTGATTAAGGAACCAAAGGAGTACCCAAGCACCCTGATATACCGTTGAAATGGTTTTGGGGAGGGGAACAGGGGTTTGGAGTTCCTTAGCTGGGTGGGAGTAGTCTTTTCCCAACTGGGAGCAGAGACAGTCATGTGGGGTTTTTTTCACCTAGGACCTCTCCTGCACAGCGGTTTCAACACTACCATGGAGCTCTGCCCGCCACCTGCTTGTAAGTCCCTTGCTTGCAAGAGAGTCCTGGCTGCTCCATTGATTGAGACTTTGTGCCAGCTGCCAGCACCGAGAGACCAGCACAGTCCATGTGGGTGCCTGAGGCAGCCCTTCCTTCCCTCCCCTCCCCGGAGCCACTGCATGGTGAGATGCCTGAAGCCAGAGCTGCCCCCGCCCCACCTCTTCCCAGCATTTCCAGAAGAACCCATGACTGCAATAGAGCTGTTCTCTAGTTTTCTACAGCATGTATGGCAGGGAAATACAGACAACAAAGAGCCTTCCCACCATCTGTCTCAAGAAGACAATGGGAGCAAATTGTATTATTCATATATTCTATGTGAATTTGCAATCTCTTATTTTAATCAAAACTAGTTCTGCAGTGGAAAACTCAAAAACGGCTCTCCTCAGTGAGGGCTATTTCTATGTTAAATTTTGCAATTTAATATCCAGCAAATGCAGAGAGGTAGCAGGGTTTTTTTTTAAAGGTAATGTATTTGCTTTATCTGTCTTTGTTTTGCAAGACAAGGTAGTTAGTTTTCCTCCCTCCTTCACAAACCACTTTCACCATCTTTGCTTAAAAATGCCAAAACCATTTTGTAGATATGAATTGTTAAATCAGGTTTTTTAAAAATTTAACTGTTAAAAGTAGGTGAAAATCCAGGAGTTAGAGTCACATAGGGTTTTGCAATCCCAAGATAAAAGGCCAGTGAAAGACCCATAAAATACATTCACTCACTGCTAACCCTGTTCAAACAGCTTCATTTATGCGACAGCAAAGGCAACGCAATACCATGCAACTTCTATGCATCTTGAAGGTGTGCATTCAAGAAAAGGCTGCAAAAGGGAGGAGATGGCAGCACTGGTACAGGAGCCAGAGATGTCCTGGGTTCTCCAACCATGAAGATTTCCAAGCCTCAGAGAAAACCATGGGGATCCTGAGTGAGTGCAGACAACAGCTCTTCTTTGAGTGGGAGATGGGACAAGGACAGCCTCGCAAGATTCCACTAACAAACATTTCTCTGTTTCCATAAGCATATGTAGCCTTAGCAAACAGCCACTAAAATTACAGGCACAGATGGGAGAAAGGGGGTCACTATATTTTGTCACAGTGTTCCAGTAAAGAAGTACTGAGACATCCTTCATCTCAGTTTCACAGGTTAATTTAATGCTGATTAAGATCCCAGCTTTTCTGGAGGAAGAATTTGAATATAGCCAATTTATACACACTGTCTTTCTCTATCGATAAGATGTTATCAGGCATTTCACAGAATCACAGACTTGGTGAAGTTGGAAGACACCACAGTGGGTCATCTGGTCCAACCTTCCTGCTTAAGCAGAGTCATTCTAGATCACATTGCACAGAATTGCATCCAGACAGTTCTGTAATATCTCCAGTGAGGGAGACTCCACAGCCTCTCTGGGCAATCTATTCCATCACTTGGTCACCTGCACAGTAAAGAACTTCTTCCTCATATTCAGTTGGAACTTCCCATGCATCAGTCTCTTCCTGTTGCCTCCTGCCCTATTGCTTGGCAGCACCAAGAAAAGCCTGGTTCCATCCTCTTGACATCCTTCCTTCAGATATGTGTATACACGGATGGGGGTCCCTGTGGGGGCCTGTTCATGGGGGCCGGGGTGGTCCCCTGGAGGGAGAGGCCCAGGGTGCCTTCCTGGGTTGGGGTGGCTGGGGAGGCCTCCCCCAGGGCGCTTTGTTCTATTATGTTAATGTACCCCAGTTCTGCTACCCCCGGTCGGCCCATTGGCCACCCTGTCCCTTGCTACCCTACATGTCCCCGATCCAAAAGCATCTCCCCTCCCCACTTTCCATTGGCCCATGTTCCCTTTTCCCTCCCTCACCATTTCCCCATTGGTTCCCGTACCGCGGCTCCATCTATGTACCGCCCCTGTGCCCTCAGACCATTGGTCCCTGATGCTCTGCCTGCCCCCTTATATAAACCATGTACCTTCCCTTGCTCTTTGTCGCCGGAACGCCTTCGCAGGTAGTGGGATAAAACTGCTTCATGGAATTTCTACACAAAGAACCTTCCTGTCTCTTTGCTGTCGGTTTGTCAAAGAAGCCAGCTGATCTTGGCGGCCTATGACAGGCCCCCTCAGTCATCTCTTCTTGAGACTGAACAGGCCCAACTCTCTTGGCCTTTGCTCATAAGAAAGATATTCCATTTCCTTAATCACCCCTGTTGCCCTCCACTGGACCTGCTCTAGGAACTCCTCTTGCTGAGGAGCCCAGAACCAGACACAGCACTTCAGATTGGCTTCACTAGGGCTGAGTAGAGGGTCAGGATCACCTCCCTCCACCTGCTGGCAGTGCTCTTCCCAAAGCACCTGAGGATACCATCGGCCTTTTTGGCCACAAGGACTCACTGCTGGCTCATGGACAGCTTGTTGTCCGCCAGGACCCACAGGTCCTTCTCTGCAGAGCTGCTTTCCAGCACTTTGGCCCTCAGTCTGTACTGGTGCCGGGGATTATTCTTCCCCAGGCGAAGGACTCTGCAATTGCCTTTGTTGAACTTCAGACCTTTCTTTACTGCCCATCTCTCCAAACACTTGAGGTCTTTTTGAAGGGCTTCACAGCCCTCTGAGGTATCAGCCACTACTCCCAGCTTTGTGTCATCAGTGAACTTGCTGCCCCTTTCCCCAGGTCACTGATGAACAAGTTAAACAATACTGGACCCAGTACTGAACCCTGGCGGACACCACGAGTGACAGGCCTCTGATTAGACTTTGTGCCACTATAACACTCTGGTATCTGTTGTTCAACCAGTTCTCAATCCACCTTGCTGTCCACTTATCCAGGCCACATTTCCCGAGTTTACCTATGAGAATATTGTGAGAGGCGGTGTCAAAAGCCTTGCTGAAGTTGAGGCAGGCAATACACACTGCTCTCCCCTCATCCATCCAGGTAGCTGTCTCATCATGGAAGGCCATCAGGTTGGTGAAGCATGATTTGCCTTTAGTGAATCCATGCTGACTCCTCCTGACCCCCTTCTTGTCATCCATGTGGATAGAGATGGCCTCCAGAATTAGGTGCTTCATCATCTTTCCAGGGACTGACTGGCTGGTATTTCCCTGGGTCCTCCTTGCTCTTTTTGAAGACCAGGGTGATATTTCTCAGGCACCTCTCCTGATTACCATGACCTTTCAAAGATGATAATGAGTGGCCTTGCTTTGGTGTCATGATAACAAGACTTGAAAACATAGCAAATAGATAAGAACTAAGATCTACATATTTAGCATTATCCAAACATATTCCCATAACTAATATCACTATATTCAAAATAGCTCTCAAACATGGACCAGAGTTCTTCAACCAAGAAAAAGAATAATTTTAGCATTTCAGATACTAGTGCAAAGCCTTTGTCAGACTTTTAAAGATATTTTGCTGAACAGAGAGTGCCCTAAGCAGCAGACTGTCCCTCACAGCCAGTATAAGGGAAATACCAAACAGAGATCAAACACAGATTTTCTGCCTTACTTGAATTTCTAAGCAGCTTGGAAAGATGATCTGATGTGGCAGTCCAGTTTTCATAGGTGCTAAGGTTAGCATCCATCTTACAGTGTGATGACTATTTCTTAGATAACAAGACACTAATGTTATTTTCCTTTCTGACTCTAAAATCCAAACTCCTTACATTTTAAGTATTGCCAACTTTACTGAACAGACCTTTCAAGGAGTCTCTGGATGCAAAAGGAGGTGGTGCCTTCTCTCCACTACTCAGAGAGCAAATGTTAACATATGACAACCTCCAGCACAATAGTCTGGTATGCACTTCATCCTGCCAAAAGAAAGAGCCAGAAATAGCTGCAGAGATGAAATCATACATAATCTCTATAGCAAGAGCTTCATATTTCAGGTCTGAAGCACACTGGCTAGAAGACCTTGGCTGTAGCTTTTGCAGTCACAGCTTGAGCTAACAGGGTAGAGCAACAGCTTCTTATCTATCTGGTTTCTTCTAACAGTCTGGAATCAACATACATTCATAAAAAAACCTGTTCGTGGCTTTGTGGTTTGGAGAGGAGCAGGGATGTTGTGCACTGTAATGTCCCTAGCTGTCTTAAGTCCTCAAAATCTGCCTGCATTAATACACAGTAGCTCCAATGAGTTTTGGTGAAGAAGGTACCAACAACAAAAAACCCAAGCCCAACCCAAATCACATCAGACTGAGCAGACAGTCAGTGTATATTGCATACCTGGAGTATCAGAAAGAAGGCAATACAGTCAGTGGCAGGATGCCAAGGAAGCAAGCCATGCCTGGAGGGAAGGTTCACTGAAAGCACATGCAACAGTTACAAAATACAGAGTGGATTAGGTGTTTGTTGTCAGACTGATAAAATGTCAGGGAAAAACCATGAAAAATATCATTGTCTTGATGACATATGAGGATTTTTAGTTTCATATTTATTTTTTGCATTTTGCACTGTACATGTAGGATTTGAAAGAGGGAAAGCCCAGGAGGCAGTGCAGTTTGCCATTTAGCTTTATGTAGCTTACACCTCAATGAGGTTTAACACAGTGTAACTGCCCTTCTGGAAAATAACTGAGATTTCCACCCAACCACTGATTTTTGCAATGTCAAACCCAGACGTACAAGAGCACCTCCCAGTTCATCTTCTACCTGTGCCAGACACTTGCTATATCCTGACAGCTATATCTTGGTTAACAAATTAAGAAGAAAAATAACTTTTTTAAAAGAAGTTTTAAAACACCTTATTTCAGTAAAGCATGTAGGCAAGAAGTTAAGAAGTAGGAATAAGAGTAAGAATTTTTGAAAGTAATTAAAGTTCTTACTCTGTCAAAGTCATTTGCAGAAGAGGTACATGCTACTGCACTGGTACTCAGAAAGAAAAGAAACATACTTCAGCAAAAACTGATTCAAAATACAAATTGAAAAATTTTCTCTTTTTTTTGCCTATGTACATTAAATTAATTTTCTACACTTGCATCACGAGCCACAATACCATGGAAGGCAGGGCTTATAAAAAAATGCTATTTTATTTCTGTATTATCACCTACATTATTTCTGATCTTTCAAACCACACTGCACTGCTGGTTGACTTTTCCATTCAGGTACTGTTATGCTTGGGGGGACTTCAGCAGTAGACACCATTCTCCTATATGTCTGCACGTATATGCATATACATCCCTTTTATATATTTATTTATTTACATATACTAAGAAAAGCAGTATTTGCTTAAAAAATACAAACCTGAGGTTTCCTTGCAACCTGCTTGTCTCTGTCCCTGGGAAATTAACTGTATTTTATTGTTATTGTGTATTGTATTCCTTTACCCAGGTGTATGTTTCTACCTGAGAGACTGCTGTGTAAAGACAAAATCTATAAAGGAATGTTCTAGTAGCAAATGGAGAGGTAAAACAATAAAATTAATAACTTAATATGATGACAACAATAAGGCATCAAATAATTCACTTGCAAGGAGGCCGCAAAGCTACTGGAGAAAGCTCCAGCCAGGCATCAAAAAGTTAAGCTGGAAAGAACTGGTGCTTTAAAGTGCTGAGTGTTTTTAAAAAACGAGAGGTTGGTGGTGGATTGCTGAGTGGAAGAGGTATTCCCACATGCATTAAAAAACAGCTGGGACATCATGAACACTGTCCAGTACCACAGGCTGCTCCTTCCAACACACACATGGAGAACAGGCCAAAGTCAGGAGTCCTCCATGCTGCAGGCAGGCAGCTAAAGCTTAGATTCATGAATATATACTTAAACCTCTTTGCATATAGATAGGCATATAAAGATACCTTCCAAGTCTTCACAACCATAAACTTAACTTTTCTAAGGTTTTTTTTTTGCTATTGTTTTCCCCCAAAACATATTGTTTTACCATTGCAAACATAAACATACCTAAATTCTGAGCAGAAAAAAATCCATGGAGGACAACAACTTGCCTGTGTTGCATTGCCTTGGTTTAATACAATTGAATGGGAACACTCTACAATGAGTTCTCCCCCTTTGTTTTAAACCAATCCCTTTCTACTTACAATATATATAAGTGAAAAAATATCAGTTTACTAGCAAGCAAAACAGCAACAGGCAAAAAAAAACCCAGAAAATAATCACTACGTACAAAATTGATAAATCTCACAGACCCCCACCAAAGACAAAGAGTGTGTGGCTCTAAAGACAAAGAGAAAATGGCAGCAAACCCTCCCAGGAAGGTAGGAGGGTAGGAAGCAGTTCTAGCGGCAGATAGGAATTGCTGGCGTGCGTGGGACCAGTGTTGCCGCTTGCTGCCACCTCCTGACACCTGCTGGACTCGGCCAGTTTGGGTGTTGCTGCCTTGGGTCCCTACTCCGACAGAATAGGAGGGAAGGAAAGAGTGGACTCTCAGCACTGATGCCCGGTGGCCTGGCACCAGACTGGCTCTGGGTCAGTGCTGTCCACAGGTGTTACAAAATTCACTCTGAAACAGTTTCTGATTGCAAAATGCAGAGTCTGCTTTTGCTACTGTTGCGAGTAGAGGCAAGAAAAGGCCAAGAGGCAAGCCAAACAGGGAGAGAGAGATATGCCTGAGTGTCCCAACTTTTAAAAAGCCCTGGGCTCCACCTCTTCATTCCGGTTTCCAGCTGCAGGGGTCTTAAAGAGACAGTAACAATTTTGGGCATAGATAGATAGGGGCTACAGCAACATTTTGGGTTACCGGGGAACACATTAAACCTGGAGTGACTGAGCTGGAGTTAAAAGAATAGTGAACTCTATCCAGAAGGCAGGAAAGGTTCAAAGGCTTGATGGAGCTTACTTGTACTTAGTAGATAGCACCAGACAGCCATACAACAGCCTTAAGCTTTACATGTTACTGTGTTGCAGGACCTGCATACATTTTATCTCGGGGTGCCTTTTCATGCAGGCAGCTTTGCATTCCTTCAATTTCAACACAGGAAGACTCAGAGGTATTTGTCTGGTTTTGTTGTAGTAAAATCCAGCTAATTCTTCCTTCCACACTTCCAAAGGCAGTCCTTTTGCTCCTTAAGAGCACTCTTCCTCTTCCTGCACACAAGCAGTGAGCAGAAAGTGTGGACTCTTGTATCTGGTATTTGACTGTTGTGTTCTCATGGAGCTTATTGTTGGTTTTGCTCACATACAGAGAAGAGAGCCAAACCTTCATGAGAACTTATATGATGAAGAAAATACAACACCAGTGTTAGACAATATATATGTATGTTAATACCACTGTCATCTGAGAGCCAAATCTGAACTCTGATCACCTTCTTCGTGTGATTTGTCTAATATAAAAGCTCAAACAGCCTATTGTAATCACAGCCAAAAATATATAATTACAAATCAAATAAAATCAATCCAAATCCAGAGAAATTATTTCTGAGAATTGCTCAAATGCATATTTTTTAAAAAATGGGTAATTTCAAAGACTATTGGCCTGCTATCCAGCTTAGAGATACTTACATGCACTTCTGCATCTCCCTTACAAATTGTCTATTGAAGTTTCTGACAAAGTTGGTGTTTATATGGGTGGTCCACTGGTATTTCTTATACTATTGTCAAAAATATCAGCCTTCCTTTTCCATTTGTCTTCTTTCTCCATTTATCTTCTTTACAGAGAGTTTGCACTCTGATACTGTACACTATACTGTAAAATGCCAATTGAAATAATGGTCCTAAAGAACCATTTAAATGTGATAATAAGCCCACATTTAGCCACAGACAGCAAAAAGGCCTGTTCAACCTTAGCATGATGAAGTGTCTAAGAAATGTTAGGGAACACAGTCATAAACAGACTCATTGGAAGTCCATGCACAACTGTACAGAAGGAGCTGCTATCCAAATGGATACAGTACAGCAGTCTATGGTCAATGAAGAGTACAGGATGAGCTTTAAAAAGGAAGAGAGGAGTATGAACAAAGACATTTTATTTTTCAGTCTCTATTTCCAGCTGAATAGGTGTGGCTTGCAACAACTACTCTTCCCTTCTGCATTCCACAAGAAGAGAACACATAAAAATTAATACCTTGAGCCTAGCCATGTCTTAAATTTTTGCCTGAACATGACCCTGTGCAAAACATACCGCAGTGCTGGAGCTGGCATATGGAAATACCATAAAGCAGAGAGGAAATGGCACTCACATGAGAAAAGATTTGAAACTATAGATTAATGTTACATTGCTACAACATGTCAAGCATGCTCTTTTACAACTAGGGCTTCCCAGGAACTAGAAGCAAGCTCTTGTTTGAAGATTAAGATAGTTTCCCAACACACAGAGTGTGCTTCATAATGCAACTCAAGGCTTGATGAAAGGCTTTCTGAGAACAGGAAAAGGACAATTTCTTTTTATGCTTAATTTTCTTTTTTTGTCTAAGCATTAGATAACAATGAAATACAGCAGAGCTTACATTCCTAGATAAAAGCATTTCTAGATTTTGAACATTAAAAAATAGCAATCTGAAACATATCATTCTTAGAGATTCAAAAACCCTTTACAGATGAAAATATTTGTCACAGAGATACTGGCTTCTTCCATTTCAGTTGGGGCACAGGTATCATAGTCAGGTGTTACTTCAGTGTCATGGGTTGGAGCTAAGTTGATTGACAATTTCTCGATACAATTACGCTTTTCGAATTAGCATATTTAAACCTGCTGGAGGCACGGGAACTTCCTCTTGGAATCCAGCTCCCTGCAGGGGGGAAGGGGAGGAATGGCTCCAGGCCCAGCCCTCGGGAGCTGGGCTGAGCCGAGTCTCCCCCGGCACCAGGGCACGGGTCCCTGGAATGCTGCGGGAGACCC
>VZRO01000228.1:173976-292069 GCA_013397915.1 Daphoenositta chrysoptera
CCCCCCACCAAAAAAGCCCAACAAACCATCAAACATTTGCCAGTGTAATAAATACACCCAGACAACACTTAGTGAAGGCTAGGTTGACATTGAAGTACTAGCTTGGTTACAACTCTGGTTTGAAAAAATATACTTCATGCTCATAACAGACAGATATAACTGAGCACATTATTTCAGATTATAACAAAATCGGCTATGTTAGACTTTAAACACATACTTTGTATTTGGCTTGTTAATGTTTCCCACGAAAACATGACAGAACATTGCCAATGACAAAGGCAGGCTCAATTTTAACCATGAAAAAAAGTTCAAATTTGTTTTTCAAGTGAACAGAAAAATGATATACAGAAACTGGGATAAACTGTAATATATCCCAGGGGGAAAATTTCTTATTTGAATCAGTGCATGGCAAATATCTTAATTATTCACTGTACTCCTCCTCTCATTAGTATATATTTCTCCAATAAAATGCCCAGTGCATTTTAACAGGCACATTTCAAGAAGATGCCATTTCAACTTACTGATTATGCACTTGTATGCAGTTCGCCTTGGGAAGGGTACGTAATAAGAAGAAAATGGCATGCACTGGTGATGCTCAAACATGTAAACACTGTTGTCTTTTAAAGGAGTGTTGCTGAAAGTAATCTTAAAAGGGACCCAGTGATGCCCTAGGATTTAGCTTTTATATTTTTCAGATCCTGTACTGCTTTAGTGTGTAACTCTAAGACTCCATATAGCCTGTTAGCTACTGTTCTCCCATTCTGGTTAGACATAACAAACCTTCTCTAGGCCTGGACTCAAGGACACCTTGTTGTCCCAGGCCCCGAAATATGTAGACTGAACATCTAGAAAGGGGGAACAAACTTGGGGTAATGACATCATTACCTGAAATTGTAAATGGAGAATTAAACCTGATATGCAAATAGACCAAACTTATAAAAGTGTGAAAAACCCATGACCCAACGTTCATCTTGGGTGTCACCTTTCGGAGGCTTTTTGACTGCCCAAGGTGTACCTATTGAAGGCCCTTCAAAAAATACCTGCTTTTATTATCTTAATCTTGTCCAGCCTCCGTTTTCAGGTAGCCTCTCCAAGGCATCACCAGCAGATGGGATGAATCCTGGCTGTTCCCAAGTCTGAATTTCCCAGAAGCACATTTTGCATACACTTTGTTTACATATTTCAGCACCTTTTTAAGCACGTAACAAATACCTGAAACTTCTGGCCTTGGCTATACTTCCCGTTTTCAAATATGATCAAACATTAACAGACTCACTGGTTCCAACTGGAAAAGCTCAGGGTTATTAATTACTTTAGCAACTGTTTTCTAACAAGGGCTCTCTCTGATGCTTTTAATCTAACAGCTATCAAAGACAGGTTTATTTTAGTAGGCTCATGTTATCAGCTTTCTTCTCCAATTATCTTATACCCTCGTAATCTTACAGCATCTTGCCACAATTAGAGTCAGCATTTTTGTAAGTTAAGGATAATAGGTCAAAATGCAGTACATCACAAAAAATTTAAAAGCTTTGCTGTCTCATTCAGTGGCTTCAGAGAAGACAGAAATTAATTTGCAACCATTTGTTTCTTGTCACAAATGTTAAGCTCAGCATTAATGTGGTCATGATGCATCTTCTTTGAATAATAATAATTTGAAGTAAAAATGACAAAAAACTGCCATGTGTCTGTTTAAACAGAAAGATGATAAGATAGGTGGTCACAGTTTACATTCACTTACATTTTTTAGAATGAAAACTCTCAGAAATTAATTCAATTTTCAGAAATCTCTAGCCTTAACACCAGGCACACAATTAGGGGTCTCATTTGTCATTTTTCAACGTATAAATTTCTGAACTAAATTTATTTCTATCTTAACTGGTAATGGGTAAGAACTAGGGTTAACACATCCATACACACTGTTACTAAGTACAGATCTGTTTTCTTTCATACCATGATTATTTTTCACACACTAGTAAAGAGAGCAAGAAATGCAAGTTTTGAGTTCACTGGTTCACATAAGCACACTTCAATTGGCATTGAAGACAACCTACAAGGGGAGCACATACCTTCTTGAGTATCTCAGTATTCAGCAGCATGTAGATATTTATATCACAGGATTCTGCTTTAGGTAGTGAGCTTAAGTTGCAGCGTATAGTTAAACAAGATCTGCCTGGTCTTTCACAGTCCTACAGGAAATATGGAAAAAGTTGTTAGGCAAAGGAGGCAAAATTTCAGCGATAAATTGTGTGACAGTAAATACACCAGAAAACTAAGTTATATAGTAAACTGCTATAATACAGCCCTCCTGCACTGAAATAGCAACTGTCAAGACCTGAAGACAGACGGATACAAAGGCCTGCATGAAAGCAAGCCAGGTAAAATTCAGTCCTCTACAGAGCTGCTGAGCCAGGCAAGCATTCAGGACTGGAAGAAACAAGACCACTGCTGCACATCAGCCCTCTGTGTGGGTCAGGCACCAAGTACAGTGCAGCGACCCACTGCCCCCCTACGCCTTTGACAGAACATGTGAGTAAAGGTCCTGGTAACCAAGTGTGTGCTGCCATGCCAGCTAAACCCATTTCCACTGCACTTCCTGAAACTTCCTATTTACTTTTAAAAATCAGACAATTACTGTCACTAAACGCACCCCCAGCACATCATCAGTATTGTTATATATGCTCTATAATGAACTACCTGCTTCAGATCTTCATGCCAAACCATGCAAAATGTTTTGTAAAATATGCTGTATGTTCAAGTGGTGCCATAAGTGGTGACATTTCTTACCAATACTTTTCTGCCGGACTTCGTGAAAAAAGCAAATATTGTGTGGAAAATATTTTCATTCTCTTGAGGAACAACACATGGGCTGTGGTTTCTATGGGAAGAGCAGTTTCCTTTGTCCTGACCAACCTGCATGCACAATTATAAATCACAATTATTATTTCAAATTAAACGAAATTATGCAAGAATGTTGAATTTGTCTGTCCGTAAAAATACACCTAAATCTGAGCTAAATGTCTGGACTCCCATTAATAGTCAAAAGAGAAAAATAACCACCTCGGGAGTCAAATAACCCTAAAGAAAGTATCTGAAGTAAGCCAGATGAATCATGCACTGGAAATGCTTTGAGTGCATAGGATATGGATGTGTCTAACCTAGCTCGCATGTGGGTGTCTGTGTTCTGCATATCTGGAGATAGCGACAGAGGAGAAAAACCCCAGCAAAATATATGTTATCACGTAGTCCTTTAAGTCAATAGTTGTCCTAGTTACAGACAGTAGGCGGAGTTTAGCATTAGGGCTGACCCAAAATCGTTCTCCACATCAACCTGCACAAGTTTGTTCATTGTCTTTTTAAGACCTGGAGTCGGAAGCAGAGCCTCTGTGTTCACCAAAAGGGGAGGGGTTCTTTGTGCCTTTAAAAACAGGTGACGGAGATACAGAGCTCTCCCTTTCGTTCTTTCTGGGCTCTCAAGCATTTCCAAATCCCATTTGCCAGGGGCGGGGATGGGCTTGCCCGCTGCTGCCCGTAGCCGCCACGCCGGAGGTCAGAGCCACTCCACAAGTTCCAGCCACTGCCAGCAGCAGCACCGCGCCAGGGAGAGCCCCTGGTGGGCGGCGTGGAGCAGGCAGCACGGCAGCATTGACTGCTTTTGATTTGTATCAAAAGCGTTTGATACGCTTCGTATTTATCTCTCCTTTTTAGTGGAACGGGGAGAAGTTAAAACTAAGGGGAAGTAACTTACGTCAGAGACCCCCATCCCGTAAATTGTCTTTAACTAAGATAATAGTGTTACCCTTTGTATTACTTTTTTTGATGTTTTGGCCAACTCAGCTGCATGCCTGTTTGTATCAGAACTAATGACATAAATGAAATCTTTGTGTAAATGCACAAGCCTAGGTATTAAATCTGTTCTTTTACCTATGGCAGAAATAGCACAAAACCCCCTTTTTGAGTCATTAGCTTATTCACTTGTCCAAGAAAGTGGATGACTGAGGAAAGTAAGACTTGAAGAGTACCAAACTGATAAAACGAGCTTCAGTCAAGATAATCTTCCTCAAGAAAAGCCTTCTCACTTTTTGCAGCTTATGAATATTTACTGAAAAAAATTACCACAATTTAATAAGGCCTATGACCACAAAGTATCAGCAAATTTTTCCTGCTACCATCCTTAAAACCTGTAAGACTGAGAGAGGGAGATTTTCTCACAAACCCCCAATTGACATTCTTACACATCCTGCTGTTGGCCTCCTCACATCCTCTGACAGGATGAAAAACTGAAAACTTTTACCTTATTCAAATCATAAATCCTTGAAAGAGGGGAAAAAAAGTCGTTACAGATACAAAATTACTGCATATTCTGAGTCTGATTCAGCAACACACAGTTTGTATCTGTGTATCTGTGAAAAAAAAAGCAAAACCCAAATGTCTATCTAGATTTTAAATGCTGTTTTCCAAACAAGTGGTATCTCTGCCTCTTTGAAAGATGCACATTTTCTGCTTCACTGGCCCACAAATGCTTCATAATCTGTTCTTTGAAGTATGTATTCACAACCTGACTTAACTTAATCTGTCCTTACATTCCCAAGAGATATACCCAAAGTTTACAGTCTCTTTGGGGCTCAACTGAAGATTAAGACTGTTATAAATACATATTATAATATTGGCTTTTCACAAATATTAAAATGGATACTATATGTATAATGTTCAAGTAGCTTCGCTACGAAGATACAGTTTTTGTAACAATAACTGATGCCTTTATTTCTGTTATTAACTAAACTTAGATATAGTAGCGAAATAGCTGATACAGTTATGCTTGTGGTAATTGAACCCTCTGCTCGGATGGATAACATCCAATGAAGGCAGGATGGAGACCCCTGCTGTGGACATGCCAGCTATCAGCAGCTACCGTCTGCAGAGACCATGGACCAAGACCCAGCTGCAGGTGATCAGAACAACGGACCAAAACCACAGCCAGAGAATGCGCGGGCTCTGAAAAGGCGGATCCAAGGAGGAGCCATGCTAAACAGTTCCTGGAACATGTAAACTAGTTCGGGGAAAAGTTTGAATATGTATAATTGTTTGTGAACATGCTTTAGGCTGATGCAATAGGAAAGGTATGTAAAGGGTGTCTCCGAAATGGCAGGTGTGCTCTTGGCTGAGTGCCAGGCATGCAGCGCTGTACTTTTGCTTTATTGTCTTTGTCCCCTATTGTCCTTTATGAAATTTTAAAATCCTAACAGGAGAGTGAACCTCGTTTTTCACAAGACTGTGATTTGTCCAGATCACCTGGAGTTTTCATTATTTCATAAAATGAGTTTTCATTATTTATTTTAGGTAAGAGAGTCACAAAGCCCACAGACGTTTACTTCTTTGATCTTTCACATGGAAATTAGATCCATATCAACTAGATGGCTTTTGTTAAATTAAAACCAGCAAAAAGTCAGGATCTATTAAATACTTGTTCTTTATTCCTGAAAGTTTAAATTACAGATGTCATTAGATGTATGCAAGAGATACAGGAAGGACAGCACAAGTTTCTGCGCTATACACGTTTTTGGCATCCTCCCCAAATATTTACATCCTATAAAAGTACAGTGTAACAATGGGCAAAAGCAGAAATATCTCACAAAACTAAAAGGAATTGTCTAGCATTAAGCAACATAAACCGGGCCCTTTCTATTTAAGTTATTATCTTTTCTTGAACTGAAGATTGGCATTGTTTTCAAAATACTTTAGCTGAAACAGAGAAAGGCACCTCCAGAGAACCAACTCTGAATATGGAAATACTTCTTCCTCTCTGCCAGCTACACAGCAATCCTATATGAGTTGGATACTAAATTCAGTGTTTCAGTCCATATTAGGAGGGAAACATGCAAGAACTAAGCACATCCTGTTACCTGCACTGCTCTGGATTAGACCATCAGGTCACCTATATCCTGTTTTAGCAGCTAAAGGCAGAGGCTACTTCCTAGAAGGCAGATACTGCTATTTGGCCTGCAGAATTTGGTGGAATTCAACCAGGAAGAAATTAGATTACACTCGTCTGTGTACCTGTGATCAATCAGCATGTGCTGACTGCCAGCCCACAGGAAAGGATGCAAAGCAGCTGAGCAGCAATCCATTTCTTTTAGCACTCTTGGAAGCCACAGAGCTACAAAACTGGGAAAAAATTAACAAAAAAGTTCTAAATGGGTGGATCATGCTAAGGTAGAAGCAAATCCATCCTTTTCAAAACACTGACCACAGCTGGTTTGGTGGGATATTTTTTAGGGTTTTCGGTTTGTTTGTTTTGTTAGGATGACTGTTAGACACTTACATTTCACATCATCTGTTATTCTCAATTTTTACATGTATAAGGGTTCAGTCAACTAGCCAGAAAAAAACAATGGCAACTTTTCAATAAACTTTGGTTTTGATGAAATATTCAGCTGCAGAAAGACAACTAGTTAAATAAAATCTTAGCATAAAACTCCTGTTTGCATTATGCTGAGACTGAACTGCATCTCTGAAATACAAATCATGATTTGTATTGTGAGCCTCATTTTGAGTTTTTTGTTGTTCAAACATGATGCTATCCCAGCCACCTTGTGGTACACAGACAAGGAAATTTCTGGCTAAGTGTTTACCATTTATAGATGCAAGAACTGTACAAGTCTTTGAAATGGAGTAGGAAGCCAGGCTCTTCATTAGACTTGGAGTTTCAGGGTACCTGGCATACCAGAGCTTTTTGAAAATTTCCATTTCTCAGCAGCCTATAGACAGAAAAGGACTACCCCCAAAGTGGTCTTCCCGGGATCCAGGATCCAACATCTTACAGAAACAGCAGAAGGGACTTTCTTTGAGCAATGCATAGGATGTGGAAAGAGATGTGCACTGCTTTTGTAGTCAGTGCAAGAACTTTACAGAAGCCACAGAGAAATATCAACGTCTAACTCCAAACACAAATGAACAACTGGAGCAGGGAACAAGCAGGACAAAAGGGAGGCTATCTTAAATCCTACATTGAGACTACAGAAAGGGAAATAAAGACCTTTCCCAAGAGAGGTACCAAGCAGAAGTAGCCCTGCAGCCTCCCAAGAAGGAACTTCAAAGAGCTTTGTTGGCGCTATCTCTGCTGAAGGTTGTTTCATTCTGTTTTCCAGAAGCTACTTATAAAGTCCTGTATAAAATCATTTTCAGTCTGGTGCACGGGTCTGGCGCATACAGATAAACCTCCTGTACTGGAAGTGTACCTAAAATCTGTACACAGACAGAGGTAGACAAAGTCCATGTTAGCACATAAAGTAGGCCAAAGGAAAAGGTAAACCAGGCTAACTGCGTAGCATCTTCAGCACTTATGTCCATCTTACATACTTTCCTAGCTTGCTCTGAGTCTGGTCCTGTGGCATGAATGTGCTGCAGCCATAAATTAATGGCTGACCTAGCAGATTTCACTGAACAGCTTTATATTGCAGAAAAAAGCACCTAATTTCAAAGATCTTAAATTATTTTTTACTTTTTCTTCTTCTCTATATACAATGGTCTATGTCATCACATACAGTCTGTCACATATCACGAGTTTTTTTGGGGTAAGAGTATAAAATTTTTGTAACACACAAGTAAGTATTACTACTGATCTTAGCCTTCAACTCCTGGAAAACTTTTCTAATAAAAACCCCCCAATTTTTGCAAAAAAATTACATTTTCAGAATTTCAATTCTGAACAGAAAAGTATGTAAGGGGTGGTTGTCTGATGGAAATCCAAACATTGTCTAAAATCTTCTCGCACAGATTTTATAACTTGATGTATTTATTATTTGTCATTTTCACTATTAGAATGAAGCATGCTTTCACTATCTTGAATGTCTTTAACTTTCGCGTAAGGCAAACCAACATCAAAAACAAAAGTAAAATTTTCCCACAGAGGTTTTTTCTGAAAATGGTTTATTTTTACCATGGTGTCCATGATTAGGGATGTTCCCATTCTCTAGCAATGTCTTGTCTTAGGCTGCAAAATATTTAACATCAATACACACATCATGTTTTTTCTAGTTTTTACCTCAATTTCAAAGGCACTTTTGTCAAACTGCTCAGCCCCAGTGTAAAGAAAGGTAAAAAAAAATCACTCTGATATTCTCACTGTGGAATATCAGAGTGATTAAAGCAGTAGCACAGCCTGCACTCAGATCTCACATGCATTCTTGAACACCACTGTATGTCAGAATAGCCTTCAACATTTCTCAATAACAACACATTATTGTCACCTCACTTAGACACCTGTGGCACTTGAAAATCACCACCTTTCAGACAATTTTAAGTGGACATCAAAAATCTAAATCATTACTCACTCCCAAACATATACATACATGTATGTGTATGTTTGTATATACATATGTATGTGTGTGTATATATATATATGTATGGTCTCTCCTGTTGATGCCTTGAGTCGCTATCTAGGAACAGAGACTAGACAGGAATAAGGGAATAAAGGCAGGTATTTATTTGAAAGGCTTTCAAAGGTACACCCTGGGAGCCAAAGGCTACATCCAAAACTGGACCCCAAGATGGACCCCAAGATGCACAACAAGTTACAAGTTTCCCACAACTTTATAGGTTTGGTTCATTTATGTATCAGCATAAATTCACCAATTAAAACTTTAGCTAATGATGTAATTTCCCCTCACTTTGCCCTTCCTTCAGAGGCTTTTGGGTCTAGGAGAGTCTGGGTGTCCTTGGAGAGCAAACCTAGAGAGGTTTTGTTATGTGTATCTCAGCATGAGAGAACAGCAGCTCACAGGCTACAAGGCACTTCAGAGTTACACACCAAGCAACACAAGACTTGAAATATATAAGAGTTAAAACCTAAGGCATCACTATTGTGTTCAACACGTGTGCATATACATGTAACACGCATAAAGAGATACAAGCCAGAACATTTGTACTACACAGACTGTAAATAGCACCTTGCATAACAGGCCTCCACATGTCACCATAACTCTGCAAAGGCTAATAATATTACTAATCTGCCATCATGCAGAGTAGCAGAAAATCCCTCATACTGCCTATACCACCCATTCCAACCCACACCATTCTCTGATTTTATGATTCTATAAATGGCCACACACTCATTCAGAGACAAGTCTCTAGCTTAGTTAATTTACTGTAAGTTGCTCTACCCTTGAAAAGCCTGTGGACATGCTTGAGAGACGTTTAAATAGGACTGCCTGTCCAATAGGTTACTCTGCCAACTTTTTGTTGCCAGCACAAACCACTAGATTTCTGAAAGATAAGCTATAACCACTGGAGAAAGCATGCACATTACTTCATGCGTTTAAAATGCTCTATCTGCAACAAGGAAGAGATTACTGCAGGATGATTTGAATAGATTCTGAATATTTGACTCTGACGGAATTTTTTCTTGCTACTTTATGGGTTGAGCGGAGGCAAACCCATAAAGTAGCAATGTTTTTTAATCGTGTAAGATTACACGACTTTTGAGAAAAAGTGGCAGGAGGCTATTTCAGAGTGAAACAGTTGTATGAAACATATCATGCACACTCCACACACATCACATCCTGAAAAGCCTACAGGATTTTGAATAGGGCTGTATGAGACTAGCATGTCGAATTTATTACATACACAGGGATCATCACCTCTGACTTTCTCTGCACGTGTAGGGATTTATGACAATACTTGGGATTGGTTTGCAACTCCAAGAAGGAGGTACCAGTGCAAGGGGGAATATCACCACACATTTCCCAGGAAACACAGAGGATAACCAAGGGCTGCCAATGAAGCCAGGTCACCTGGGAGTGGTTGGAGTTTCCAGGACAAATAATACACCTGCTGCCTCAGCACATTCCCGTTCTCCTATCAGCACTGTTTCCCACCTTCAGGGTGCTTGCAACATCATCTCTGCTCATCTGTAGCTACTCTCAGAACACGGCAATTTCTAGCTACCCTTTGGGGCCTTTCAGAAATTTTTGGGGTTTGGCAAACTTTTTGCAAACAGTTTAAGCATTAAGGCCACATTACCTGTAACATAAACTTCACAGGTGAGCTGAAAGTCAGTGGCCCCTTCTAGATTTAATGTCAACCCATTAACATGCATCAAAGGCAAGACCTCCCATTTTTTCAGGGCCCTGTATCCTGCACAGCATGTCAACCTGGGAGAAGGAAATGAAACACAGTTTCAAAATGGGCTGGACAGGACAATTGAGGACCAAGCACAAGAAATGGATATTAGCAGCTGGGGTTAAGTATGTGCAAGTGATAGAAATTTCTTGGAAGAATAAGACAGAAAAACAGGAGGAAAACTAGCTGTTGCTTCCAACAAAGCATTATGTACAATCTCCCTGTTGCATTGCTGTATATAAGAAGCCAAGGGCTATTCCCGTATTTAATGACTGACATTTTACAGGATAAATGGGTGAGCAAATGTGTATCTTCAGCTCAATACTTACACTAGCAACACTAGATTTCCACCAACGCAAAAGAATTCATTACGGTATTAAAAATTAAGGCTTCCAGGCTCTTCCAGTAAGCCTGGAGCTAAATCATCACTAGTTGTGGAGGAGGGCCTGGAAGCCAGCAGAACTAAGCTGATACAAAGCAAGTATGATGGTGGAATCCAGACGTGAGTGCATGGGATAAAACCAAACCCACATCCGATCTCAGAAAAAGTGTGTGGGCAAGTTCAGGGAAAACATCAGGAGACACAAGATATTTGGAACAGCAATTTTACTTGCAGGAAACATGCTCAAGGTCTGAACACAGGCCAGTCATTTCACAAAATTTTTAAGATTGTTCAACTCTGTAATGGATGCCTGTCTGATCACCCCTGGGCTCCAAAGGACAAGGAGTTTGGCTGTGGTCTAGAAATTGCTGGCAGAGAGTTTTTACATATTTTCCCCTGTATGTTTTTTTAAACAGTTTTATTTATGCATGAATAACTAATCAGTGGTTCAAGTTTTCAAACTTGAAAAATAAATAACAGATGTGTCTGTCTGTCTTTGTTGCTAACCATAGCACATTCATCCTAGTATTAGGGAACACATGTATACATGTATTCTGATTCAAAGATACTTATTCACCCTTTATTAGGTGAACAAAGAATTGATAGCCAGGGTTAATCTAACATGTCACACTGAGAAAAAAAGGGTACTGACAAGAAATTCCAGACAAGGTCAGACTTTCAACAGTAGATAAATAAGTTATGTAAATATGTTATCTGACTACTTGTGCCATATGCCAAGAATGTTTAATATTCACAGATAATTAAATACATTTGAATCAGAGCAGTCCTGTTGATTCTGGTAATAATTTATGAGCCACTGAAACAACAGAAAATAATTTTTTAAATTAACCCATTTTACACAACTCTTGAAAGATTTCAACTAAAAATATCAATGATGGCAAGGAAACCAGTAGTCCACAGATCCATTAAGTGACGTTACACGGTAACCTTGCAAGGCCATGAGGAGAGGCAAGTGGAAACAAAGTGGAGATGCTAAAGCATTAAATCAGCTTAGAGGAGGAGTACACCATGGCTCTGACTTCTGCTCCTCTAGACAACAGGAGAATGCACCAGATGTATGTTTGGCATAAATCATGCTAACCTGATTGCAACACCTTTAGATGGTTTTCTGATGCACTTATTATACAGCTTAATTAAATAATCAGGTTTGATAAGCATGATTCTTGCAACATTGGCCTGGTCTTGGCCCTGCAGCCAATTTGCACATGCTTAGCAGCAATCCCCAGTACTGCTCTCAAGAACTAGTGATTCCTACCCAGTTTAGTGACAAAAGCAAAGACCTTCTCATATAAAGTTCCTGACTTACAAGACAGACTTTCCTAGACAGACCTGTCCATGCCACATGTACACCATAAGAAGAAACACTGACCATTTGATATGATTTAACTGTGAGATCCACAGAAGGTTCAAGCCTAGGAATGAATGACCACCACCTCACACAAAAATCAGCTTACCACTAACATTCATGTGCTCCTTATATACAGGCCTCTAGCAGATGAAACCCAAAAAAGGCTCACTGAGAAGTACTCTTCATCTCCCTATGATGAACTGTGAAATGCTTAACCAACATATGAGGCAACAAATAATTCTGAGGGTATGTCTTTATTTTAAAAGCCCCTGAGATCACTTGGCATTTCATGCTCCTTCATCTAGGTTCTATCTGTCTATAGCACATCCTCTTCTGCAGCCTTACCTATGATGTATTAAACACAAATAAGCCCATGTTTGTTCTTTACCTAATTGTTGGACTTTCCCTATGGGCTGTGTTGGTATTAGGATGAGGAGCTCTGAAGACTGTGCAGGTAAGTACATTCCCTGGAGGGCTCAAACAGCTCCAGTGGGATGTTTCATCAAAGCAGATGTTTGAATGTATTGGAAAGGTGTCTAAGATCTAAATTCTCTTTAGAGGCAGTGGAGAGAAGGTAGGACTTTCAAGAGGATGATTTTGCTTATCTACAATAGACAATTGAAGATTAAACGGGTTATCCTCATTTAAAAAACCTCTTGGGAGGCGGAGGAGATGTATTAAGTTAAGCAGAAGATGTCTTTTGTTTCCAAGACATCCTCCGAGTTTCCTCCAAGAAATGGTTTATTGATATACCATCTAGTACCTTGCAAAAGAGTGGAATGATGTACTTTTAAAGCCAGGAGAGAAATCCAATAAAAGATGCTTATTTTCACTCTGATACATGAACAGGAGGAAAACCCTTCTTTCACCAGATGGAAGCTAGAGTTTATATGCACAGATACCATTGTTTTTAACTCTTCCTTGTTTTTTGCTCCCTTCATTTAGACCACAAATCTTGTACATTAGTTATAGAAGAGAAAGGCTAATCTAAGAGTCAGGATTTAAAATAGGACTGTCTGTTAAAAAAATAACCAATCAGTTATTTTCTGAATTTCCTTTTTCATTGTTTTTGGCAGGAAAAGCTTCACCAATGGAAAAATGGTGAATTCCTACACTCACTCCTTCATAAATAAGGAAAAAAATTTAAAAATGAAAATTTTAGACTTTCTTTTCATTCAGTATCCTTCAACAGGAGAAGCTTCCTTCTCTGGCTTACAAAAAAAAAAAAAAACAAAGGAAGCTTACCAAAAAACCCAACTATATGTATTTTTTCCATACCTCAGCAAAACTCCCGATTACTACATGATTACTCCTGACTTGGTATCTGCCAAACCTCCTGCTTCCTTCATCATTCTGATAACAAGTTATTTACATATCCATTGTATTTCATGTCTTTCTTTATCTGAAATTTTCTTTTATCAAAAGGCAAATCCACCATCTTTTTCAAAATTGGAATTCTCATATTCAGCCAAAAAAACAGGAGCTATGGGCTGTTCACAAAGTAACAATACTTTCAGCTGACTCAAAATATTAATCAAACTGCCACTTATTTGAAAGGCCATGATATTTTTGGGGGCAGTGTTGTAAAATTTCAATAACTAAGTAATTTGACAAATTTCACTTTAGTTTAGATGCTAATCATGAGCAGGCCACAAATGGACAAGAACATTGTGTTGCTGTGTCCTGATTTAATATATGGATCACAGTGTTTTATCCCCATGTTTCAATGGCCTTGATTTTTATATTATTAGACTTTCTTGAAAGACAGTTAATTTTTTACATTCAAAATGCATTTTCCAAAAATATCCTCTTTGCAATTTTCAAAAAAATTCACTGCTTGTACAAATACCATAGCATTTTAATTTCTAGAAGATTTGGTCAAACAACTGGAAAATGACAAAAAATTTGTTCAAATCTGGTTTAACCTTAAGATCCCAACTAGGAAGTCACAGAAAACTTTCTTCCATGTTAAGAAGTTTTGCTCCATCTTCAAGGAGGCATTCAGCAATGTGTGACAAGATTATTTTGAAACACTGGAAATGCTGTGAGCTCTGACCAAGGCACAGCTTTCGTATAGTGATTCAGATGGCAAAAATGCTGGTGGTTTTATTTTAAGGTCTTAACTAAGGAAAAAGCTTAATTTTATGGCTGGGCAGCCTTTCCTGTATAACAATGGAAACTTAAAAGAGAGGAAAGTTCCTCTTTTCTTAAAGGGTTTCAGTTCATCATGCTGACATTAGGAACTCTTTCTGAGCTGCTTTGCAGTCCTGCTCCCTGCTCCTGTCTAAAGGCAACTGTGCCATGCTGGAGCACAATGTATGCTTCTGCCTCTCCTGACAGCCATCCTGGACCTGTTCTCCTGCAAGGGACAGGGCTCCTGGGCAGAGCCAGATTCAGTTGATATCACAGAGGTGTTCCGTACTGGGGCTGGGGCAGGGAACACCTCCATCTGCCTAAGCAAAAATGTTTTGGAACAGTTGTTTAAAAAGCAATTAAAGTGAAAGAGACAGGAAGGTCAGAAAGTATCTGTACAATTTTCTGTACAAATATCTGTACAATACATTCCCTGGAATGAATAATTTCCTCCAGTAATCTAGCTATGCCTTTAAATACGGTGCCAAAATATGTGTATGCCAGTGTGTGTGTAACAATCATTGAAATGAAGAGACTACAAGCAGGATGACTAATGCAAAGGGCTAAAATAAACCTTGCTGTAAGTGCGAAATGTTCCTGTACAATCTTTCTATAAAATGTGGCAACCAGCAGCAGCATGAATTGCTGCTGGGGAAAAAAAATTGCTGTATCTGATGCCTTGAAAGGCTACCTAGAAACAGAGACTAGACAGGAGTAAGGAAATAAAGGTGGGTATTTATTCAAAAGGCCTTCAAAGGTGCACCCTGGGATGCCAAGGACTCCAGGATGGACCCCAAGATGGACGATGAGTCACGAGTTTCCCACACCTTTATAGGTTTTGTCCATTTGCATATCAGCATAAATTCTCCTTTTTGGAGACTTCGGGCCTGGACAGTCTGGGTGTCCTTGAAGAGCAGGCCTAGAGAGATTCTGTTATGTCTATCTTAGTCTGAGAGAACAGCAGCTAACAGGCTACAAAGCATCTCAGAGTAACACATTAGGTGATAGAGGATTTGAAAAATGTAAGAGTTAAAACCTAAGGTATCATTCCAAATACAATCAGCAAATATTTCTGTCTTCACATGCTGGGACTGCACATATATGTTTTCAGAGACAAGACCTGAAGTGTCAAATGACATACATAAATAAATTTAAACCATCTACCAACAAACAAGAGGTTTTCTACATAATTATATCAATATACAGGCTTGCCTCTGTATGTGGACCATGTAGTTGTGAGCTTGACAATCTCAACATATGCCTCAGGGAACAGGCACACCCAACCACACTTTAGAGACCTTTGACAGTCCTTCTTAGCTTAGTTTTAAGTTTTAAACACCAGCATTGCAGCAGAAAAAGCATCTTATTCCTGTGCTAGAAGATAAAACCTACAGATAATAACCAGAAATTACATTTAAGGTTTTAAAATTGGCAATATTTCTTTTACATTCTGTAAGTGAAGAAAAACCTCAGTTAGTTTGGGACCTTTCATGGAATGAGACAGCAAGCTTTAACTCTTCTCCCTAACTTCTTTCTGTTCCATACCGACATTACTGTGCAAATGCAGGAGGAAAAATTACATCACTGCTATACAAACTGGCCTTTAAAATGTAACCTCTCATCAGACAGCACTTGTAGCTCTGGGACTGACTCCATTTTACTTTTTCAACATTCACAGGAAGAGATAAATGTTTATTTTACACAGCTTTCCCTAATGAACATGACAAGCAGTTCAGAGTCCCATGCTCAGGCAGCCATCACCTTAAAAGGTAATCTGTAAAAGGAATTCTCTTCAATTCTTCCATTAATTCATTCAGCTTTTCTTTATTTTTTAAAATCTTTACTGATATCCAGCTATCATAAAGGCACAATTCAGGTCTTAGCCATGTAGAAAGAAGTGTAAAGTGAATGCCAAACATAATAGGACAACTGGAGGACTTCTGTTTGTCCTTCCAAGAGAAGGACTTTTTATTTTGCTCCCTAATCAAGAAGTGATGGGAAGGGTTGGACCAGGAACCAGCAGCCTGGGCTAACTGGCACATTTAAGTTTGATGGGGACAGGAGTCACAAGACTGAAGTTTAACCCATTTTTCACTCTCTGTATATAATTCTCAAGATCTAAGTTTAGAAGCCTAGGGAAAATCAGGGAAACTAGATGGTTTCTGTATTATCAGTGGAGACTGGCAAGAGCTTCTCCAGAGCTGCTTCTATGCCCCTCCATCCATTAACTGCTGGAGTAAGAGAACGTAGTAATTTAAATATACTCTATTAACAGCAATTACTAAAACAGTGATTATTAGACTTAGATATCAAGAGTTACATGCAAGGAGGGAGCTTGTCATCAAAAAACTGAGAACAGTATTTCTTTCCCTTTCTTCCAAATTCCTTTTTATATCATTGCCTAGATTGCAAACTCTTTCTGAAGAGACTGTCTTGCAACATATGCATCTTACTTTCCAACAAGATTCTTATCTCAGTGATGGTGATAACACTTTTTTTTATTTTCTTGCTATTGATTCACCCAAACAGGCTCTGCTTGGTCCCTCCAGAGGGGGAAGGAGGATCATCCAGTTCAAATAAACAAAACCGGTTTCCAAATGTTATTCCCTCATAATTGTATTTATCTTCAATAAAAATAAAATAAACCAGAAGGCAACAATCTGATCCAGTTCCATAAAGCCAGCACCAGAATAATCCTGGACACATTGCTAATTTATGAACAGCTTCAGGAAATACCCTGGTTAATTTGGTAGGAACTCCCATTGTGAAAATATTTTTGGTAATCCTAAAAAGCAGCTCCTTGGCTGGCAAGTCACCTAGCTGGATACACAAAGGAAATTACTGATCTTTCAGTTCAAAACCAAAAACATATACAAATATAACAAGCACTGTTCTCCTTCCAAGAAGAATAGATATCAGTGGCTTGAAGAGTGGAGAATATACTTTTGTATTAAGACTAACTTCTCTGCTTGTGTGAAGCTCTTCTATATCATCTATACTGTTCTATCACAACACTTTTACTAACAAGCTGAGGTATTTGATTTATTATGTTTTTAACCTGACTGGTTTTTAACCTTTGCAAGAAAGCAAATTAAAAAATACACAAAAGCAAACAGCTACTAATTTGACCTAAGTGCTTCCAAAATATCTTTTACCACTGCAGAATCTAAGCATTTACTATGTAAAACCAATGTCAGAGGGGAAATTTCCTAGCTAAAATTATTTGAAAATGTCTAGTATCTCCTATTCATTAAAAAATTTTAATAGGGAGGAAGTTCAATTATTTGGGTTTTTTTTCCTAGTTTCCTTGCAATTATCCATTTTTTTGTTTACTTCTGGCTTTTACCGTAGATTCATTCCCTTTATATATTGGGGGCTTTGTTGGGGGAAGTGCTGCAGAAACCGCAGTACTGCTCCCAATAGTCCTTGAATTGCGTCTGAACATCTCTAAGGCAGAACTCCAAATGTCAAAACATTTCCATGATCTGAATTTGTCTCGAAGAAAATGTTAAAACAGTTTCTGCAATAAAGCCAAAAGATCAGGACGGCAGGAACAGAGGAAGCATGAGGGCTGTCGTTTCCTCTAAGACCAGCAGATAATACTTTGTATTAACATCTCCCAGAGATACAGACCGTTCCAGTTAGCCATATGTGACTGTCTTCCTGCTATTATTTTTCCGCCTGAAAGACTAGCTCACTCAACAGAATATGAGGGAGTTTGCTCCTGAAACTATCTTGTGTGGTTTACGTGTATTTGAGACAAACTCCAGTGCTTTAACTATGCGTTTTGACTCATAAATTTCACTGCCTTACTGTGTATCAGAGAAGTGGCAATAGAATTACTAGTTTTAAAACAAAAACTATTATGTCATCAAATCCTAAATGCTGTAACGACAGTGTATTTTACAGATAAATGACAATTCCTAATCCTCTGTATTAATGACAGCTATTCTCAGAGTTTTGTCAACACTGATAGCTAGAATGGCTGGATTATAGGCATAACAAAAATAATTATAGAAACACCTGCACTGTCTGAAAGGATTCAATTACCTTACTACCTTTATTGTAGTCCAGATTCTGTGAAGTCCAAAATATGCAAAAGCTTGACATATTTAATGGCTATGCTTACAAAAATTGTCTTGGAAAAACAGCTTTTGTAAACCATTTTCTTAAGTTCATCTCCTTTTAGGTTTCTTTGTTTAATTATATTTGTCCTATGAAAAGTTGAAAAGCTCCATGATTTTAGTTCCCTTTTCAGTCAAAAAAAACTCACTGGGAGAGAGGCAATAGGAAAGAGTGGGATGCTTTCTTTGTTACAATAGTAAGACTTGGAATACATTTGTTCTAGTAAGATTTGGGATACATTGGTTCAGTACCTGGCTCTGACACAGATTTCCTGTGTGATGTCAAGCAAACCATTTGGTGTTTCAATTATGTATCTGTAAAGCAAGGATAACCACTATCCCAGACAGGATTTTCTTGGCTAACATTTATTAACATGCTAGGGGTATTTAGAAAGTCATGTACGAGAATTCTATTGACCATATACCCAATATCAGTAGTCAAAATTAGTGGAATGCCAGTGTATCAGGCAGACATCTCTCATAAAAACATACTTGCCTACTACCTGCAAAGAGGTCTCACAACAGCAGTTTAACATTTCTACAAAAACAAACTTCAAAGTACAATTCAGTCAAATAATGTGCAGAGAAATGCAACCTGTTGTTGGGAAAATGCAATACAAACCCTGCTAGAATTTATTACCACAGTGCTTAAGACCACACCACCCAGCTGGGACCTCCTTTATAGGATGACTGACTTTAGAGGAGATACCGACATTTGGGGAGCCAAAATCTAATAAGATTCCCACCTCTCTGTGGCTGCTTGAACTTGCCCTCTCTTGCAGCACACAGAGACCAGGGAACGAACAAGGAAATGGGTCACGATACTTTAGCAGGCAATGTGTCAAAGAAAAGGTGATCTTCTGCATATATAGCTGGACTATATAGACATTAGAAGGCAATGCCACAGAAAATGATACATATGCTGCAGAACTAATTAAGTCTGGTTGGAGAATTGAAAATCTATACACTACTGTTGCTTCATACAATATCCCAATATGTTTCTCAGTCATTCTCTCTTTAGTGCCCATCTGTAAGCCATATCTGTATTTATCTCATACCTTCCAACAGCAAAAATCTTGGAAACTTGCTTATAAAGATCTTTCAGATCTATATTTACACATATTCAGTGACACTGTTATCTACATATTAGGTAATACTTTTCAGCCAAAAGGCTAGAAAAGTATTACCAACAACATGAAAGTATAATACTTCTTTTCAATTATCCCAAAGAGCTGGTTTCATTTCACAAAGGCAGATTACTCTGAATTTCAGCAATAAATTTACCTCAGTAGTAAGGTTACCCTCTTTTGGATGCCACAGTGTAAATGATGGTATTTTAGTGGTCTAACAAAGGCTTTGAAACAAATAAATAAATAAATAAATAGATAAATAAATAACTATTAGAATATAAATATATATTAGAATAAATAAAATATTAAATAATTAATAATAATAAAAATAATTAAATATTCGAATAACTATTAGAAATTAAATCTAATAATTTGTCTACCACAGTTTGTGTTGAATTCCTTTGAAATTGACACAAAATCATCTTTTGAAAAGCACTGTGTTGAAAGAATAACTTCCTCTATTACTTACATTTGTTAAAAGAACACTCAAAAAGAGCAAATTATAAAATGGACTATAGCAAAATAGATATTGATAATGTCTTCAGACCTAGCTGATGACCACAGAAAAAAAACCCAGGGAATCTGAGTCAGTTTGATAAAGCATCCTACTGATATTATATACATCATTTAATCCTCCCTTGGTCAGGGAGAACTGATTAAGAGACAATCCTCGTTGCAGGTGTGACTCGTGGAAGTGTTCTCTGTATTTCCTTCAGCATTAGCCTGACCTAGTTTTACACAGCACTGAACATACAACCAGCTGTCTTGGCCCTAGGTGAGGGAGAACAGTCAACAGCTGCAGGGGTTCACCTACTCATGATCTGGCCACAGATGCAAGGAACGTTTGTCTTAAAAAGCAACTGACTGAGTTTTAGTGGACTTCTTTTGTTTTAGTCATCGGTAGCTCTCAGTGCCTCTCTGGGCTCAGAGCACATCGTCACATACTCACCATCATCTGCTGTATATGAAATATTTCGTCTCCAGTGGCAGAGAGGCGGTTTGGAATTGAAATGTCAAGAAAAGCTCCAGGAAGAGTGCTTGGTCCAGCATTGTAAACCTGTAAGACAAAAAATGAATCCAAATAAAATTACATACATGACTTCTCATAAATGGGAAACTACCGTAGATTTAGAGCTAAGTACAGGTAAATTTGAAGAAATACAAGTACTTTGCAGGTTGTTCAATGTCTTCAGACTAAGACTTCTTTTTCCAAGTGTCAGAATGAAGTCAAAGGATTAGCTTCCTTAACAGTTTTCAGGCACAGCTCACATATCAAAGGAGAAGCAGTTTTGCAGGATAATTGCCAGTCATCAATACAAACAGCATAAGACTTCTATTTTATATACAGAGACACTGCTAGTACACTGAGTGTTTTGGTAATAAAATCTGGAAGGTTATAAGAAATATTACTGTCTCAGTTAACATTCTCATTTCCATCTGGTAACCACTGTTTGATATTCTGCATATGTTTTCCTTATGGAGCAGAAGCCAAACAATTACTGTGACTACTGGACTGTGGGTTTTCTGAATGAGTTGCCAGGAAATGCATGTGAACAACTTCCATTCAAGTTCTGGCATTTTCAACTAAATTAAACTTTTAGTGGAAAATATTAGCTTTCTATCACTCCCTTAACCCCCAAAATCTCAGCAAAAACTCAAAAAATTTCCCGTCCCCCACTAAAATGTATCCAGCGAAAATTCCAAAATTTATGGGTTTTTGCTGAAGAGAAATAATCCACGGAAAAAATTCAATTAAATTAGGTTTTCATTTATATCTATGTTTTTTAATTAGGAAAAATATTTTCTGCTTCTTTCTAACAACACAAATATAAATGCATTAAAAAACATTAAAGTAAAAACATGAAGCCCACTAGAATTTATCCACACTGAGATACTACTGTCAAAAGATGCAACATGCAGTTGCTAATTGTGTAAAGTACAAATATTAAAACCAATGGGTTTTCATTCTTAAAACACTGTTTATATTTGAAGAAATGCCTGACTGATAAACAGAACTGGTTTGCAATGCCAAATCCTCACAAAAGTCCTGAGGCTACAGGCAAGGGGAGAAATCCCATTAGAATGGAGTATGATAAATGCTGCGTGAAATACAAACATAATGTTTCATGTTAGACATTTTAAAAACATTGATTATTTCACTAAGATCAGATACGAGTCATTGCAGAAAAGACATTTTCTGTTTCCTTGTTGACATTGGATCTAGTATAGATTTTCACATATAAAAGCTGCTATAAAGCCCCATATTTTTGTAACTCATCTCTTTTTCTTGGTTAAGGAACTATTACTTTTCTCCATCTGGAGAAGTTAAATACATGGCAGGAAATAATTAAGCAAAGAGTGATACAAACAATGCTTTGCCTATTATGAAACTCTACCTTTTCTCTCCGATACATACAGTTATAAGGTTTACCCCATCACTGGAGAGCAGATGTGTGACATAGTTATGGTATAATTTTCTACTTCCATATGGAAAAAAAAATTAGTATTGTAACTGCTAAGTGTGTGCATGAGAGACAAGAGCACGGGTAGGACAAATGGTGGTGCTGCCAATACACAGATTCTCTCTCCCTTCCCTGTTACCACTTTGCTCTACTGAAAATACTTATCTAGTTAAAACAGTCCGTTCTTCATCTGGGTTAACCTGTCACTGGGTATGAGGGGGAGGAAGGGAAGAAGACCTATAAACCCCCAAGAAGGAAACGAGAATCACAAGAATTAATAGTCTGGTTCACAAAAGCTTTTATGTTCTGAAATCATGCTTTCAGTCCTTTTCAGTAAATAGCTAAGGGCACTGTATGACAGTGGGGGCTTAATTGCTCTGGATTGCAATGTCCTTGGAGGCAGACATGTTATTCCTTATGAGCTGAGTGGCATTCATGCCTAGGAAAACAGAAAGAAAAAAGACAAAACACTATTCTTCACAATAAGTGAACCTACCTCTGCATGACTTATCGTTCCCTAGTCCCATCTAGCGGTCAAAAAGGATTTGTAGGGCTTGTAATAAATGCAGTTACAGCAGTGAAACACAGAGCCAGTCAATTTTGGCCACATCACAAGAGTTTGCTAATAATAAACCATCCATATATTTTGCCACATCAGGAACCCATCTAACTGCCACGAGAAGTGTAATATATATGTAATACTTGAATAATGCTGACATGTTATGAGGTATTTATTGAAAGCTTCACATACCTCTCTTTTTAGTGTCCTCATCTATTCCCTGTACTGTACTCTTATCAGTAGTGCTATAAATATTTTGATACTGTGGCATTTAGCAAGCCTGAATTCCTAGCACAGACATGTGTTTGTTCTCTTGGATAAAGGCTGCCCACTCCTCTTCTCAATGACCATGCCACTAAAAAGAATCACTCCTCCACTTTTAACCTGTGACTTCATCCAAGATGTGGCACTTGAGTAACTAGTGCACTTTATTCAGCATGTGAAGAAAGGTGAAAGAAAAACAAATGGTAGCAGCTTTATTCCTATGGAAGTGAGATGCCCTGAGGCAGTTTGAAATTCTTGTCATAACGTATTTTGATAAAGGACATATGCCATCCCTGCATGCTGTAATAATGGTATCCAATCAAGAATGCATTGTACAGCATTGTAGCAAGATGCTCTGCCTGAGTGGGGGTAAAACAGCTCAAACTAAACCCTATTTGTGAAAGTTACCCGTGATGGATGGAGAAGGGTGGTCATGCTGCTTTTGGTATAAAGACTCCTGAGACCAGGCTGATTTATCAGTCCCAAAGTTAAACATTCAGACAGCATTTCCTGACAAAAACTGGTACCAGTGAGGATGTGACAGGCAAAGGTCCTGATAAAGGAATCAACAAGTGATAGTACTGATAACCTGTCTAAAGCTGCTGAACTGGCACAGCTAGCCTAGAAACACATGAGTGACAGTTGATCACTTTATACTATAAAAGTCCAGTCCCACTTTTTATCAGCATGGACTTCTAACATACAACTTCCAGGAGAGAGCGTGGAGATTCTTCCCTTGAGTGGAGATGTCCCTCAAGGTTTCTCCTTGAGGCTGAGCAAGAGATTTGCCCACAGTTGTTGGTATGAGTGAGTAGCATCAATCTCTGCTTAAAAATTATTAAGCTTTTAAATTATTGATTTAATAAATAGTGCAAAATAGTATTAGTAAAACTATCTATATTGTGTGGCAAATAATTCAGATTACAGTATTTTAGTCTAGTAATTATTGCCATCAATTTAAATAAATAATTTATGTTATTCATGTAAATATATTTTGTTTTGTCATCCTTAATCCTGCAGGAAGAAGTTACACAAAGGCTCTATTACATCTATATAACCTTTAGACAAAAACTGTTGACCAAGTCTGGGGCTAGGACTGGATCCAGTTGCACATAGTCTCCTCTCTGAGAAGAAGTTTAGAAAGCAAGGGAGTCCTTTCTGAACCTCATAACTCAACAAGAGGGTCTTCTTTATAAATCTTGTCCAAAGCTTCCGTTATGCCCATGACTATGATTTGAAATCATGAACAAAAGCCCACACCACACTCAGAATAAAATAGATACAAAACAAGAATGTGTTGTCAAGCAGGAAAGCAGTCAAAATAAGGATGAGTTTTACCTGCAGTGTGAAGTTAAGAGACTGGAAAAGGCATTCATGGTTTTCCAACTGAACAAAGTTGGACGCTTCCACAGAATCACCGTAGAAAAATGAAGTAGGGAAGACTTCTCTGTAAGACCAAGACACAGATAGAGTAAGCTGAATTTGTGACCAAAATGAAGTATATTTGTGTCTAGCTGAATTGCACCCCTTGCTTTTTAGTCATGTGAAATTCTATGGGACCATTTTGCATTAATCTATTTCTTGTGATTTGATTTCCTCTTGCCAACAGTAGACTACACAAGCAGCATTTTAGCTGACCTGGGTTAACACCCCATCAATGAAGCAGACTTCTTTTGTTTACTTATCCTTTTTTCTCCTTTCCTATCACAAAACCTCCTCTCTGAGGTCCCCTGCCATGGACGATTTGTGCAAGTCTCGTAGCTTGGATTAACACAGGAAATCATTGCACTACCAAGTTAATCTGAAGAAACAGTATCTAAGAGGAATACTTTAAAATACATATTTGCTAAAGTAACATTTCAATTTTATTTAACATTTACATAGCATATCAGGAATAAACACTTGCTTAATTACCTAAGTTTTGCTACCTTTATCATTAGCAGATGGTTAAAGGAAAGAGTAGAGGGAGATAACCTGCTTTCAACTAGAGTGGACCAGTCCAAATTTCCTCAACCACTCTTATCATCTAATCACGCAGTAAAATGCAGTAGGATTTTATCAGAAATTACTTGGAAGTACAACACAATACCTGAAAATCCTGCAGAAGAGGACTAGGGGTGCTTTAAGCACCCTTTATGTCTCCTTCTAATCTCCAACTGCTCCACTGTCTGGAAAGGGTCCTGGTAATTTCAGACAAACCTTAGTCCTCCCTACTGCCTAAAACTCGGCTTCCTTCCCAAGTTGTCCTTTGGAGTCAGAGCATTTTGAGACAGGATTTTAAACCTGTTTAGGTACATTTCCTTTTTTTCCTGCCTGCATGCTATGTCAGGGATTGCTAGGGGAAACAGTGAAAGATAGATTTTCTCCTCCCATTTACAGTGTTGTGCCAGAGGACTTCTCCCCATTATGGTACAAGATATTCTGGGCTATTTATAACCAGGAATGAAGTTTTCTCCTCTAGATTCAAATGTAGGACAATTAAGCTAATAAAACAAGCTGTAAAAAGATACTGTCCAAAAAAAAGAGTATTACTAATATTACCGTGCCTGGGAATATGCCCTCCAATAAACCCAACTTTTCTCTGGCAGTTGGACTTTCCTGTGAACTTCAATTAACTAAGCCTTGTCTATGAGAAAGAAAAACATAATCCACACAGGCACTTGGGTGGGGCTTAGAAATTCAGAGACCTTGTGCTTTAAAAAAGTACATTCTGAAAAGAAAGAAGAGAAACCAATTTTTTTTACGTTTTGGTATGCAGTACTCTGTAGGTAACAAACAGGGACCTAAAGACACAGATGAAAGCATTCATATCTGTAAAGCTGAACAAAAATTCATCTGTATCAAAGCATCAAGAAGCAAGAGTTAAATTTCTAAAGAATTTGTAACAATGAAAGCATTCAAAAACTTCCAGAACATGCTGCTGAGACTGTACTCTTAATATAGAGGAGATTTGTGTCCTTGCTAGTTATCTTGTGAGGCTTGACAGCACACTTCCTTTCTCTGAGCAGGCTCAAATATACCTTTTACCCATTCTGACTGCTTTGGCAGTAATCAAGGATTTTATTTCTATCCAACAAGATGAGCTTTATGAGGCAAAACCCAGTCTAGGCCTTGAATCTGGGTTTATTCAGCTTTTCAATCAAATCACATGTCAGTGCAGGTTAACTTTTTTCTACACATGTAGCATAACGGTCAAGGGAATATTTGACTTCTACTGATGCCAACCTGCACCGGTCATTTAGACAACACATGTAGTCTGGAGGTTGCCACAGATGGTGGCTAAAACAGACACTGACCCTCTGGGGACACTGTTGATGAGTTTTTGCTTCCCCAGTTTAGGAATTAATGCCAACTTTGTCAGTCTCCATGAATGCTAATTCATCCTCAATGACCAGGTCCCCCAATTCCGACTCGAGCACTGTTTATGCTAGAGAATGGTCTGACTGCTAAGACTGACCACAAATCTTTCATTAGGCTTAATATTGTGATGCCAAGTGGAAGGGAAGAGCCCCAAGTACAAAGGCAGGAACTCGCACATGTGCAGCCTTAGGGAGAGGACACAATAGCTGTATGTCATACAAGTATTTCAGTCAAAGGGTGAGTGATGCTCTGCAGTTCGTAGTCAGATGCCTCACAGACTAGGGAATAGAGGAAATGGGAAAATAAACAGAAGCAGAAACAAATTCTGTTTGTGAAATTAAACAGAAAGGCAAACAGCTAGACTTCACCGAGCTCCTTAAAATTCCAGAACATCTGACCGTAACCTTTGGCCTGGTGACTTTCAACCATTTCCTTAAAGCCATGCCCTAAGGAACAAGATGTGGTTTACTTGTTCTTTTTAAATTTAATTTTAAGATCTACAGCATCACTTGAATTCAAACATGATCACTAAAATGCCTACTATAAATTTGATGGTAACTAATTAGCATTAATTAGGAAGTAGTGAGAATGAGGTAGTCTTGGAATGAATAAAATTTAGAGCTTTTGAATGAGATTGTCTGAATGTCCAGAGTCTGGGAAACAAGGAAAAAGCAACAGTCTGGTTACATGTGAACAAAGACAAGAATTAATTTTTTCACTGGAAGATACTCAGATGTTATTCTTAGGATGATGGTGATGGTGATGATGAAGATGATGATGATTACTGTTGTTGTTTTCATCTGGTGACTGGTACTTACCCACTGATGGATGAGTCCACTTCATGCATCAGGGGTACTGACAGGATTAGAGTATTATCATGCAGATATTCAGTGCGTTCTAGGTTTCCACTATGCCAGAAAGGAAAAATAAACATACTGCAAATCGACAGCCTTTGCAACATATCACAGTTTCAAAGATATCATCTCTCTGCCTTGTACTCTCAGCCTCCCTATTTGAGTGATATCAGCTCCTTAAGAATGTTCACCCAACCTTGGAGAGGGCACACACAAAAAGCATGAGTTTTGTGGCTGTAACACGAACAAGTTCATAACAAAAAAATGTATATTGGAACAAAGTGTGAGTTCAAATGTCTGTGGGAAACTACAGCAGCCATCATACACAGCGGAGAGAAACAAGAACATTTAGACTTCCATGCAAGGGTTCATTTTCTCCTAGTCTGACTGCACATCAGTTTGTGAGGGATATACACACATCACAGAGGGTCTTGACTCACTAAATGAAAAAATGTTTTTAATGTACCTGCATTGTACTATAGCACCAATTTACTGCCACTGCAAGCAGCTTTTTGGGCGAGACCCTTGTAGTGAACTGGCCATGACCTCTCAGCAATTCCAACCTCTCTTTCCCCCTCTTCCTGTACTTAGCTGCCAAAATGAAAGCACTTCTACTTTACATTGTCAAAGGCAGTTGCCTCAGCTGGTCAAAACCAAAAAGAAGAAAGAGAAAACTGCACAATTATCTCTCATTTGAGTCAGTTTGTTTCAATGTGAACACTTTATGTATGAAGTCTGGGAAAGGTTCCTGAATGTCTAGCATGTCTAGCATGCAAACCTGCAACTACTCTAATTCTGATGATGAGTCTGCTTGTTGGGTGACACCTCAGAACAACAATCTTGAAAGATACGTTACATATATTTCCAATTTCTTCAGGAGCGACTCTGGAATCACTTTTGCCTTGCAGTTCATTGGATTTACTCACAAATCAAACTGGCAAAACAAAAGATATTATCATATTTATTTGAAGACAGTATCACTGGGGCAACAGCAGGCAGTAACATCCCACGTGATACCATGCAGATTATGAGTTGCTCAGATTACAAAAATAAAGCCTGCTGGCTACAAACCTGCTTAGATACAGTTCAGCTTTCTGCAACTGACACATTGCCTATGTCTGCTGATAAAACTAAGGCCCAGATAGAAAACGCCGCAAACTTTCACTCTTGGGAAAAAAATGCCACTTAATAAAAACTTTTCTTCTGAACAGGCTCACAGAAGAGTCCAAAATGGAGACATTTCTCATCCAACATAAATACTGAGATACCATGGTGGCAAACAGAATAAGCAAGAATTCTGTTCAGGGTTCATGGATAAGTTCTTATCTGTTTCAAATGGAGTAAAGGTACTGTCAAAAAAGGAGAACACAACTCAGTGAATCTAGCTCTAGAAAAACAGTTCACACCTGGCAGCAAAGAAGAAGGTTTGTTGCTTTTTTAAAAACAACCAAATAGTGTAAGAGCAATATAACATAATGTTTACTTCTTTCTCCAATTGTTCCAATACTGAACCAGTTTCATGTCACAGATTCTACTGCCGAATTTGCAGCTACACAGGGCAGGCTCAAGTGGACACTTGAAGGGCAACACTTTCCCATGACAGCATGACAGCTTCCCTGCTCAGCTATTTCTGCCAGACTAGCTCCAGTTCTGTGTGGAAACAATCTCCTTGCCCATTGCAGTCGGACTGCAGCACAGATACTTTGTCTCCATTTCCCTACCATTGACTTTACCTCAGGGCTTCCTGCAACTCTGGTGGTAGAAAGATTTTGTTACACTTATTTGACAGCGAGTGAATTGAGCAATTTGCCTAAGTCACAGAGGAAATGAGGGTAATCAGCATTGAGACCAGCACTACTCTCTTTGGAGGTTCAGCTGAGTCCTTCAAAACATAAATGTCCTCTCTCAATCTTCTACAATGACAAACATTCTTGTAACACCTCTAAACATTTACTCAATGTGTAAAAATTACTGTTTATTTCTTTGCTCATCTAAAGGCACAGACTAACACTTCTCACTGGTAGGTACAGAACTGTAAGAAGTGAGGTTACAGAGGGAAGTCCTGTGCTATCCAAGGTTGGAAAACACTGGCTGGGCAAATTTAAAGCACTGCTGACCCATCTTTGCAGTAGCTAGCATTCACCTAGCAGATACTGATGTCTCTGACTGAGAAGCATCACAGGGTCATCTGAACACATGATGAACTTCTGATAGCAAATAAAACTTTGCTAACAGGCAAGACATGGTGACATGTCTCACTTTCAGGGTCTCATACCAGTCCCACGTGCTGCAGGATCTTGTTCTCACCTACAGCTTTTACTGCAGGGGAGGATTCTGCCTTATGAGAGCAGTCACTCAGCAGCTGCTACATCTCATCTCTCATCTGTTTGTAGAGGTGTCATCCCATTTGGGAGGAGAATTCAGGCTGAAGATCCTGATGTGGATATGTAAGGATACGAAGTTGGCTCATTCACACAGTAAATGGGAGCAGGAACTAGTCAAACACCCAACACTCAAAGCAGCAGTTCATGGCCAGTGTTAATGCGGCTGTGCCTTGGTTCCCACACAGACATCGACAGTGCTTGTGACAGAATCACCCATGCAGGCTGCTTCTGCATGGTACATCATCTTAGAGGGCACAGAGCATTTGCCACGCCTTTTATTCTGCCCGAGATAAAATACCTATGCATGCATACTTGGCATCACCCTACTTCAATGCCCGCTTCAAGTGCCCTTCGAGAAGTACCCTATCCAGATGTTTTCCACAGTCTGTCATAGCTCACTGAAGATCCAGAGGGGGAAAAAATAGGTCTGTGACTTTAGAACCTATCAGTGGGATCTTTGACCATCTGATTAAAACATTTAGCTTTTTTGCTTTGCATCCTAGCATGTTTATTTCATTCAAATGGTGGAAATAATGGGTCTATCCTGTGTTGATCATCAACCGCAGCTGAGCTGGGTTTGATACATGGCCCAAAGAGATGGCCACTGAAACACAAGAGCCTTTCAACTGAGAGAATACAGAATGATCCTTCAGAATTGCAACTGCCTGGCAAAGAAAACCTATGTATGATCCCACCTAATTTTTCAGGAAGCTTCAATATCTTCTTCAATAGCCTCAAGTCTGCATCACCAAAATACATGCATTTAGCCACAGTAATTTAACCTAATTTACTACATAAATACATATCTACAGCTAATATAATGCAATTGTCAAGCGTATGTAATGCACACTTCATGTAACAAAGACTATCCAGATGTATAAAGGTCCCCTTACCTTTGGGCAGTGACAAGGAAGGTAAGTGTTTCTTCCTGCCCAGTCAAGTGGCTTGTGTCAAAGATCACACTGAACTCATACTGCACAAAGAAAAAGCAGTATTTAGAGACACTGCGTATTGTTTAAAAATGTATTGAAAATGTTCTGAAACTTCATTTATATTTTACTGGCCTAATTGCACAAAAGTAGCATATTTTGATACATGTAAGAGAGCTTCCTCTACTGCAAATTAGCTTTTAAGTCTCAGTAATTCTGTTTCTCTTCAAATACTAGAATACTAAACTTTGGGTTTTCCTTCATTAAGAGAAGGCCTTTTCTAGAATTGCCGCTTAAAGGTATTTCTTGAGGAGATCATCTGCCTGGGAATGAGTCTTCCCGTACAAGGGGATCACTACCTGAAACTATCTCACCACTGCTCTATATGTTATTTGCTGATGAATGGATCTTTTGGAGGAATAAAGGTCACACCACAGGCCTGCACAGACACTTGGAGCAAGTGTCAGAAGCTAAAGCAGCATTCAGGACACCCATCATAATGGGTGAAAACAGGTGCTAATTTTGAAATAAGACTTTTACTTTGATGAATAACTTCTTGATGTAATTTTGCTGCCCAACTCAAAAACAGACCTTGGCCAAGTGAAACAGTGTATAAATTCATTGTAATTTCAATGGCTTACATTCTTACATTCTAGTTAGTATTTTGCTACTGCATGTAATTTTTCAGTTCCATTTAAAATATTTTTTACTTTTTCAAAACAGCATGAAACAGTCAATAAAAAAAACCAGAAAACAAAAACTTTTATGTTGGGTCAAAGGATACATCAATTCAAATGGAAAGTATTTACTTTTGAAATTGAAACTTTCTGAAAAATTTCAGACTACTTTTTTCAGGTCATACTTACTTTATTCCTCATTTTCTCACCTTTCTGAGTTGGTCATTTATTTAGATCAGTTTAATGGCAGAAGGAACCCAGCTGGATTTTTAAACATTATGAGAGAGTGTGTCTTCTCTTATGGAACAAAACCCTCTTTAAAAAATCTAAAAAAGCCATTAGTACATTTTCATTGTAATTTATATAAATCCAGCAGCACTTTAATGTGAAAGAAGACAAAAAAACTCAGAGGCAACCTAAGTAAGTGCTTTTCTAATTTTCTGCAGAGGAAATATGTAAGATTTTCACAGCTGCAACTCTTGCACCATTTTTCAAAGCCATTTTATTGCAGTGCCCCGGGCATTGTCATTGGCTCTGTCTGGTGGGAAAGAGGATAGCTATTCTCTGTGACTGTGAAAGGCTCGGATATCTGGGTTAGAAAGCTAGAGAAAGTACCAATCACAGACATTTAACAGAGCAGTTGACTTTCCAGCCACTCCTTGGAGACAGAGGTAAATGAACCATTATTCTGCAAATGCAAATATGACAATGTTACCGTAGATTTGGATCTCATGAAAGGAAATCCCACACTGCACTTGAGGAAATCTGACTCCAGTAACTCACAAGCAATGCCCAGCTCCTCCTGCAAGAAAGTAAAAAAAGACTGTGAGATTACAAATTTGGGGAGAAAAAGAAGATTGCTAAGAAACACCAATGTGATGAAGTACTATAGAAAATTAAATATTTCCCATCATAGCACTGTGTTGTACTTCCTTATTCCACATCAGTCAGAGCAGCATTGGGAAGAAGACAGCCATCAGAACCTTGCTCTGAGAGACAGATCATGAGGAAATACTGCATGACTAAACACATTAGTCAGGGGATCAGCCCAAATTCTTGGATAACTCATTTCTTCCCTCTGTTTATTAAAAGAAAGCTTTCAAATGATCCAGAATATAGGTTTCCTAAGGTATTTTTTCCAGGTACCTGTACCATAAAGAGAGAACTGTGATGGGAGACAGTGACCAAACCATGCCATACACAGATGCAGAAGAGAAGGTTTATCTGGTCCTGGCAACATTCAGTGCCCTGATCTCTTGCTCTGGTCCACAAGATGAGTCATGCTGGTATGGATATTAAAATTCTTTAATGAGACAGTGGTGGCGTAGATAAAGTAGAGGAATGAGCATCTCCCCATGCTAAACATTGACTATGGACAATGTCAATAATTCAAATGCAAAAGGTTAGAGCAGCCCTATCCTGCTTGACTGGTGATTCTACTACAAGAGAAATACTTCTGTTGAATGGAGAGTGTTTCATTGCTCCATAAAATAAGTGGCTAGCTCCAGATGAGCACAAACTCATTACCAGATTATCAGGGAACATTTTAATACTCTGCCACTGTGGGCAAGTCCATCTCACTGAACTTTAGAATTGTGATTCAGCTCTGGAATCTGACATACGCTTTTAAGTGCCTACACAGCAAGTGACTGCTACGTGATCTACATGTCACTGCTCCCACTGTAGTCAAAGGATGAAGAAAACAGTTCAGCAGACCAAATGCAGGTGTTTAATTTAGACCAGGCTGGATACATCTCTACGCCCTACTGTTGATTAGATCATCACCCGAACTATAGTACTTATAGTATGTGCTATAATACAAATGCCTAAATTTTAGATATCTCAATCTGTAAGTTAATTTTATTCCAGACATGCAGATGAGAATCTCTTTGCTGCAGAACATATGATTTATTTGACCTATTTTCAGTATTTACAGCAGTTTGCAAAGCTCGTGCTCTGTTTCCTTACATACATTTCCTCAGTTACTTCAAATATGTGCTTAGAAGTTACATTCTCAGCTGGAACAAGCATGAGTGGAAGGAGCTTCCCGAACCATGCACTTGGGTTATACACATCTCCAGGAAATGCCTCTCTGCCTCTCGTATTCGGACCTGAGCACAACATCAGTGCTCTATGGACATTTAGCTTCAAAATCATGGTTCAAATCAGGGCACATATTTCTAGAAAATGATAGATCAAATACTATTTTTCTTACCTGATTCAGACAGCATTTCACTAGTTTCACAAGAAGTAAAAATAATGTAAAGAAAAAATCAGTGCACACCTGGAGATGCCTGACGGAGTGACATTACTGCATTACTACTAAAATGCCAGAGGAGTGTCCTCCCCATTCAAGAAAATCCATTTCTCTATGGATTTGCTTCCTTGCAATCTTTAGTAGGGTTCTGTTTCTGGAAATATGAAAAATGGCACTGCTTAGCAAATCAAATATCTAGCTTCAGTCGTATAGAACTGCCATCCACATTTGTGTTAGATTTTTCTCCTCTGAATGAACACAAAACAGAAAAACAAGTGCTTCATGGGTGAAGCATCCCTTTCACTAGCCTTTTCCTCTCAGGAATCTGGATGGTTCTTCAGTTTTGTAAGAGTGATCAAGAGAACACAAAGTCTGAGTAGCTGCATAACCAAATGAAAAATTTCACAGCCGTTTCCTCTGGAAACATTCTTGGATCTGGGTTGTTCAAATGTCCCTTGATAACTGGGGCAAACTACGAATCCTCTTTCATCAATGCCTAGCCTGTGTTCTTTCAAGAGGGGTTTCTAATTACATAGCTGTCCAGTATGGTGACAGTGACCATACAGACCCAAGAGACTGTCTCTTCTCCTCAAGGCCATATCCCTTCAGAGATGTCAAAGGACAGGCTAACTGAGAGAACTCTCAAAGTGATAACAGAAGAAGAGCACTCCTTCTTCATTTTGCACATTGATGGTTTTGCAAACCAGACAGCTGGCAGGCAGATGCCCATAGTTTTATTGCCTGTGAAAGGAAATGACAAGATAACATTGCATTGGCTGGTTTTGCTATTGTTGCTTGGAGAAGTTTAACGGATGCAGGAAGATTGACTTGAATGACCTTCTGGCTTCATTAGTGTACTGTCCAGTTTAATGGTTAATATTAACACAACATCACTGAAGTTCAGAGTGGAGATTATGAAAAGGTTATTCCCTGAGCGGGTGGTCGATCACAGAAACAGCCTCTCCAGGAAAGTGGTCAGGGCACCAAACCTGTCAGAGCTCAAAAAGTATCTGGACAGTGCTCTAGGTAGTACATTTTAATTAGGGAATCCTGTGAGGAGCAAGTAGTTGGATTTAGTGATCCCTTCCAACTTGAGTGATTCCAGTAATGGTGCACAATAAAACTTTTCAATGCTAGGAAACAGCAGAAATAAGTTTGGCTGCATCATACTGGTTCAGCCTTCCACAAATTTATAAATTAAAGGCTACCCAGAAAACTTTTTCCATGGACTCCTTGGCTTGCTCTGTGATTAAGATGGAGAAGCTCAGCTAAGGAGTAAACATTTTGGTTTTCCTTTACTGCTCACTGTTTGGCTTCAGGCTTTAATTTCAGTGTGCTGTTCTGGAGGGAGAGAAAATAGTTTCTTTATGTGGTTTCCTGTGCTGGTCAGCTCTCTAAACTAAATTTTCACACTGTTCCAGGAGGCTGAAGGGTTGGTGCTGTCTTATCTTACAAACAGGGAACAGCAGTGCAACTCAGGAGTTCTCACTGATGTTAGGTCATGCTTTTAGTGAGCAATGCTCCTCTATGGCTATACAGCCCGTTTGAGAAACTCAGCTTACTGCATGAGCTTCTTAGCAATATCTAGTTTGCACAGAAAACAGCCAAAAGGGTTGACTGTTTCCCTTCCAACAAGACAGCGTGAAGGTTTATCTGGAAAACTTTCTTTTTGGAACATTTCAGAGTGTTACATATTCTTAGTCAATCAGATAAATAGTCAGATAATTAGTCAAATAACCATATTATTACTTCATAGCAAATGTTGACCTGGTTATGAGGAATATGAAGCTCAGGCTGGCTCACAGTCTGTTTCTCAAAGTTCTTTATCACAGAAAAAAAGGTTCCTCATTATTATAACATGAGCAATGAAACAGTCAAGTTCAAGATACTGAAACTGCTTCAGCTTCATCTTGATTAACCATTTTCAAATTAGACCCCATATGGGTTTTTCCCAAATGAGTCTTACATAGCTCATATGGGATGACTTACTGACTAGCCAATATAACCTGACTAGCCAATTCTCTCCCTCACTTATGTCCAACCAAACCCCTCCAATCTTCCTGAGCCTGATCTGGCAGTTCATATAATTATATTCTGCTTTTATTTTTCCCACCCTTAGCATCATTCATTTCTTCCCCAAAGGTAGAACAACTCCTCTGAACTGATGTTGGTCTTGGCCCTAATCCAGAGTTATCACTCCACTTCCTCAGCTTTCTACCCACTCATCCCCACCCATGACTGGCTGCAAGTTCCTTGCCTAAAACATCTCCTTAAGTAATCTTCCCCAGCCAATTAACTGCCCTTCAACACTGGTACTCCAATACCAGGCTTTTATCTATCTGACAACTCTTCTACCATACTATGACTATCAGCAAAAGCAAACATACATAAAGTACAGGTCATTTGTGTTATTTTGCATTCATCAGTGTTCTCACAGAGAAGGTATGAATTCAGCTATTCTAACACTCATTTATGACCTGCTAGCTCTTTGCTATTTTAAGCACACAAGCTACAAGTATATACTGCATCTGCAATGTCAACAAGGAGATGCAACACAACAATACTAAACATGCGAAAAGGATATGCCAGATGTGGCTCTCAAGAGAAAGTTATATTAATTTCTGAACTTAAGGTAATTTCTGTACTGCTCTGAATACTGCTGACTATCTGTGCCAGAGTTCACTTCATACTTCTAAAAACTCTTCTGATTACCTGTTATTTTTTAAGGAACTTTTGATTAAAACCACCAATGAAAGGCACTGAAACTTCATTGAGGAATTATTAAAATAACCTGTATATTTTTAAAAAGGGCAAAAACCTCAAGTTGCCAGAAAATACATTTGCCAGCAGTTTATATTTCTCTTTCCTTAGCTATACTCAAATTAAAGGTCTTATTTTATTGTTGTTGTTTAGATTGAAAAAAATCCTCCTCGCAAATCTTGGCTACTAGCGCATACATTCTGGAACTGATGAGAAAATGTCCTGGAAGCCTTGATAATATGCTGGCAGAACACTCCTGTTTTGAGGATGTTGAAAATTTACTTAACTTATTAGGACTTTTTCTTGTGATGCTGCTTGTTTTCCAAAGGATACAAAAGCAGAATGACAAGAGTGAGTACTGAGGAGCTCTGCATTTGTTGTCAGAGCACACACTCTTGTTACTGCTTTCCTTGTTATTACTAGTTTTCTTGTTCTATGATGCCTGTCTGCAAACCGGTGCACCTGACACCACAGAGGATCATGAACAGTATCCTCATCCAAGAGGCCTCAAAACAAATATCCTAAGAAAATATCACAAGGGAGGGCTACTTGCACAGTCTACCTCATGCTATGCTAAGTCTCAAGAGTTAGGTACTATGCATCTACCTACTATATCCTCTCTGGCATATAGACTTTATAACTATCCCCACTAACTGTTTGGAAATTCTCTGACCTGCACCAAAGATAGAGGCTTACACTGGGCACTTGGAAAATTTGCTAAATTTGTACAGTTTTTTATTCTCATCATAGACCCTGACTAAAAGACATACTTATACCTCAGTAATTTCAATGTGAACTTTTTATGAAAGGGACACTTTCCCAAATGAGAGTTTAGATGAACACCAGGATGTTTTGTTCCACACAACAGGACAATTATATAGACTTGACCTGCATTTTAAGAGCTTCTTACTTTTGGGAGATATCACAAAACATATGTCTGTTCACAGCTGGTAATCTGCTTCCTACACATGTGGCTTGCAAAGCTGGGTAGAAAAACATGTCAGGAACCTAAAATAAAGGCTCATCTCTTTGATGATGTTTGAAATGGCTCCTTCAAATCACTCTTCATGATCTTGGTCTAAGCCCTTGTTGTGCTATCAACAACTCATGGGTTTCTCTAGGGTTTGGAAAGCAAAATTTTTGTTTTGCTCCTACTTATCTCTCCCTGCCTTGCAAATCTCTAAATGCCTTCACTGAGGCTTCAAGGATATAAAGATATGCCAATTAATTTAACAGCCACCTCCTGAACATACTAATGTACTTTCTTTACACAGCAACTGAGGTACAAAAAATTGTGGGTCACAGTTACCCACATATGCAGTGCAATTACATATGCCTGAGCTCATGAAAGGTTAGGGATATTTTTCAAATAAAAAGTTTGGCTCTGACTGAGTTTCCTTATGACTGACAGCAAGTACAGCTCAGAGTAATTTAATCTTAGAGGCCCCCTCATGTGCATACAGCTTTGTTGTTCTAAATTCAAAATTCCACAGATACCACAATTTACTCCAAAATAGTGCTCCATAGGATATTTTAAAACTGCAAGAACACAAAGAGGATTAGTGGTATTACTGACTGGGAACTGACTGGCACTATGCAATAATTCAAGTTAAGATCATCTGAAATTACTGAAATGGTGCATCTGATCTACCTCAGACACTTCTTAAAAGTTGCTCTGATTATCATCCTCAAAAGCCCTTTAAGCCTCTCTTTTCTTCAGGTAACTAGCAGTCTGATGTATGCTTTGTGTCTTTGTCAGCAGTACTCTCTGGTAACTGAGCAGACAGTATTTCCTCCGTGTTTCTGGGCTGGACCTTGCCAGGCACAGACTGTCCCCAACTCCACAGCCAATGCCAAAGGCATCAGGAATTCTCTTTCGCTTGGAAATCTCAGAATCTCACAAAATGAGCCTGCAGTTTTGGGGTTTGGTTTTTCTTCTTTTGCTCATCTGTTTCAGGAGTTCCAAATGCACAAAGCCTTCAGGCACCCACTGCCATCAGTACCCAGCTTTCTCAACACTGCACAGCCGAGGGATGGGACAGGGGGGAAGCACAGGGAGAGCTGTGCACAGTTGGGATGCACTGCCTCTCTGAGGCCAGCTTCCCAGGCAGTGGCAATGGCACTCAGTGGTGGCACCCGGCCCCCGGGAAGGCCACAGTGCTTCTCACGAGCTGTGACTATACACTGCAAGCTGGGGAAAAAATTATCCTATTTCTGATAATAACTCTGAAGATAGACTGCAGTAGTCAGCACAGATGGCCATAGCTTATACAGCAATCATGGGTCCAGGAAATATTTTCATGTGCATTTCAAGCAGTTTCTCCTCTCAGACTGAAAAGCCTATGAGTTTTTTTCCACTTTTTGGAAACCTAGTTTACTTGGCAACTTCAAGCAAGCACCTTGTGGTCAGAAACTCTTCTGTGTACAGTTCTCCAATTGCCAAACCAAAGTGGGTGATGGAATCACTCATAAGGAGGAAAAAGATGTTCATGATTGAAAGAAATCAAGATGGTTCTTTTAACGTAACAGTTCTGGATCTCAAGCTTCAAACATTTATTCTCCTGTAAGTAATTTCCAAACACAGGTGGAATGCAAGTAACAATGTAAATAACATGAAGGCCAAGTCAATGATAAATCAGCATCAATAGCAACTATAATGTGAAAATTACTGTTAATCATTATCTGTTAGAAAAAATATTACAGAGAGGGAGTTATAGACTCAACAGGACTTGCTCATCTAGACATTGTCATGAAACTAGCATTTACCTAACCTCTTGAATGCAATGATTAAAGAATATTGGATATCAAATCAAATTATAAAATTGAATAAAAGGATCTTGTGTGTGTACCACTAAAGCCTGTTTTAAAGGTGTCACAGGGACTGAATGTTTTCCTTTATTTTCAACACATAGATATTCCCCTAGCAAACCACATCAAGAAATGTGAATGTCACACTTCATAAATTCTGTGAACTGCTGTTTCACCAATTAACCCTCACCACCCCAGTGGTTAACAAGCAGGCAGAACTACATACCTGAGTATGCTGACATGCACACAGACAAATGCACGTATGAAGATGTGGGGCATCTGGACTTGTATTCTGATAATAAATTGATCCTTTGATTCATTATCAAAAAATAAATTGAAAGGTGGTTGGGGAACCTCAACAGTTGTTTGATAAAAAGAACTAGAGGGAAAAAATAAGTTTCCTTTGGCATTAGGGAGAAATTTCCTGTCCTATTCCATGATCTCACTAGTAAATGCTGTAGGCACACCCCACCCTGAAACCCAGCAAGCCTGGCTTCAAGCATCTTGGATTTGCTCCTTATATTGAGAAAATTACTATTTCTGTATGATTAATTAAAGGCTCTCACCTCTTCCATCTCCTCCCTGGATGGAACCTATTTTACAAATAGCTTACTGATCCCAGCCAACGCAGCAAATATTTGAGCAAAAAGGGAAAGACAAAAATTTTTTCTGATTACTGGATATTCCCAACTCTCTCTCTCTCTCTCATGAACTTTTACCTTAACTGGTGAAATGCTATTGCAGCAAATTTTTAAAGCACAGCACCTCAGAAGCTGAAGAGGCAGCAGAAATTGTTCATTCAGCTCAAGTGAGTAAGCCCCAAAACATTTTTTAGAACCAGTCAACAAAACCAATCATTTTTTTGCTTCTCCCATCTTTTAAGTGATGTACAGGGCAGGTGATGAAACTACAAGGAGAAAGGAGGATCTGGTGCCGCCCTGAGAAGTTCCACCTCCTTTGTTGCCACACTCTCATTTTAACAGACCAATTAGACTTACATTGACTTTCACTGTACTACGCTAGCTAAATATTTCTTTTCCCTGCTTGCTGAGAACTGCTGAACTTAATTTTTTCAATAAAACAATACAGGAAACATCACCAAGATACACAGTCCCCATACAGCTGTTAGGTCAGCTGACCCTCATTCATTGTGAGGATGGCCACATTTCAACTATGCTTTTTGGCCAGGCTTGACTCTATGACCCTTTTCCATATGTGTTAGTATACAGCTACACATTTCTCCACTATAGAAAGTACTTAGAATCATAGAATCATAGAATCATTAAGGTTGGAAAAGACCTCATCAGGTCCAACCTTTGGCCGAAAACCACCTGGTTGACTAGACTGTAGCACTAAGTGCCACATCCAGTTGTTTCTTTAACATCACTAGGGATGGTCATTTCACCACCTCCCAAGGCAGTACATTCTGATGTTGAACAACTGTGAAGAAATTCTTCCTGATGTCCAACCTGAACCTTCCCTGGCACAGCTTGAGGCCATTTCCTCCTGTCCTGTTGCTGGTTTCCTGGGAGAAGAGGCCAACTCCCACCTTACCACAGCCTCCTTCCAGACAGTTGTAGAGAGTGATAGGGTCACCCTTGAGCCTCCTTTTCTCCAGGCTAAACAACCACAGCTCCCTCAGCCACCCCTCATAAGACTTGTGCTCCAGAGCCTTCAAACAGCTTTGTTGCCTGTGGCAAGAGATGGGATGGAGTTGAGCTGTGGGCTGTGGGATGTGCCTGCAGAGGCACATGGCAGCACCAAGAAGCACATGGCAGCACAGAGAGGCTTGTCTCCACTGAACCCTGGGAGGAGGAGGTGTCAGGCAGCAAGAGCCCTACGGAGAGGGGCCTGCTGGAAGCTGACAGACGGGTGGACAGCGTGTGATCACCCCATAGAAGGAGATTTAGAAAGCATGCTGCTGACGTGGCAACATGGGATAGGTTGCTTAGTGAGAATTGCCTTGTAAAGAAATACTGTGCCTTGAAAAACTGTATAAAACCAGCTCGTTTCTTTGAATAAACGATTCAGGGTCAGATTCCCACACGGCAAAGTCTGTGTTTCAATCACCGACAGTTGCCTTTCTCTGGACATGCTCCAGCACAGAGCACATTCTGGACACACTCTTTCTTGTAATGAGGGGCCCAGAAATCAACACAAGATTTCTGATGTGGCCTCAGCAGTGCTGAGTAGAGGGGGCAATCACTTTCCTGGTGCTGCTGGCCACACTATTCCCAATATAGGTCAGGATGCCATTGGCTTTCTTGGCCACCTGAGCACACACACTGGCTCATGTTCAGCTGCTGTCAAACCAGTACCCACAGCTCATTTCCCACTGGCCAGTTTTCCAGCCACTCTTCCTCCAGCCTGTAGTGATGCATGGGGTTGTTGTGACCCAACTGCAGGACTCAGATCTTGGCCTTGTTGAACCTCATACCACTGCTCTCAGTCCATCGATCCAGCCTGTCCAGAATCCTAAAAAGGCAAAGCCTTCCTTCTGTACAGTACATCAACACTCTCTCCCAATTTGGTGTCACCCACAAACTTATTGAGGGTGCACTCGATCCCCTTGTCCAGATCATCATACTGAACAGGATTGGTCCTAATATGGAGATCTGGGGAACACCACTAGTGACTGGCCACCAAGTGGATGTGCCAACATTCACCGCCAAAAAAATAGACACTTAGGTACAGAATGGAAAAAATCCACGATTCACGTAAACCAAAGTTGACAAATGTTGCCTACTTAGTAATGCACTATCACTTTGCCAATCAAGATAAAACCTTTGCTCATAAAAATTTGAAGACATGCCTTTTGAAAACATTGCACTGGCTAGCAAATACACCAATATACTACCAAGCACAAGGCAACTCCTATGTACTCAACCACGTCCTCCAAGTTCCACATACAAAAACGTAGTAAAACCACAAGGAAAATGAAAACTAAGGGAAAAATCAGTTTCCAACTCCACAGTGATATATTTAAAAAGCAATCATAAGAACTATTCCACAAAGTATCTCTGACACACATTCAGCTAAATTCAGCAGTAATTTAGATTGTGCTAGTCTCACAAAAAGGCTTTTCTGTATAAAACTGCAGAAACTTTGTTTGATTAAATGCCTGTCCAGACATAATGCAATTATCTAGGAAAAAAAATTTCATTCTTAAGACTCAAGAAAAAGCATGTGCAAAATTATACACTGTTTCTATATTCTTCATACCCTGACATGTATATCCAACACACATATGCTGCTGCATTCTGTCAGTGTATTGCATTTGATTGCACCTTTATTTAAAAGAAAATGTGGATGAACCTGTATTTTTTAAATCTTTATTATTCCCTCATTATCAGTGCACTGGGATATTATGATAAGCTTAATAACAACAGTGCATTCTTGTGTGTATGAGTCCATGCTCTCCAAAAACCCAGTGAAAAATCAGAGACAAGGAAATCATTGGGACAAGAAAGGGCTCTGGGGTAACCTTTCCTTCATCTCACTTTACATGTACATGTAGGTATACATGTGCTCTCACACATATATATTTCACACCACTAAATTGTGGCTGCATGCTGGACGTCAGGTACTCACCAAAGACATTATATCACTACCCTCCTCAACTGGGCAAGAGAGAGAAAATACAACATAAGGTTCATGAGTTGAATAAGGACTGGGAGAGATCACTCATCAATTACCATCACGGGGAAAACAGTCTCAGCTGTGGGGAAATGAATTGAATTTATTACCAATCAAAATCAGAGCAGGAAAATGAGAAGTAAAACAAATCTTAAAAAAAACCATCCCTCTACCCTTACCTCCTTCTCGGGCTCTACCTTCTGCTCTCTGAGTGCCACAGGGAGATGGGGAATGGGAGTTACGGTCAGCTCATCATATGCTGTTTCTCTTGTTGTGTCCTGCTCAGGGAGAGGAGTCCTTCCCCTGCTGCAGCATGGGGTCCCTCCTACAGGAGACAGTTCTCCGTGACCTTCTCCAACATGAGTCCTTCTCGTGGGCTACAGTTCTTCATGAACTGCTCCAGCATAAGTCCCTTCCACTGTGTGCAGTCCTTCAAACCATCTGCTACAATTGTGGGTCCCCACAGGGTCACAAGTCCTACCAGGAATCCTGCTCTAGTGTGGGCTCCTTTCTCCATGGGTCTGCAGATCCCTGGCAGGAGACTGCCCCAGCATGAGCTTCCCAAAGGGTCGCAGCCTTTTGGACATCCACCTGCTCCAGCGTGGGTGTCCTCCATGGGCTGCAGGGGCACAGCTGCTTCACCATGGGCTGCAGGGAAATCTCACCTCTGCCACCTGAAGCCCTTCTTGCCCCTCCTTCTCCACTTGCATTGGTGTCTGCAGAGTTGTTCCTCTCACATATTCTCACTCTTCTACGGCCACAATTACTTCTGCACGATAACTTTTTTCCTGCTTAAATGTTATCACAGAGGTGTTACCACCATCTATGATTGCCTTGGCCTTGACCAGCAGCAGGTCCGTCTTGGAGCTGACTGACTTTGGACATGGGGGAAGCTTCTAGCAGCTTCTATGAGAAGCCACCCCTATAGCCCTCCCTGCTACCATGCAAACCCAATAGTTATACACATTTTTAGTCGACAATAAAAACATATCTTTAAAACATGCTGCTTCAAAATTAAAAGCAGGAAACAAAAGGCAGAAATCAAACAAATTAGCCAATATTAATTTTCTAGTGGTACTTCTGAAAGCCTGGGTAATATATCCCCAGATGTACTGTAAGATAACCTTTTGTGTGTAAGGCTTCAATTGTAATAAATATTGGTGTATTCAACTGCAACACAGCTATTCACTTTTAGTGTTGCAATGAAATGCTTAAATTCATAACTACTTCAGAAAATGAATTAAAGTGTCATCAACTACACAAAGTTTGTCAAAGTAAACTAAAACCCTCACTAATAATTTAACACACACCCCTAAACTCACAATTAAAACCACGTACATAATGAGGAAATACAATCAACAAAATCAAGCCTTACCCTACCCTTCTGTCCTTTCCATCCTTCACTGGTACTAATTTTCAAGTGTAAAGAATAACATTAGGGTAATAACAATGATAATGAGCTTCACACTGGACATTTTCCTGGAATTAATAAATCTTAGCTTAGCGTAAAATCCCCCAACAACCAAAGCCAAATTTGAAACCCCAGGAAATGCCTCCTTGAAACACACACACGTTTGGGGATTTTGGTCTTTCTCTTCCAGAAAATCAAACACAATTTGCATTAGGATATCTTCCCTGAAAAACCTTATAACACCATAAATACCTCATAACCTAGGGACAATGCTGAAATGCAAAGTTATAACCCATTACCTACTGCACTGGGATATTGAAACAGGCTTATTTAATATATGTATTTTCCTTTCTTTAGAAGAAAAGCTTAGCAAATTGCTTGAAAGGCCTTAAGAGGTACCATTCTACTTTATAGAGCAGTTTTTTAGTGCACTCCTCCTTTTCCCTTGCTAAGTGGAATTCACTGTGTCTGCAGATTGTTATGGCCAAAAGTCAAGTGCAGGTTTTCTGGCCTCCTTCCAAAGGTAGGTTGCAAAAGTGCTGCCGCCTGGAAATGTGCCTGGCTCGGCATCCCCTGCAGCCTCCCTGGGTGGCAGGCACACAGTGAAGGGGAGGTCCCCTGCTCACCCCCCAAGCCTGCAACAAAGCCAGCTGAAATACTTCTCACTCTTCCTTCCTGCTGTGTTCAATGACTCTGGTTTTGATGAAACGCCACAGGAAGCTCCCTCTCAAAAAAACCAAACAAAAACCACAAACCGAAACTAGATTTGGGGCCTCCTTCAGAGGGGGTTTAACATGCCTGCTTCTGCTAACAGGAACACAGACTGATATAAAACCCAAGGAAGGGAAAGTTTGTGATTTCTTAAGCAGCACTAGCCCCTCCTTTGACTTTCAGCTAAAAACTTTTCACAGACCTACTCATATTTTTGACTGTACAGCTGTTTTTTTTAGTCTCTCTACAGCAAAACTGTCATTGACTTCAGAGAGTCTATACCTGAAGTATGTCACATGATCATCTCTTCTGCTTAATAAGCTTAAAGAGGGTTTGGGTTTTATCCTACCAGCTTCACAGAAGAAAACTAAACAACTAGGTGAAAGAGAACAATTGGCACTACTGCCAGCCACAGAAGACCATGACTACAACATTCTAAGGGACTAAGCAATGCAAATACATACATACATACATACATACATACATACATACATACATACATATATATACACACACATGCATATTATCCGTATAATACATGTTTATATATACTGTAAAGATAGATAGATAGATAGATTTGTTTACAATTCTATTGGATTTTACACCAGGGGTGTCATTTATCTTCTGACAGGATGTTGAGGTGCCTATTTGAAAAGTGACCAAGAGAAACTCCTGCCAAAGCAGAACTAACCTTTCATACCAGAAAGGCAATAAACTTTAGGCTTCAAGTAACAACAAAAATAACCCCCCATTTCTTGCTGTAATGAAAGCTACTGAAAGCTGTGCAAATCAATTTTTATTTAGGTCTTTTGTAGAGGATGTCAAAGTTCAGACAATTTTAAGCCTCATGCTAAGAACATAGGAGATGAACCCTGTCCCACAGATTCCTCACCTCACACACTGGCAAGTCTTTGTCCACTGAGTTTAAGAGCAAAACATGATAATGAAGAGAGACACTGGGACACACAAAAGTCACTGGTGATCTTTGGGATTCATAGGGACAGCATAACCTTTAAATAAGCATATCCAAGATAAGTATATTAAGTTCACTACATACCGGGCTCTATCCTTTGTGAAGGGTTTTTACCTTTCTCCTAGTAATGCCCTTTATCAAAATAGTAGTCTAGATTGGGGTGGCTGGATCTCAGCAACAGAGGCAGCTAATTCCCTTTGCCAAAGCCCTCTCCCATGACTTGGCACTGCTGGCTCCCATCTCTGTGCAGCTCCTGAAAATGTGCAGGGAGAAGCGGCTTGGCTGGTGAGCTATGGGCACTAAGAGACTGAAACGGGGTGAACAGCTACTACCTGTGGCTCATGGAGCCCTTCTCCACCTCCTTGAAGAAGCCTCATAAGTTATGTGCTTTGGATCTCCTTTTCCCTCCCTCATCTGGATGGAAACCAGGACTTCTGCTGATGCCCAGACAAGAGAAATGCCACACTGGGTGGCACACCAGCAGGTAGGTCAGGATTCACTGTAAATGGTCTTTGCTATAGCACAGGCTGCCTTTTAAACCCCTACAAAAATACATCTCACATGACTGTATTCATCCACACAGCTGCTCCTTTAGAAAATCATTCCCCTGGCAGACCTGTGAGAAGTGCAGAACTAGACAGTCACATAAAACCTCCCTTAATAATCTGAGCCACACAAGGCATCCCAGGATCTTCCTCAAAACCACTATATATATATATTTAGGATCATAGAGTCATCAAAGTTGGAAAAGACATCCAAGATAAACGTCAAATTAAAAAACATTATGAGCTACTTCCAGGACAAACACTTTCCACACTGTAACCCAAAGCACAGCTCCACATGATCGGCATAAAATTTCTCAATATATGTAACAATCAAACAGGTCCTTCCAACACTGAGCAGAACAAGACTTAATGTCCTGCAAAATCACAGCTTCTAAACCACTTCCAGTCAGGATTATCGCAAAAGACTTGAGGATTTTTCATTCTATTAATTTAGTTAATTTGTTTATATGGGGTATATATATAAACCCCATATAAGCCCCAAATATCAATTTCTCTCAGATCTACATGATAAATATTAGTATACGAGAAAAATGTAAAAGGCTCAAATGGCTACTAACCACACAAATAAACCAAATATACAATGCTTATTCCCTGATGATAGGAATGGATACACAAATCCCAAGTGGAAAGTTTGGATCAACAGTCTAGCCTTCAATTCCTGCCTGCTGTGAGCAGGGGGATATTACATAACTCTTACAGCCCCTGACCTGAAAAAGCACTGCTCCTTACTTATCTCTAGGGAAGCAGAAAAATTGTGGGTTTCATTGAGCATTCACAGAAAAAGAAAACTAAAATAAACAATGAAGTCTGATAGTTTGAGCTGCACACCATTTTTCTTCCCAGTTAAGAAAGTGGACAATTTTATCCCAGGGATACAAAACATTTTGGTCCACTCTGGAGCAATAGTTGACCATTAGATTTGCAAAAATAGAGAGGCAACATACAGCATGGCTACTGTCTCACTACTTATATTCCCAAGCCCTGGCAATAAAAACTTTTGCCTTCCCGGCAAAGGGTTCAAATCTCTTCATGTAAGTGATGTATGGCTTGGGCAATCTTCCAGATGCACTTGTGCAAGGGGTCAGAGCTTCCACTCTGCCTGGGAATACTCTCCTCTGACCCTCTGTCAGAGTGCTTTACAGGAGATAGTCCAACTCCAACTCTACATGCAAAATCAGCTGGATTAAATCAAAACACTAATTTAAAAGATTTCTGCTAGCAAGTATTAAAAGGTTTCTGCTAACAAGCTGGATATGAATTGAGATTGATCATGTTAACCTGATGATCCCCATCAGGTCAGGGCACCCTGATGCCAAACTGATTTTTGCTTTTATATATTCTTCACATATACTTGTAGCTCTGTAGCCTATTTCTGTATAGCTAAATAGATTTGTAGATAGCATTTTACCTACTCTGTTAGACAGAAAGACAAAATGCATTCCTAGGTCCCAATCCTAATCTTGCTTCTTCTGAGAACCAAGGTCGAGCACCATAACCAACTTTCCCATAAACAACTAACAAGGAAGAGGGAATTTAAAAGACAGTCAACCAAAAAGGGGAAATACCTCATCACTTGTGTCTCTAACTGGGAATTCTTGTCAATTATACTTATTTTATTTGCTAAACCTATAAAACTGTACTCACTTTATGTCACATGTGCATCTTCAGCACATTTAGGCATCTTGTGCAACTGAGGGGACCCTTTATAAATTTAGGCACATTTTATCACCTAACCATGGTTTTAGGGCTCAGGAAAAGGCATCAACCTAAAGGGGCAGCAACTTCTAAAAAAAGAGAGATAATGAATACCCAGGACTTAAATTTTCTTCCAGTGGCCCAAAAGGGAGCATGTGTCTCTGGGTTTTGTGTCCTATCCTCTCCCTGCCAGACTTAAGACTCTGAGACAGTTTGATCAGTGTGGCAATCTGGTGCAAGAGAATTCCAATTTGGAAGAAGTTAAACTCTGCCTGCATCTGCAGCTCTCCTGGGCAATCCTAGTAAAGAGATGTCAGCAAGATCTCTGGGAGTGAGGAAGAGTGAGTTCATATCCAAATTGCATGACCTCCCTGCTAACACACAGAGTATTGCACTACTCATTACAAGTAAAACCCCAGGGCCCATAAGCAGCATGACTCTGTTTATCAGCAATATTCATACTCCACACCAGAGTTCCAGGTACACGCTCATGAAGGAATCACGGGCAACTACTGCATCCAAAGAAACCATAACCTCACTGTTAACCCTGACCTGGTCTGGCCCTGCTAACTTCACTCACCTGTTGCTTGGCACAAGCTGTTGTGAGAAGCAGCAGGAATGTTACACACAGCTGGCTTTGGATACTGGAAGCCTGTCTGAAATGTAGGAACAGTCTACAGCTAGAAATGATGTTCAGCAATAAAATCTCCTGACCTACTCTCTCCAAAACCAGTGCTGGGTTAGCTGAGAGATTCCTATCAGGCCTTGCAGAACAGAGATTAATGCAATACATTATCACTCTTTTACTGTTATTTTGGTAAATATGTTGGGTTTATACTATTGCTATAAAATCTCATGCCATAGCTGAGCTCATTTAATAAAGATATGGCTCTGCCCTACTCCACATTTACTGCCACTGCCAGCACTCTTACAGTGCTATTTCTGCAACTGTACTGAAAATATCTCTCTGCACTGAGCAGCAGCTAACAACGGTTAGCAAAGTGCCTATTGCTGATGTGCATCTTCAGCAAAACAACATAAACCAGGAGGTAATTCCAATAGAAGTAAAATGGTGTAGAAATTAGTAGCAATAGTTTTTTATTCTTTTTCCAGACTCAGCACACTGCAACACTCTGCATTCTTTGAGAGGAAAGTGGTATCAGCTCTGTTAAGTGGATTTTTCCGACTCCAAAATAGAATGCTTTCCTAAAGCTGAATTAAAATTAAGGGACAATAAGATTTCAGATTGAAAAAAAAAAATTTAAAAATCTACTCTACACAGAAGACGGGACCAAGATTTCTTTGCCAACAGAGTAAAGAAAAAATCAAAGCACACAGGTGAAGTGCCTTTCTCCCTCTCTCTAATTTTTAAAAGAACACGTATTTCAAAAGTATCAGTTTTCTCAGTGGACACATTTTTAAATTCACTGCAGTGCAGTACTCCATGCACCTGTAAAACAACTCTATCTCATACAGTGAGATGTTGAAATGTTGCACAGGAATTGTATCCATAGGACCACAGAGGAATGAGAAGTCAGCCCATGACACATACTGTGCCTCTTCAGAGAAGAACTGTCTGCCAGGAGTGATGTAAAGAAAAGGCTGTGCTTCATCCATGAAATGGAGAGGACTGGCTGCAGCCTAATAGGAAAATCAGACAGTGGAATAGGTGGAATCTCCTAAATATCAATCAGCAAATGTTTTTGCAACTTGCAGAGATGTGGCAAAGCCTGGAGTATCAGGTTGGAAGGGACCTCAAGGACCATCTGGTCCAACCTTTCTTGGCAAAAGCGCAGTCTAGACAAGATGGCCCTGCACCTTGTCCAGCTGAATCTTAAAAGTGTCCAGCACTAGCGAATCTGCCACTTCCCTGGTGAAATTATTCCAGTGGAAGACTGATATCTAGGTGGTGCCTCTATTTACAAAGGCTCATGAAATCTCCGTCTTCAGGAAGGAAAGAGGAGCTAGCTTCACTCAGACCCTTTAGGGAACAGTACCATCATCATCCCTGAACTAGGCCACCCCATTGCTTTTCAAACACAAGATGTGGCATTTTGTCGCAGGAACTCCACTGAAAAAAGCATTAAACTTTTGCACTATTGAGTCTCACTGTAACCAATCCATAGAAAGAAACAAAACTGCATTGAATCAACTAGAAATGTCCCTAGTGGGTTCACAGGAAAAACACACAGGGGATTTAGAGCATCTTGAAGAGATTCCAGAGACAGGTTAAAAAAGCCTACCACGTGATCATCATTCTCAGAGTCACCTTGCAGAGAAACAATCATGCAACCACATGGAAGATCTCATTCAATTTCACTTTAGTACTATTCATTAAAAGGCAGTAGGTACCTAATGCTTTCCTCCACACAAAGCTTTTGATTCCAAAATTGTTCCACTAAGGAAAAACTCTGGGTGCTGTCTTTTTTTATTTTGGCTTTATGTTCTGGATTTTTGGTTGGACAATATTCAACAAGGAACAAAATCTGCAGAGATGTCAAAGGATGGGAGTAGGTTATGAGACATGGAAACTGTGATATTTTACCAAAAGAAACTCCCACATTGTCAAAGAGCTTAGGGAAAATATAACACTGTAACTGAGGCTATGAGGTCATTATCCAGTTTCCCACCTGAAAAAATGATGAGCCCAATAATATATTAGTTTGACCTAAAGCAAAAGCTGAATGAGAGAAAGTAAAATAGCGTAACATAATCCTGTTTTGATTTTCCAAAACTGCTACTGAAATAATGAAATAATTATCAGAAAAAAAAACCTCAAACCCTATGAAATTAATCATAAGAACATTGAAACAGCAGGAATAATAGCAGACTATACTCTGATGCTGTTTGCAAGACTTGAGGAAGTTGTGTGCAGCACTTTTTTTTAAAGAACGACTACCTTCTCTTAGAAGAAGATATACTGAGTTGTGAGATAATACTAGAATGTCAGCTGCTTCCAGAAACTGGTTCTTCTATGCAGCACTCAGCACAGATCTTTTCAAGTCTGCTATAGACCCAAGCTCAAGGTAAAATATCAGGAGAAACAGCGTATCAGCGTCTTTTCTCACAGTGTTGGCCAAGGAAAACTATGAAGGCAATTGGTATTCCAGTTAATTGGTGTGTGTAAAATATTCAAAATGCTAACAAAAAGAAAATAATTACTACAACAATCTTTTAAAAGAACATGCATCAAGCTTTGTTTCTTTTCCAGTGGAAAGGAATGGAAACCCTCCCACTGACTTCAACAAGAACTGGGTCAGACCCTGAAAGTCTTCCCATAAAATTTCCACTATGGAGAAGTTGTATATTGGCATAGGCATTTCTGGTTTATCCCCTGCCTTTTTCCTCCTAATAAATTGCACAGTTGCAGCACATAATGTCTGAAAATGAAGTTTATAATATAAAGACAATTCACTGAGCCTTGCAACTATGTAGTCAAAACCGAACACTAAGAGAATTAGCACGCATAAGAAATTGTGGTTTTTTATTATGTAGTGACTTAATTTAAGAGGTTTATAATAATTTAAACCTATCATAAAACATGACAAATAATGGCAAAATTTCATTGGTTCAGTGGACCAAGTTAACCCTGAACTTTGCAATAGTTGTATTACTGTTTTTAATACCGCCCTTAGAGCTTGCAAAGCAAAGCAAAGCTCTAGAAGAGAGACAAACAACTGTGAAAAGCAGGAACAAACAGAGAATGTTGTCACAACTACACAGTTCCCATTTTGCAGAATTATTTTCACATTCCTCACATTCAAAAAGCTTTCACGGCCATCAGTTTGCAAAAAGCTTGATTCAGTGTTTGCATTACAACACCTTTATTTCTAAATGAATTCCTGCTAATGAAAACATACAAGTATTTCTATCTAAATGAAAAGAGACTAAAACTCAAAATATTCACCTGACTCCATGTGGATGAAAAAAGCACTCTTGACCTCTTGGATCTGGTGATGTGCCCTGGGCACCACCCAAATTTCCACCAGGATATGAGCAAAGAACAAGCCCTGTGTCTTGGTTTCAACAAGGAGAAAGTCTAGAAGCCCAGGTCAAGAGATAACCGGGACTGCTGAGTGCAGTGTGGCTCCACTCAAACAAGAGGTACACTTAGTATTTCAGTGCTATTTGGTACCTTATTTTTCCAACCAGTCTCCCTCTACCTCAAACAAATTGTCTTCCTTTTTCATTAGTGCACCACAAATAACAGGCATGTGTCGTCTTCAGAAATACAGAGAGTGTAATCTATACACACCCAATCCATAAGAGAAAAAAATCTCATAAAAGAGCCTGAAAGAAATTAAAGTCCAGCATAACCAAAAACAACTTCCAAGTGTCTCAGCAGTGTGGACTAGGCCATCCCCTGTACCTGCATCTTGTAATTAAATTGGCTTAAAGTTAAGAGACTTGCTCTCAGTGAGATTAGCCTTTCTTACCTTTTGCCACATTTTGATGAAGAAGAGCTCTCCAGAAAAATTGAAGAAAACATTGGTGTCGTAGGCATCATCACCAATGTTGGAGATGAAAATGTTAAGTGAGATGTTCCTCACTGCTCCCAGGGCCAGGTAGGCAGTTCTGTCACCAACACTGTGGGCAGAAACAGTTACATTGGTAACACTGGTCATCTTTCACACTCTGATCCTGCTTTCTTCCTGCTACAGAAGTGTCACAACTCAACTGTTTAAAAGCTCAGCAGTCAGAAGTTCAGGAATGTGCTGTACTGCATAGTGCAGAGGGCCACACTAGGAATGAACAGCTCCTGACTCAGGGTTCGGACACTGTCTTTTGGGACTGTAGGAAAACCCCATGATCCCCACGTGAAAGTATTTCACATGACCTACTTTTTTTAAAATTAGTTGAAAACTGTAAAGTAATTGGACAGGGAAAATGTAGCAACTGCAAGATATTATGCCTGCATTCAAATACACAAGCTATTTCAGTTTGTCTTTCAATAATTCAGACTTACTCTAGCAACTCTCTGAAAAATCTTTAGAGTTACGCTACAGATAGAAAAAATCTAAAACAGGCTCAAATAAAATCCAGAAACTGGTGTAAATTTAAAAAATGTTTGGAAATTGCAACAAATTACCACTGAATGGGACTGATGGTTTTTTAGATGTTTATGCTAGATCTAACATGGTGGAGTCACCTTCTGTAAGTGGAATACCAAGGGTAACAGCTATATATCATGAATCAACACTTTGTTTCAATATGGCATCACAGATTACATACAAACACAGACATGCCACATAGAAATAAATATAGATACTCATGCACACACATTTATTATTGGTATTTAATCCTTCTAGGCTGTTCAGAAAATGAGCTAACAAGTAGGAATAACGGCTAAAGATAAATCACAAGAAAATACAGTATCAATGCACAGATCTGCAGGTCTTAAAAGTAACAGTAAAAGATAATATGAAATATAGCAGGTATTAATCTAATAATTAGCAAAGATAGCCAAATATTAAATTTGGTAGTTATCATAACTGGTGTCTAAGACCATTTAAAAATCCTGAAGAAACAGAGGCAGTGCCACAGAGAAAACACTGAGTAGCTGCTCAGAAAAGGACAAAGAACTCCAGCCACACAGCAGGGAGATGCTCGCAATTATTTTCTCTAGGGTACAGCCAGCCCAAAAGTAAGAAGGAACCACTTTTCATTCACCCAATTTCCATGAAGGAACAGCTGTTCCAGTGACATACACGTTGGCACACACCGCTCTTCTGCTTATCAGCAATCCTCTGAAGATGGCTGGTGTGCAGGCCAAGAGCTGTGTTTAAAGGCAGCCTAGCCCTCCATTGCTACCAGCCCTCCTCTGACAGCCTTCTTCACGTTGCTGCAGCCAGGGCATTTGCATAGAAGTGGAGTTTCTGGAAATGTAGTGTTTATAAACTGCTCAGCATCTCCTGCCAATCATAGCTGTACCAGACGTCTAAAGGTAGAGCTTGCCTGTGTTTAACAAGAAGTTTCTAAATGTGGGTTTCTGATGATACGTACCAAATCAGCCAGGGGCTCTAGTGAATGAGAAGCTTGGAAGAAGATGGTCTAGACTCAGGCTTTAAAGCTGATGGCTGTGGATTGTGAGTGTAACTTCACCATGTAATGTGAACAGTATTTGCAGCATATTTGTTTCCTGTGCTTACTTCATTTATGATGATCTTCATTTATCAAGCCCAAAGTTATTGCTTACAGTTCAATGACAGCTTATTATGAGGAAGATATAAGTATCCAGGAAACGTGTCTGCTTTCTCACACTTAAAATCACCTGCAGACACTGACCAATCCTATTGATAAACAGACATTTTGCTTTCAAAATATTAGTTTATTCTCAGAGTCAATTATCAGTGCAAACAAAGATTTGCAAAAGTGTATGCAGTACAGGATTGACTGCGAAACTAATTTAAGTTGTTGCTTCTTATATACCAAATTAATGGCTTATCTATATGAGAATACTTGAAAGCATTTAACCTTTTGGCACCAATTTCAACATTTACTGTTGACAAACAGAAAAATTATGAAGATGATAAACAATCTGCTGGGATTTTCTAATAATCAAAAGTGCATACTTGGAAGGAAAAAAAAAACCACCAACATTTCATACTGTGAATTATTTCTCATGAACTTTATAATCTCACTTCATGCAAACACTTCAAAACTTAATCAGCATCTGTTTTACTCATTAGCAGAATCTGGAAGCATCACTCCAGTAAGCAAAGGAACATTACAGGCTCTTTATCTTATGTAGAGTTGATATTAAATGCAATGTACGCTACAGACTGCTCTCTGAATTGGTAGTAGCAGAACTTCAAGATTTAACATAAAGTGAAGACAACTGAGGATACTCTCCTTCCTAATGAGTAAGTAAAAATTCTCATTGTAAAATCATACTTAAAACTGACCCCACAAAAAATAATGCAAAATTTAACACCAGTAGGTTGTGTCCTTTCTAAAGCTACCACTCTGTTGTTAAAAGTGTATGACTTCAAAATGACGTTTTTCTCAGCAGAGAATGAAAACCCACTTTTAAAAGCACACTGTAGATGCTCCTATACAAAATTCACACACTAATAAACTCCAAAAAATCTCACTGATTTTAGGCTGGCAGGTGAGTTCAGTTCTCCCTCGGAAAGGCTGTAAGTCCCATAAGACTGTTCTCTAAGTCCCATTTTAAAAGAGCAGCTTTCTGAGTCATTGAATCTGTGTACATCTGGAATGAATCAGGTTCACTTGCAGTGAGAAGAGGATTAGGAATCTCCCCATTTATAGGGGAGCTGCCAAGCCCTGTTTGCTGCTTGAGAGAGTAATGTCATGAGCACAGAAGCCTGCTGTGGTGCTGGAACAGCTCTGTTGCCAACTTGGGACCATCCTCCTCCAGCACCTGCCACACATTAAGCACCCTAGCTGCCAAGTCAAAATATGTCAACTAAAGAATTGTTGTCACCCTTCAGAAACAAGAAAATAAAATAAAGCCACCCCTTCATCTCAACGAGGTTTGTCAAACAATTTAAGAAACTTAATCAAGCAGACTTTTTGTTTATATTTTAATATATGAGAACTACAAAGCTGCCAGCATTCTCAACATGACCCCTGTAACCTTGCTCACATAAAGGAAGAAAGGCTAAAAAAAAAACAAAACCTCAAGAAGGAAAAAAAAAAAGTAAAGAAAGAAAGTAAGTGGGAAAATATCAAGAAATAATTAGCTAATTGGACAGAATACTTGTTACGTCTTGTTACATTAGGTACTACACCAAAAAATGAACTGAGTAAAAGTTCTGGGTAGACTGTAGACATATGTATATAATTATACAGAGGCAAACAAATTGGTACACACATACAGACATCTGAAGGATGTCAGGTTATCAATGTCTGCATGGAAAGAAATAAAAAGTTTTAAATTCAGAAGTACTAAGTACTTCCAGCTTTCATCACACAACCCAAACTTGCAAGTAAGAAGCAATTCTAAAAATCAGGCTCCAAATTTCTGCCATAGTTTTGAATTCACTGCCAATGGTAGTACACATCGAATGAGAATAGAAATATTTAATGTTTACTTCTTAAGTGATTAAGAAAAGGAAAGCAAATTCCAGGATAAGACAAATATATTTTTTGAATACTTTAATGTTCTAGTTGTTAATGTCCACATCACATCATTGCATTGTGGTCAGTGAGGGAGGAAAGACCATCCAAGGAAGACAAACCAAAAAGATCTGCAATCTTCATCTCTCCACCCCTCAAGATGCTGCTTTTTATTAACATGGGTCAGTGGAGGCATAATCTGCATTCCAAATGGTGTACAGGGGCATTTTCTCTATTTCGCATTTCATTCCTCTGTTTCATCAGGGTGAATTTTTTAAAAAAGTGAGCAGGCATTCAGCACTTCCTTTCAGCCTGTGTAGATCATATATAGGGCAAGGAATGTGGTAGGGTCACACTTACCCTATTATCTGGGTCACTGACTTTCCCTTTTGTACTAAGAACATTTCTTTCTTTACAGCAAATTAGCAACTACATGGATAAATCACCACTACTGTTCTACAGACAGTGGAAGTCACAACAGTGGTCAATTACATTGCAAATGGGAAAAAATGTTTCAAACAACTAAAATCCAATCTGCCCTCCAACTCCACCAGATTAAATTAAAGAATCCTATCTTTTGCTTTTAAATCAATAAAAGGCGGAAACCAACAAACACTGCTGCTGTGACAGATCCAAACAGATTTCTATCTTCACCAACCAGCCCTGCAGTTGGTCTTTGTAGTTACTAGGACACTTAAATATTAATTTTGTCTCCACAGACTCTTTATATCAACTCTGAATACCTTTCTTCTGTTGGGTTTTTTTATTGCAGGTTTCAGGGTTAGTTGAACTTCAGGAGGAGTTTTTGCAAATACTTAAACCTCAAGGGCCATTGAAAAGCTGAAACCCTCAGTTGATCTGGGAATTCATTTGATAACTCAGTGCAAAACTGAGAGGTAGCAGCCCCATAAACAAATATAAACCAAATAAAAATTTTAAACAACCCCACAGGGAGCAAAGCTATTGGATTTTACATTGCTTTGTTACATTGTCTTCTAATCGCATGTGCATTCCAAAGGATTGCACTGCAATTCTCTCTGGAAAGCTCACAGCCAATTTAGGCTAAGGACTGGGCCAAATGTTCAAGATACCGTGGCTTATTCTGCATCAACTGAACTTCTGCCTTCCACTTCTCACACTGAAGTCTATGCTAGCAGAGGTGCAAAGAAACCTTACACAGCTGATGACCAGAGCCTGTCTGAGGTACATTAAGCCAGCTATGGCAAACTAGCACTGAGGCCATCAGATCATTTCATTCATGATCTTCTTCTGTATTTCTCAATCTAGTTCTCAAGCAGAGACTTTTCAGTGTGCCCTGAGTAGCACATAACATGAGATGACAAGAAAAACATAACTGAGAATTCAAGGAGTGGTCAGCCAAGGTTCTGTGTCAGAAGAGCACAGTTTAGGAGCAGTACCATAACAATATTCCTCTTAATGGAGACTGAGTAACAATGTTCCAGTGTTTCCCCTTAGGAAGGAACTAAATGTCCCATATGAAAAAAAGTGCTTACGGTGGTGAGCCCAGGGCCACGGCCATGGAACTGCTTATGCCAGCAACTTTATGGCACAGGACTGCTGTCTCTAGTGCTTCAGTTCCCATAAACATTACAATTCAGGAATATGGCACAGACCTTACCTTTTCCATCTTTCCTACACTTTAATGTTAAAAATGAGTAGTAACCAAGTGGCGGAGAAGGCAGGGGAATTGGAGGAGGGGGAAGACACACATCACACACCACTCTTTATTATGGTATAGAAACAACAGCAATTTCTAATTATGGCTAGTTACCATATATTCAAAGCTTCTCTAGAAATTGTCCTCTTTTCTCCCACTGTAGTTTCTTCCCCGTAAGTATGAAACAGATCTAAATCCCAGCCATGTGCATCTTTGAACGTTTAAATAAAATAGAACAGGGCGTAACATCCACATAAAAATAGCCCTTATCACCCTACAGAAATCTACTGCCCTTTTATTATTATCAGTAATTTCAACTACACCCAAATGTTCACAACCCTTTATAAACAGAACAAAAGAATCCATGGGGAATGAGCTGCCTCTGTTTTCACACAATGTTTACTCTAGGGAGCAATTTTCAGCTTGAATCAAATTGCTCTGGTTTATGAAACTGTGACATGAAAGCAAGATGAGCTACAATACCTACAAAAGCTCTAATCTAATCTTTCACCGTTGCAGCCACCTATATAAACTAATATCTTTACAAGCTATCCTTGAAATCAATGTTACTGTGTTTCTGGGTCAAACTTACCCCTCCATGTGTGTGAAAGACAGCATCCTAAGATTGCAATGCAGACAGAAACTAGTTACTAGCAGCAGAAAGAAATGCAAAAGATAAATGGTATCAGGCACGTAGGTGCACGCACCAGCCTGACATGAAAAAAACCCACCTCTATATTTTCCCTATTTGCTAAAATATTTGAAGAGCTCTGTTAAAGTACACGGTTGTTGACCATAGATCTGAAATTTGAAGCTGAATCAATAGCACTTTATACCACACTGTTTCTAGAAATCAGATAATTCATGAAGTCATCATGCAAACCTATGTGTTTACCATAAAAATTATGCCTTCAGAAATAGATTTCCTGCTATTAGATAGCTTCAATTGCCTGTCCTATTCCTGGAATGCTGGGGTGCAATATGCAATTTAAAAACCATACTCAGCTAAACATTGATGAGAGAAGAACAGTGCCCTATCCAGCAATCACTTTCAGAGGTTAACAAAAGGGAGTTAAACAGAGAGAAAACATTAGAAACAGTACAGATTTATTACTTAAGGCAAGTTGTTTTGCAGTAGCAGGTGTTATACTCCAAGATTAGGTTATGTCTAAATGTCAAACATGACAAGCAACATATCCCCATATCAGCACATTTCCTCTACAGCTCACGCAAAACTAGCAAGAGGATTTACCTGGTCACCTATGAAGAACCTCAGGCTTACCAGATTTTGGAATTTCAAGACGTAATACAGAAAAGGTTTCTGTAGCTGCATCACAAAAGACGATGTATGTATGTGTGTATATATACATATATGTGCACATCTGCACCAGCCAAGATGTACACTACAAATGCAAAACAGAAGTGCATCTGCTTCTTATTGTGGTCTGTACATTATCAAGAATTTCCACCCTTTGAGGCAGCTGATATATGACGGTGCTTCCTGAGGTTAAGCTTTTGTTTTGTTAGCTTTATGCTTCGGTTGCTAGAGTAACAGTGACTTTAACAATCTTAGGCCCATAAAATACTCAGTGATGTTGAGATGTTCACAAGGAGGGCCAGGTTACACAGTAGCCCAGCAAGGAATTCAAATTATATGAAAGAATATCTCTTCAGGGTCTGGTTTAAAATAAACAAACAACAAAATCCTACTCCAGTAGATACAGTTAAATGATTCTTACAAAACAAAATCAGTGTTTAAGAAGGGACAAGACTGGCTTGTACAATATTCTTGACTGATCATCAGTGACCTGTTACTAGAAAATAGAGACTGGGAATCTGTATTCTTGTATAAGATATATGGACTACTCTGGTTTGTTACCACTCGTCACTTGATAGTTCTATTACCATCCATATGGGTTCCATCACTCTATTTTCAAAAGGAAGAGGACTGTCCACTGTTATCAAGCTGGACTTATTTATTTTGGGACAGGCTTATGAAGGTCTGAGCACAACGAACCAGATGGGAACTGAGAAACAATTTCTTCACCCCCATTTATCCTCAAAACCAGAAAACATTCACTTATGCTTTGAGATGATGCTCACACTGCAATTTCTACTACATCCTGATTAATTATGGGCTCTGCCCTTTTAAGAAACTGCAAATCCAACCCCAGATGAGTTACAACAGAATTTTCCATGAGCCTCATAAACTCAGCATTCAGTACACTAACAACTGTCTGTAGGTAAAAGATAAATAAAAGACAAATAAATTAGAAATCAGAATTCTGCTTCGTAGCTTCACCAAAAAAATCTAAATTCCCAACAATTATAAATATACTAATATCCATGAAATGGTAGTAAGTAGTTTTTCATTGCACCCTTTGCAGTGCAGCAAATCACTTTTAAATAACATTAAGCCATGCTATAATTTATGAAAGCACTTAAATTACAGCATGAATCTTGGTATGACTTTTTGAGAAAAAAGAAAGCAATCTACTCATATCCATTTTCCCAATATTTCATCATTCTTTTCTCCTTAGAACATTTTTGGTAGTTTAAAAGTTCATGAGCTAGGACAGGACTGGGTGTGACCAAATAACCAGTGGGCAGCACACGACTGCAGTCATGGCTCTGTATTTGTGCCCTGAGAGTTGGGAATATCCATACTGGCACACACAGCTTTATGCACACAGGGCCCTAACTATCAAGACCACTTCTCTGGCACTAGAAATGCTAAACCATAATATTTGCTTATTTCAATTTGGTTGTTTTTTGCAAAGCAGATACGAGTTTCATCTGAGCAGCTCTGCTACTTAGGATAGACTGTCTAGGGTAAACAGAACATCACAAATATTATTGAAAGAAGTGTTTATTCAATGAAACATAAAATAAGTGAAAACAAATTCTTCACCTCTTATAACTGAAGAGGAAGGGAAAAACAGATATTACCAGAGCAAATAATTAAGCTGCACATAAAAGGGTATTATGTTTCCTCATCACGACTGTTTTAAGGTGCACTTCAGCGGCATAAAACCTCAATGGGCATGCTATGAAACATGATGCTTCTCTGGAAACAAATCTCCATTGTATGATCAAACGAGGGTAACTGCTGAAGTGTGAGCCTGGTCAAATTTATCAAAGAGCTCTGGTTCCCACATTAAACCACAGGCTTGCAGCTTTTCTTCATGGCTTTGCAAAAGTCTGTGATCAGTGAAAACCTTTACTAACTTTTTAAAATAAACATCACTGTATTAATGAGACACACACAAAAAGCTTTGAACTTTCTGATCAAAATTTTTTTATTGCTCCTTCCTTCAGAACACACTGATTTTCTGCACTGTTACAACACTAACTCATGTTCTATGCCACTACATCTTGTGCCGGTGAAAAGCAAATTGGACAAAGCTGTCATAACATATTTTTTACCTATGATTTCTGGATTCTTTCAGCTCAGGTTCTGTAATAATTTGACAAGTCAATATGAAACTCCTGAGGTTCATTTTTTCAAATCAGGTACCTAGTATCTGACAATGTGCCTACTGGAACATTGGGAGTCCTTCCACTGATTTTAATAGGTCCATGAGCATATTCATCCTTATATCTATACACAGCACTTGCAAACAGTCAGTTTGTAGTTGCATAGATAGTTCCTATGCAAAATTATTCACTCTTCAGTAATACAAATAATATGCTCATAAAATTCAGAGTTGTAAGCTCAAAGTCTGGAAGTGATGCACACTTTCCCTTGCCTTTTCAGAGAGGCTTGCGTTAAGTACTTCAATATTACATCCTAAAACATCACATTAAATCGTTACCTGCTTATCATGTACAGAGCCATCCATAAGACAAAAGAGATCACAAAAATAAAATAAGTGCTGGCATAAAAAATGTTAATCCTTTAGTAAGTCAGAGAAGGAATTTATATGGAAAATAGCAAAAATAATCTGAGGAACTGACCAGATGATACTGGAAAATACTTTTTCTTCATAAATTACTATTTCATTAAAATGGAAACATTTTAAACTCGATGGAATTTTTGACAGACTGGAATTTTGTCCCTTCTCTGGCTAATTCCAGAGGAACTAATGGAAGGGGAAACAGCCCAAACCACAAACTTGACCTTTCAGTTGGAAAAGGACATTTCTCAAGAATCCCATTTCATAAGAGAATTTTTGAAAGTGTTCACTTCTACTCAATTAAACCCATAATTTGGGAAAACTTGAAAATTTCTGCGAAATGCACCTGTCACTCCTTTGGTTTCCTATGACTTTTGCTTCCAATTTCACGTTTCCAAAAAAACCCCAATTTTAAGCAGTATATACAGGAACCCACCCCAGCCAGTCTGGTGGAGAATATAAATTTAAGCCTAATGAATGGTGGCCTTTGAAGATGCTCTAAACCAACACATAAAAGCAAGCTGCTTCTTCCCAATAGCCAAATATCAGTCAGAAACACTCAGATGGATAAGCAATTCTGTTCTAATGATGGACAAAAGGTAACCTCATGTCAAATAAACATATGAAAGACAGACATCCTCTTGGAACCTTCTTAAGAGTAGCAATATTTATTACAGCATTTTCAATCCAAGGGGGCTCATAGTCCTATGCTTACAACCTGATTTACATATCGTGCACACAGCTTGTGCTGGAACACAGCAGCTACATGACATTCACAACATCATCTTTCTTTCTTCTTGTACCATTTGTTTATGGTAGAGCTGCTCTGTTCATTGCAACACACAGGCTGTCAGCGTATTTACACAGCCATACAGGATTTCCCTCCTAGCTGTATCTCACATGGAAGCAACCACCCATTCTGCTCTAGTCTTTTTAGCTAGCTTGTTTATTATTATTATTATGTTAACATTAAACATAATTATTATCATTATGTTTATTATTATTATTATTATTATTGTTTATTATGGCTGGAAGAAAGTCCATTTTTTCAAACACCCTCACTGTTCCTCAAAAGTCTTCACACTTTTCACCTGGTTCCTGTTACAACCTAAAAAGGCTTGATAACCACCACTGCCTTTGCAGAGAGCCAGTCAGATGGATAGGCACCAGGTCAGGTGCTGAAACTGCATTGGTATGTCAGACAAGACCTCCCTCAGCAATTTCAGGTTCTTCTTAAAGACCAGAGAGCTTTTCTCCCACATAAAGTACCAAATGAATGGATACAAGATTTTAAAGGCTAGGGAGAGATAAACTTCTGCAAAACACCTACTTCAGAGTTTACCTCAGCACACCTTGAGGAAACAGATGCAGTCCAGCTTCTAAATAAGCATCTATGAGAGGCTCAATAAAAATGTGCTAGTTGCTGCAAAAACCTGATAGAAAGACATTTACTGTGCTGAGAGAACAGAGTGAGGTATTAAAGTCAAAAGATAGGTAATAAATACATTTTTAACACTAAATAATATTTGACAATAATAATTAACATAACATTTTGGTTTTCAGTAGTGAATTGCTGGAAAGGAAACCTGGACCAAGGTATAGTCAAAAGAATAAAGTCTTTTGCAAAATATTCTATTCCTATTTCTCTTAAAGTTTCAGGTTGTGTCATTAAAGATACCCATATGGAATACATCATATTCTTTACACTAAGACACTTTTAAGTCTCTTCCTTTAGAAATCACCAACACTACTATCCACAGGATATAACAGCATGGATAAGGCCAGATTTTGCCATCTCCTATGACAGCTGCAAGACTCAACAAAACTTCAAAACTTCATATATTTATTCTTTAAGAAAAATGGATTTGAGAACACTCATGACTGGAAAGATGAAATACCTCTCTTCTTCAATTTCTCCTAACACTACCTTCATCAAGTCCCCAGCACACTCCATGGCTATTTTTTCCTGACTCTTAAATGCCATCTGTAGTTTTAGGCTAACAGCACTCATACTCCTGTGAGAAAGTCCAGGCCAACCACTAGAAAGACCATTTGTAGCAATACGAGCACACACCACTGTAGCTGTTTCTACATGCTAGCTCATGACATCTGCCAAAGAGAGTTCAGTCCTCACAGTTTGCTTTGCCAGGTCCAGTCTTCCCTTCTTGTGAAGCTGCATGTTTTTGCTGGCAGAGGTGGCATCAGTGAGAGGCATGGAGTCCCACTGGCAAGTTTCCAGCCACACTGCTGGAGCATGCCCATAACCATCCCCAGGCAGATGTTTTCAAGTTGAAGAAAAGCTAGTTTTGTTGAAGCAATTTTGCTTAGGTTACAGAGAGGATTTACCTCAAGACAAGTCAGAAAACTAAAGAAAAGTTGGTTGGAAGGGATTTCTAAAGGTCAGAAAACCATTCTGGTCCTCCTCAACACAGGACTATTGCCAGCAACAGATGAGGTCAGCAGGGACCTTATCCAAAGTAGTCCTAAAACCCAGGATGGCAGAGCACACCATCTCAGCTCATCTCATTCCTGAGCAGCATGAACTGCCTACACAAGGTTTTTCCAAATCTCTGGTCTGAACCTGCCAAGCCACAGTCCATGACCCTTACCCTTACCATCTGCCACAAGCAACAAGAGTTTGGCTCCTTTGTCCAACAATCCTTTCAGGAAGCGGGGATGGGTTTGCATGGAAACTGATGTTAACAAAGGTGCACAAGCCTCTAAGAGATTTATCTGTTAACTGAAAACAAACCATTTTTCTTTCCAGAATAAATATATCTTCACTTGTCTTCAATCCAATATAACATGTAACCCTGGTCTTCAACCCAAGTCACCAAGGATTCCTTTCACTGTAACAGAAACATTCAAAAGAAGGACACATCCCATCTCTAGCTTCCTATATCTCTGTAAAAGCCTCCAGATAAAGTTAGAAGGCTTTAACATTTTTTTTGTTGTCGGCTGCTTTCAAACAGTCCTAAGCTGTCCTCTTCTATGAATTCACAGCAATGGGTTTCAGCTTGCCCAGCAGCACTATTTCCACATGCAGCAGCACCTCAACAACATTAAATAACAAGGAAACCCCAATCATATCTGGTCAGAATAGCAGTGAATTTTATAACTGACATATGCAAATTTGCTTGATTTTAGCACTTTGGATAAATAGCCATCTATTACGGTGTCACTTAGACTGAGTGTTAACATCCTGGGCTGTTTAGTTGTTATTTATCAAAATGAAGTGCTCCCAATTTAAGGGCACACAAATAAGTTTTCAGAAGAGAAGGAATATCCCAAGAAAATTAAAATCAGAGCAGGCCTGGTTAGCTCTTGCCAGCAGAGGCTGGTTTTCCTATTATTCATTTGGTATGCAGGTGTGCTGGTTTCAGCTGGGGTAGTTTATTTTCTTCACAGTGGCTGGGTGAGGCTGTGTTTTGTGTTTCTGCTGAACACAGGGTTTCAGATAGAGATGTTTTCATTATTGCTGAGCGGGACTTATACAGAGCCAAGGCCTTTTCTCCTTTTTGTACTGCCATGCTGGCAAGGACGCTGGGGGTGCATGGGAGGTTGGGAGGAGACACAGGCAGGACAGGCGACCCCAATTGATTATGCCATATAACATTACACTCAGTATGTAGAGTGGGAAGCTGTTGGGGGGAAGAAGGAGGAAGGGGAGACATTTGAAGTGATGGCATTTGTCTTCCCAAGTCAACGTTATGTGTGATGCAGCCCTGCCTGAGATGGCTGTACACCTTCTTGCCCATGGGAAGTGCTGACTTAATTCCTCAGTTTTCTTTGTTTGTGTGCACAGCTTTTGCTTCCCGTAAGAAACTGCCTTTATCTCAACCCAGAAATTTTCTAGCTTTTACCCTTCCCATTTTCTCCTCCAGTCCCTCTGGTGGGGGAGTGACCGAGTGGCTGCACAGTGCTTGGTTACTGGCTGGGGTTTCACATCTTCAAAGCTGGATGCCATCTTTTAACTGGGTAATTCTAATGATTGAAATGCATCATGGGTGAACTCTGTATCACAGTAGCTTGTGCAGTTCCTGAGCTCATAAGAATGCAAACAATTCTCTTGATGGTAATGTAATCTGAGCTAACTTCCTATGCACATTTATGGTCTAACCAGCACACATTTGAAAGCATATATAGTGATGAACAAAACTATACCTTGCCATATATAGCAAGTTACAGTTTGAACTCTGAACAGCTTTTGGCTCTAACATGCTACAAATTTAAGAGAAGTGTGTAAGGACAGCCAGTTCACGTAGCAGAGAGTCCTGTGTCCCACTATGTCTAAAATCAAGAGGACTATGGAAGAACAAGGCAAGTACAGAGTGGCATTTTGCTGATACATTTCTGCAGCTTCCAGAATTCATATTTGCCATTTCACTACTATATACAGTCTCAGCACTTAGAGTATCCCAAACAGCAACATCCACAGATTAACCACACACTCTATCAAAGCATACCTCCTTGTTTGTTTTTTTTCATTGCTCTGAATAATTTAGTACGATTAGCAACTTTATCATCTTGCTATGCAATTCTAGCAGATTATTTCCCGTATCATTTGTGAATGTGCTGAATACCACTAGCACTTGCACAGCTTTCCCTACCACCAAAACCAACTCTTTACACCTTTTCTCTGTTGACTGTCTTTTAATTAGGTAGTAATACTCAGGGCACCATTCCTCTCAGATCTGGGCAACTTAATTTCTTGGTGACAAAGTCTTTTGCAAGCCAAGATAGACAATCTTAATCAAACGACCCTATCCACAGATCCAGTAACGTTTTCAAAGAGCTGCAGCAGACCTGACAGACAGCACTTACCACTGCCTTCCCATAAACATCCTGTTTATTTCAGTTCAGTGTATCTGTGCAGCATTAATTGCATTCTTTCCGAGAATAAGTCCACCAAATTTAGTCAGAGGTGATTATTTAGACAAAAGTATTGACATAACCTTGCTAACAGTGAAGTCAAATGTTTCATGCAGATACTAATAAATGAGTCATGTTTTTTGCTCTTTCAAAAAAAAAATTTTGCTTTGTACGCAGACTTACCATAATCAAGAATAATGTGGAAAAATTGTGATAGATGGGATTATTTTGCATGAAACACATGGGGCTGGAAAAATTCAAGACAGCACTTGTTTAAAATCAGAATCCATAGCATGTTTCTTGGCAATTTTACATGCAATAATAACAAGAATCTGTTTTCGTAAGAGATAGTCATTGTGCTATATTTCTTAATAACCGAAGCTTACAGAGCTCTTTAGCTAAAGAAAGTCCATACTGTGCAGAGAGATCTGACAACATCCTGTTTACTTAAAAAAGGACTTCAGGATGTCACTGGGTAAAGAAAATTGGAGAGCATTTGTCGAACATTTTGCTATACAAACATAGAAACTATTTGAATATCCTAAGTTCTTATGACAGGTGTGATTTTTAAATTGCCAAGATAACATAAATAACAGCTGTAAAAATAAAGAGCCTAATGGTCCAATCCCAACTGCAGCTTTTACTGCAATGATTACTAGACACTGACTGACAAGTTTTAGGATCTGTCCCTTGCTATTTATTCCTCAACTACTGAACAAAATCCTTCACTAGCTTCTCTAAGCCACACAGATGGCTATCTAGCTCTCAACAGATTTTGCTCACCACAAAGATTGAGTCAAATATCCAGACTAACTGCAGTCAAAGCTTGGACTCTGTAGCCTGAGACCCAATCCTGCTCCCAGCCAAGCTCCCAAAACATTCATGTGGATTTCAGTCATGTCTGGAGAAGCACGTAACTTCTCAAACTTGACTCTGGTTCAGTTTTGTCTGCAAGTGCTGTTACAGCATGCCGTAGATTTATATAAAACTTGTCTGTGACTATTACTTCTTCTATTTTTGTTGTTTTGTTTGGGGTTTTTTGGTTGTTTCTTTTTTGTCTTTCTCTCTCTTTCCTGACCTGAAAGCAAAGCACTTCACAGATTCTCCATCAAACAGCAAAATCTCTGGCACACAATTAAATAACTCTCAGCAGCACTTCCATCTCTAAAAATACTGGGAAAAAAAAGAAAAAAGAAAAAGGAAACAGAAGTCATGTGAAGTTCACCTTTAGCCTGATTTATCCCCAAATTGAGTACACATGCAGGCAAAACAATAGGCATTTTCCTAGGATCACCAGTCACAAGAGACAGAACATAAACTTTACCTCTGGTCTATTTGAGGAGTTTTATTAACCCAGAAGAAAGTGAAATCAGACACTCATCCCCAAGTTGCAACAAGAAGAATTTGAAAGGAGCAGTATTTAGAAGAGTTTGCAAAACTACAAGTTGAGAAACAGAAAACAATAGTTTGAAGATAATTTGCCATGTTCAAAGGGTTTTTTTAACCTTACATGTGACAGAACAAACTGCTTTTCTGCAGGCAGTTTTACTCCTACCATGTCAGGAACAGTATTTTATTCTCTTTGAAAAATCACATTTTCCACATTGGTACTTGATTTGAGCATGCATCTCTATTTTCTTTGCCCCTCTCTGCTATACTATTTCTCTTCTTTATTTTTGTCCACTGTGACTCTTAAGGTGAAGGTGTCTTGCACTTTATGTGACCAGAGCCCACCACCACAAAAGTTCAGATTCTGTGTACATTTCAAGACGTTTTGCACTAAAGGTGACATCACTGTCACCATCATTCTAGTCTGGATCTAAAATATCTGTGTTTGTATTTTGATTTTTCAATGTCATTCTACATAAAATGAATGGCATACTAGTCTACAAGAAAGAAAAATAAAGTTCACCTACTCACCTAGATAGCAATAATTTACCCTGAAGTTTCAAATCAGCAGCGCAGTCATCAGATTGACAGTTCCTCTCAAAAACAGTCTGTGAAAAACAGAGGAAAGAACTGTTAAAACGTGAAAAGAGTAAGATCAAAATTCAAAGAAGGAACATATTTGGATGAAATAAAAATAATACAGGGATATATAGTGTGTGTTAAGGAAATTCAAGATGAGGCAAATCTTATCTCTGGAATGTCAGAACTGGTTTTATTCTCTTCTAACTGAACAAGAAGTTTCATCAAAACCAGACTCTCTCTTAGAGGTTTTCCTCAATCCATTCTCCCTCCTCATCTGACAAGAATAACGGCTCCAACAATACTTCTAGCATTCTTCTTTCTCTTCCCCAGCTATGTGCATGAAAATGAACCAGAAAATAAAGTATTTATGAACTACTTTCAGTCCTAAGGATTTCAAGTAAGGAAATCATACAGCAAACATTTTCCCTAGATTTTAATACAGCATGAAACACTTCTGCCATCGTGCAAACAACAGAAAATTACAAAGACTGTTATGTATCAGTGATACTAACATATCTCAAATAATGCAATCATTGTCAATCTTGTGAACTTTGGTAATACTGAGGAAATGTAACAGATTGATAAAGCTAGGAACTATGAAGGGACAATATATGGCCATACTATTTAAGTGGCAAAAAGAAGGGGCATACATGAAAAGTCTATGAACCTATGCAAATCTCCGCAGTAGTTTGCCATGGCTAAACGAGGCAGCCACCAAACAGTGAAAGAAGGGAATAGGATAGGAAGATGCTTCTGGCATCGAAAAAACCCAGATGCCATCAAGATCACTGCTACTTTCCCCTGCTGTTTAGACTGCAGATCAATACCTTACTAAGCATAAGGACAGACTTTTCAGGCTGGAGGACTCATTCTTTCAGAGCTGTAATGCTCTTCAGCTTACCAAATATTCAAATACCCAATACGAATGTTACCAACACTGTTCAGCTAGGAAACCTGACAATACACTGATCTCTTCCTTTAATATGAATGTTTCTTTCTACAGGCTTCATGACTTTTATTACCAAAGTAAATATATGTCAGTTATAAGCACAAAGACAGAGAAAATCCATGCAGGACACACATAATGGTCTGATTGGGTTGGAGAGACTGAAAAGGCAAAAAAATCCAAACCATACTGAGTTAGTACATCTTTTAAGAGCTCTGCTCTACTATATCAAGACTGGAAAAAGACTTGAATCTTAGGCCCAGGGGGCATAGAGAATTCTGGTCCTTTGCTTTCCAGGAAGGTTCTTGACTAAGCAGGCAGATTATTCTCCTTTTTCTATGCTGTCTGAGCTCCCCAAAAAGAAGTGGACCTTTATGAAGTTAATTGTTGTTGTGATGCCAACACGATTTTTGCCTTTTTTCTTTTATATTTCCTTCATTTATATTTGTAGCTCTATTGTTGTATAGTTATATAGTTCCTAGCTAGCCCAGTACTTTTCCCTACCTTTTCCCTTCCCCGATAAGCAGAAAGACAAAACACATTCCAGAGGCTCCAAGCTGGGGGGTCCAAGGCTCCTCTCCTCTCTTGGTTCTTCCAGGGAGCCAAGGTTGAAACCAGCTCTTCAAGACACATTTATGTAAACAACGTTTAGTTCCAATCTAAGGGGGGAGGATTTACAAAAGGGTTGAACTGGAGGGGAATTACCTCACCACTTATGTCTCTAATTGGGAAATTTTGTCAATTATGCTAATTTGCTAAACTTATAAAACTGTTTTCACCCCACGCGGGGTTGGGCATTTTCCATATCTGCCCCGGTGGCCTCCAATAAAGACCAGCATTTATATTACCTCCTATACTAATATTGTCTTATTTTATGTATTGTTTTATTTCTAGGTTCTTTAAGGCATCAGTTTGACTAACAGATATCAAACTATGTTGTAGATTGTACTGTGTTGCAAAAGAAGAAAGGTGGAAGTTGGCTAGCTCATCCGGGCTATTTACTTTGCTCTTTCATTTTTCTTCCCTACCTTTTGCTTTCTCAGAATCTCAGCAGCGAAATTTTTTGGGGATTTAGAAACAAGGACTGAACTTACCCTTCCTCCTTAATAAAGATTACCACAACCAAAGGACAAGAATAACCCTGAGACAGGAACCGGCACTCGGCACATTTCAGAGATAGAGTTTCAAAAGTCCTCAGAATTAATCCTCAAACCACTGTAGCAGTTACACATAGGAAAGACCGCTTGGTAACCCTCAGAGGAGAAAGAATAATAAACTGCAAAAAAATTCTAGCCTGTCAGTTTTTCTGTTTGAATTGCAGAAAACTTGGCAAAGAGAACAAAGCAATCGAAGAAATTATCTCTACTTTTCAAAGTATAAAATACTGTAAGTATCTTTAAGCAACTATCTAATAATCCTGGAATTTTCTTACTAAATCTGTAGTTACCATTATTCAGAAAGAATGAACAAATACTTCGTTTTCTAAAATCGCTGAGCATGTATCTCTTCCAGCATAACATGTACTAGAGAGCAAGCTACTTTGAAGTACATTGGGTGTATTTCCTTATGTCATAGATACCCAGGTTTCTACACACCACTGGGTTGGGAGTAAGAAATAAGAATGGTGAGTTCTGAGATCTGCAGCTGTGTAGGAGTGAACTGTTTGCTTCTGTGGAGGATCTTGAACCTGTTCAGGTTTGTGGGGGAGCTCTTCACCTCAAAGCAGCTGGCTGGTCTGGATTTCCAGTCCAACAGGCTCCTAGGACCCATGGATGCAGGCACAACTGATTCAGCAGCCCAATTCCAGGCTAAGGACATCTCTGGACTATTTTGCTATTTTCCACTATTTCCCTGGTCTACCAGGGCTCTACCCCACCTTCCCATTTTGTATGTTTTCTAGATTCTCAACCCTCCATCTTCTCACAGTCAATTTCCTCCGGTTTCTTCTCTGCTAACTTGAGCCTTTCTTTCCCCACCCTTTTGTCACTTCTACCTTTCAGGCTGACTAATTCCTGGCTGTTTAAATCCCTCCTAAACAATTAAGAAGAAAACACACTTTAAGGCATCATAGCATTTACGAACACTGCTTATCTATTGTTACTGTGCCCTTACTTGGTCACCCTGAGCTGCAATTTCTTTGGGCCAGAAACCGTACCTAACTCAGCACTGCATGTTGTTAGAGCAGGAATTCATTCCTGGGATGTGGCGTAGACCCTACTACATTATCACCACTAATTTTAACTCTAAACAATCTTTAAAGTGGTTGCAGTTTTACAATACCAGTTATAAAGATTTATAGAGCTCTTTAAATATTAAAATTGTTGAAGAAGGTAATGCATGGGTTGTATGTGTTATCCATAATTGAAAAAAGAAAATAGGGTGAAACTAACTGTGGAAGCAGTTCAAAATTTTTGCCATTACTGTTGCCCAAAGTGAAGAGGAGCAATTCTGAACAGTGGTTTTATGAAGTCTAATGGTATTCCACTAACACTGTATCAAGTACCTCACAGATTTGAATATGTACATGAAAATGTACATATTGTACATTATATACATGATGGCCAGAAAGCTTCTTACATAAGAAATACATACATGAAAAATTGAGGTGGACAGGGCAGGGGGGTAGAGATCAGGGCAAAAATTGCCTGAGAAACACAGCTGCATCTCTTATCTCAAGGCCACCACACATTTGTCTAGCATTTCCACGAGAAAAATAGGTGTTTGTGTGCTCAAAAACAGGGACAGGATAACCTCAGTGCTTCTAGGACACATCTTCACTGTATAAACACAAAACTAGTGTAAAGTGCATTCTCAGTGAGCCTGTCAGACTTCCTGCTATCACCAGATTTACAGCAAAGCAGAGATAAAACCCAGCATTTCCAGGGTTCACGATTCCTCTCTGCACTCTCTCCACTGCTGCACAGAACCCAGCAGCTATGGGAAATTGTTCCAGAGCAGTTCCCACCAAGTCACCAAACCTTCTTAACAAACACGGTTTTCTCAAATTCTACATGGCAACATTTCTGAGTAAGAAAGACTGTGCTCCCTGGGAGGTCCAGTAATGTGACAGAGATGTCCCTGAGGGGTTAAGAAAGATAGATGGCACCCATGTCCTCCAGAGGATAAGTCAAAAAGCCTACATTAAAGTACACTCATAAAAAGTGAATATACATATCTGTACACGATCAAATGTACAGTAAAGAGAGATCTAGAGCTGATCAGGAAGGGAATATGTCTACATAGGTAGTCAGATCAGGGCCTCAAAGCAAGTACTTTTGTGTCCATTATGCCTCTTGAAGAGAAGCGTAAGGACTAAATTCCACATTTTGTGGTAAAGGCCAGGGGTAAATGTAGGAGAAGATAGGAGAGGGATAAATCTCTAGTTCCTGCATCCTAAGCTATCCTAAGCATAAAGCTGCTGGGTATTGGGCATGTAGACAATCTCCTTTTCCTTCTTGCTGGTAGTGGACTCTTACTGAAAGCTGCTAGGAGGTAAAACAAAATAAGGAGGAACCTGGCTTCAGCCTAATGGTCAGAGCTCTGTGGTCTGAGGAAGGTGATCTGTGATTTCAAACCAGCCTTACTAAACTGCTTCACTTTCTTTCAATGGCTATCTAAAATTAAACATACCTGTGTTTCTGGAAGCAGGGAAGAGAACAGTAAACATAAAAAATAAAAAAACTCCTGTGCCACTCCAACCCACAGAAAATACTGGAAGTCTTTCAATAAATTAAGGGGAAAAAAGCATTTCAATATCCAACCTACCAAAATTCAGGAAAGCACATGGAAATTTCAGGTTGTAGCCAAAATGTACAATCAAGACTTTGAGAGGTTGCCAGCACTATTCTAATAAGAGTTTTGCCTATCCTTTCACAGAAAGGGAAAGTGACAGCTGAAGGTCAGTGTTTGAAGAGAAAGGGGAAAAACACAATTCTCAAAAGAAACCTTGAAAATATGTCATTTTATGGAGTGGATAAGAGAACAGTGATTCACTCTAGATCAGATATTTAACAACGTCCTCACACATCAGTCAACAAAAGGTTCAGATAGCACCCCTTAAAAAGCAGCAGATCTGGCTTTTGGTATCTGAGGATCCATTCCTTTAATTTCATAAACTGTGCCATGGAGTTCTGTAGGAATACTTAGGTTGTGCAAAATAATCTGGATTAAGAATACAGTATTTCAATTTCTGCACTGATTTCCCACAAATTGTCACCAAACATGGTATTTGCAGAGATGACTTAGCAATTAGATCATGCTAGTAACACAAAAACAAATAAGGGGGCTTGTTATTCTAATAATTCTTTACTTTTTAGATATTGATGCTATCTGGTTATAAACATGTTATCTGGTGAAGTTGAGTTCCTGGCTCTTATTTAGAAACCAGGATATATGATCCAATTTTCAAATGCTGAGCTGTAAGCAAATCTCACTAACTTTTGTAGGAAGTATTTTCTGTTTATAGCTTTACAAACCAATTACAGCAATGTGCCTAAATATAGATACAGGAGCCTAATTTTAGACCTGAATTTATTTTGATTTTAAACCTTCAAGTTGCCTGAAAAATAAAGCTATTATGTACATGTCTACTGACCACAGAAAAAGAAATATAGACTGATTCTCTTGAGGCATCCCATGCTTTAATATACTACTCATGGAAACAGTCTATTTACATATGCTACTGAGGCAAACACAAAATGGCTGACTTAAATTCCCATTAGAAGAGCAATTATTACTGTGAAAAATGTTCCAGGATTTCATCAGATGTGCCAGCTAGAATGAGAATACATGATTTCCACAATACCCCTAACTGAGTGGTGGGGTGAACACATGACAGAGGCAGGAATACTAGGGGAGTGAAACCAGTGTGCTGGTACCACATGGTGCAGGGGATGAAGGTTAGCTATCAAGTTCCCTCAGATCCACGCAGATTTCATCAGAGCATTACGCTTGAAGGTGGAAGGGAATAAGACCAGGCTCATTAGAGATGAGCCATGGGGCAGCATACCACTGTTGGGGGTGAAATCAATAGCCCAGCTGAAGTACACCTACACCAGTGCACACAATATGCGTAACAAACAAAAGAAGCTGGAGGCCATGGTGCAGAAGAAAAGCTAGGATGCAGTTGCCATCATGGAAATTAAGTGGGATGACTCACAACACCGGAGTGCCACAATTCATGCCTACAAGCACTTCAGAAAGTGGAATCTTCAATAGGTAAAAAACTGGCTATACAGCTGGACCCAGAGAGTTGTAGTGAATGAAGCTAAATCCATTTGGTGGCCAGTCACTAGTGGTGTTCCCTGGGGCTCACTTTTAGGGCTGGTCCTTTTTAATATAGTTATTGATGATCTGGATGAGGGCACAGAGTGTACTCTCAGTAAATTTGCAGGAAACATCAAACTGGGTGGGAATGCTGATCTGCTCTCTGCAGACAGATGGGGACAGACTCAATCAACGGCCTGAGGATGGCATGAGGTTCAACAGGGGGATATACAGGGTCCTGCATTTGGATCCCAGCAAGCCCATGCAGCACTACAAGCCTGGGGAGGAGAGGTTAAAGAGCTGTTCAGCAGAAAGGGACCTGGGGGTGTTGGTTAAGAGTTGGCTCAATATGAGCCAGCAGTGTGCCCAGGTGGCCAAGAAGATCAGTGGCATCCTGGCCTCTATGAAGAACAGTGTGGCCAGCAGGACCAGGGCAGTGATCACCCTCCTGTACTTGGCACTGGGGAGGCCACACCTCGAGTGCTGTGCTCAGTTCTGGGCCTCTCACTCTAGAAAAGACATTGAGGTGCTGGAGCGTGTCCAAGGAAAGGCAACAAGGCTTGTGAAAGGTCTGGAAAACATGTCTTATGAGGAACGGCTGAGGGGGCTGGGTTTGTTTAGTCTTAGGAAGAGTGGGCTCAGGAGGGACCTCATTGCTCTCTACAACTCCCTGAAAGGAGGTTGTAGTGAGGTGGGGACTGGTCTCTTCTTCTGTGCCTGCAGTGGAAATGTCCTTAAGCTGAGACAGCTGAGATTCAGATTAGATGTTGGAAAACGGGTGGTCAGGCATTGGAAAAGGTTGCCCAGGGCTGTGGTGGAATCACCATCCCTGGAGGTGTTTAAGAATTATCTAGATCTGGCACTGGGTAATGTTGTTTAGTGGCTTAGGGGTTCCAGTGGTAGTGCTGGGTTGATAGCTGGACTTGATGATCTTAAAGGTCTCTTCCAACTTTGACAATTCTACAATTCTATGACAGTAAGGAAAAATACACGATGGCGTGGCTCTGTACATTAGGGAGTGTTTCAACTGCATAGAGCTCAAGGATAATGATGACAAGGTTGAGTATCTATGGGTAAGAATCAGCGGGAAGGCCAACAAGGCAGACATCCTGACGGGAATCTGTTGTAGAAAACCCAACCAGGATGAAGGGATGGATGAACTATTGTGTGAGAGGCTGATTGATATTTCATGATCCCTAGCCCTTGTTCTTGTGAGAGACATTAACTTGTGGGATGTCTGCCAGAAACTCAGCACAGTGGAGAGGAGGCAGTCTAGGAGGTTCCTGGAGTGTGTGGAAGACAACCTCCAGACACAGCTGATAAGTGAGCTTAACAAGGGAGGTGCCCTGCTAGACCTGCTGTTTACAAAGGGAGAATGGCTGGTGGGAAATGTGGTGGTCAGATGACATCTTTGGCACAGTGACTATGAAATGATAGAGTATTCAATTCTTGGTGAAGTAAGGAAGGAGGTCAACAAAACCTCTACCTTGGACTTCGGGAGGGTGGACTTGGGCCTACTCAGGACACTGGTTCAGACAGCCCCCCTAGGAAACAATCCTTAAAAAGTAGGGGGTCCAGGAAAGCTGGACATACTTTAAGAAGGAAGTCTTAAAGGTGAAGAGGAAAAGGCCCTCCCTATATGCCCCAAGATGAACTGGGGAAGAAGACCAGCCTGGCTAAACAGGGAGCTTTCACTGGAACTCGGGTTTATGACCTTTGAAAGAATTTGCAGTAACTCAGGAAGGGTACATGAACGTCATTATGTCATGTAGAAAGAAAATTTGAAAGGCGAAAGCCCAGCTGGAACTTAATCTGGCCACTGCCATAAAAGGTAATAGAAATGTTTTTATAAATACATGAACAACAAAAGGAGGGCCAGTGAGAATCACCACTCTTTATTGGATGCAGGAGATCATAGTCATCAAGGATGAGGAAAAGGCTGAGGTACCTAACACCTTCTTTGCATCATTGTTTAACAGCAAGACTGTTTATCCTCATAGCAACCAGCTCCCTAAGCAGGTAGAAGAGACAGGGAGCAGAATAGATCCCCTGTAATCCAGGAGGAAGCAGCTTGTGACCTGCTGAGCCACTTTGATACTCACAAGTCTATGGGACCAGATGGAATCAATCCCAGGGTGATGAGGGAGCTGTCAGAAGAATGCTCTCCAACATTTATCTTCAGTCTTGGCTAACTGGGGAGGTCCCAGATGACTGGAAGCTGGTCAGTGTGATGCCCACCATAAGAAGGGCTTAAAAGGGGGATCTGGGAAGCTACAGGCCTATCAGCCTGACCTTGATGCCTGGCACGGTTATGGAACAGTTCATCTTGAGGGCGATCACATGGCACACACAGGACGGCCTGGGGATCAGGTCCAGCCAGCATAGGTTTAGGAGAGGCAGGTCCTGCCTGACCAACCTTTTATGACCAGGTGACCCACCTGGTGGATGTGGCAATGGCTGTGGATGTCGTCTACCTGGACTTAAGCAAAGCCTTTGACTCTGTCTCCCACAACATTCTCCTGGAAAAGCTGGCAGCCCACGGCTCGGACGGGTGCACCCTTTTCTGGGTTAAGGCGCTGACGGTGGTGGTGAATGGTGCTGCATCCAGGTGGTGGCCAATCACTAGTGGTGTCCCCCGGGTCTCCACTATTGGGACCAGTCCTGTTAAATATAGTTATTGATGGTCTGGACAAGGGGATCGAGTGAACCCTCAGAAAGTTTGTGGACAACACCACGTTGGGAGGGAGAGTTGATCTGCTAGAGGGTATGAGGGCTCTGCATATGAATCTGGACAGGCTTGGATCGATGGGCCAAGGCCAATGGCATGAGGTTTAACAAGACCAAGTGCTGGGTCCTGCACCTTGGTCAGTATAACCCCATGCAGTGCTACAGGCTAGGGAAGATTGTAAACCAAACTTCTCTAACTAAGGAAAACTACAGGGGAATTCATCCTTTTCACTGAGTGGAAGACTCTGGGCTAGCATACTGCCACTTGTCAAGCCATCTAAACCAAATGCAATCATTTGTCCCCTATTTCAGCTGACTAAATTCATCAAGAGTAAAAGAGACAGTACTGAAGGGATGGCAGAGGGAGGAATATAAACAGCTTTCAGCAATCCCACTCCAACCAAACAATTGCAAATAGGCAGGAAGGGTAGCCCATGGTGGATCTCTGCAAGAATAAATGCAAAATATAATTTGGGAGCTTGCCCTGACAAGGAGGAAGGAGTTTTGTGGCAAGATATTTCATAAGGAACATTGCAGTTAGACTGATCCCTGCAGTCTCCCAAGGACTTCAATGTGCCTAGGTATAAGTCAATTAATCTTCAAATGTACCACCTACCCAACTACTGACAGCTGTATTAAGTTACTCAGGCTTCAGCTGCACCAGTAAATTAAATTGCCCTGGCCTCCAAGACAGGAGCATCCTAACTCCTGACACATGCCTAGGAACAGTCTGCAGTAGTTGGCATAGGTTAAAATCATGCCAAGAGCCATTCCAACAGCTTGCCAGAATAAAGATGTCATTCCAAAACCAAGAAATGTTGTGGGCACAACTCAGCTTGCAGACAGTGACATGACCTGACTCAAGAAGGCACACAGGGATCTCTGCTCTGGAGAAGACACCACTGACAAAACTGGACCATGCTGTGTGTATGGACACTGCATTTCATCCTGTCCAGATCTGTCATTTCTTTGTTCTCAGTATGAGATTGAGGTGCATGTGCATGTTTTAAAATATAGAATGGCATTATTTGTGCCGCAAACCAAAAATCACTAGATGTGTTCATAAATCAGCTCGATGAAAATACTTCTATACTCTCTCATGCCTGCCAACCAAGCTAATTTATTTACTTAACCAGCTTTTCAAACACAAGTATTTAAAAAAAACCAGACCTCTCCTTTAAAAAGGTGAAGTTCATCCAAGAAACATGCAGTCTCATTCACCCAGGAGTGCAACAATGGGCACAAATTTTCACTGCAAGTCAGTGGCACAGTAGGAACAGAAGGCTGTAGACATTTTCTGTCTCTTCTTTTAACTAACAAACAGTTTTGGTACTCACAAAGTCCTGAAGACAGTGACAAAACTAAATCTACTGAGAATATTTTCCTAAAACAAAGTGGTATCTCCATCCACATAATAGCTGGTGATTTAATTACAGTTATTCAGAACAGGCAGAATTCTAACCTATCACATTTTGAACTGTAAGATACATTACTGGACGCTACTAAGAACAAATTCCCACTGTATTTGGCAGGAGAGTCTTCTCCTTCTTGGTTGACATGTATTTATACAGTGGGTATACAAAAATAAATGTTATAATACAAAACATTTACGAAGAACTAAGCCAAACCAAGTTCTAAACACACAATAATTTCCCTGAAGCAAGAAGACTTACTAGCTTTTTCCTGTGGATGAAGGTGGAAACCAGATTTGGGAGGCAATAAAGAGGCTAATGGAAAGTCACTTCTTACTGGATCAACAAGATCTAGGGCTTTTGAAAACAACACACAACTAGCTATATTTAATGACATTAGTACTAACATTAACACTAATTTTGTCTACCTGACCTCACCTGTGTTGTATCTTCCGAAAACAGAAAACACTAGAGTCTCGAATTGGACTTCCAAAATGCAAGGCTCCTCCATAATCTTTAGATTCTTTGAAAATGTAAATCCTTTATTATATTAACTTTGGTTCTTACTGTCCCTTTTGGCCTTTTAAAACAATTTTTACTTACAAGATAACAAGACTGCTGAAAGAGAATGTTATGTCCCAGTTTTCCCATGAACTTAAGTCTTTGAGGACACCAGCACCATGCCCCAAGGCTACTCCATCAGGGCTTTGTCACCACACTAACTCTGAAGCTCTTATCACTTCCTTAGCTGAAAGCACACTTGCCAGCACACCCAGTGTCAAAATCCTTTTCTTAGTAAGCTAAGTGAACAACATCTGGGAAAGGAATGAAAAGGGATTGTTAAACTGGCTCCCTCCCATCCAAATTGCAAAAAAAAAAAACCAAGTCAGAGAAATTCCCAACATATTTTTGTCCCTGCTCTATAACCTCAGCATTTAGGTATTTTAACATTGATCCGAGACTTGCCTGCAGGGCAAGATGTGACCTTTTGTGTTTAAGCCCATTAGTAAAGAATACAAGCAGCTTTGCTCATGTAACGCTCAGGTTTACAGCAGAGTGTGCAAGTTCCAAAATTCTCGACAAATTCCCATCATATTGTTGCAACAAGACAAAATTCAGACACAGAACAGCCCGACAATCCCTCTTTATAAAAATAAGTAATTCTTGAATGCATCTTTCATTCATAAATTTATAAAAATAAAGCATATTTGAATAAAAGTTCATGCCTTTAAAGTACAAGGATTATAACCAAATACAGTTCAAAGCACTTGGTTATATAATGAAGCAAATAAAACATTTTAGTTACTATTTTTTAAAGTAGTATTCAGGAGTATTCTTATAGGCAGAATCAGAAAGTAATGCTACAGATGATGATGCTATCATTTCAATAGAAAATGAACTTCTTAAGGTTAAAAACCAGATCTAACCATTTACTCCAGACAGACTTTTTATAGCTAAATAATGGCGAGGAGAGGAGAGGAGAGGAGAGGAGAGGAGAGGAGAGGAGAGGAGAAGCTTTGCATGCCACAGAAGAAGTTTGATTTCACTGAGTAGCCTTGAATTCATGGCTGGATGCTCCAGTGCTGGCACAGTGGAAGGCTGAATTAAACTCTGTAAATGAGGATTGTTTCACCATTAAGGGAATTCTCTTAGTCTCACCAAAATTAGAGATAGATGGGTTTCTCTGCATTGCAGTGGAATAAAATAGGATCCTAATAAATACATGGCTTCACCTACATTTTACCTTCTCTGAAATAAAACCATCCTATTTTAGCATGGTATGTCCTACAATAACAGCAGGAGCAGGTTTCCCTTGCCACATGACTGGATATGTGAAGTCCTCAAGAGAAGAGGACAGCTGAGTCAGGCGAATTTTTTGTTATTCTGCCCACAGTTCTCCCCTCTGACAGTTCCCATGTCCCCTTCTGCACTAACAAAGGCTTAACCTAGAAAGAAGGCCAGGACCAAGCCTTTCACAAGAACCTCCTACATTAAGGGAAGAGCCAGAAGGAGTAGGACCTTCCTCATCTTTCCCGTCCCAGCATAAACACCCTGAAACAAGAAAGTGACCTCACTTTGTGCTGTCCAGCCTTGCAGGCACAAGTCTTTACTACATCACAGAGCAGCACTGAAGTTCGCCACAGTAGGGATTGTACAAAAAGGCTACTGTGTGCAAGCAACCCAGAGCTTGGCAATCCACTTTCAGAGCCACCTCTGCTGCAGCTCAGCCACAGGCCTTCTTGGGAAATAATGTAGTCCAAATCTGACCTGATTCCTTTGTGCTATCTTTTGTCCTTTCTTCCAGCGAAGAATGGGCTTCAGAGCAGGTAGTTCCTTGTCCTCTTTTCCTCCTTCTAGCACGTGTTCCCCAAGGCTGTATGAAGCTTCAAATACAATTGGAGAGATGACGTCCTCGACTCTTTTCTGTACAAGAAACCAAATAGATATTTAACTTATTCATATAGCCAAGCAAGTTTCTATCTATAACAATTATACATTCAATTAAACTAGATAATTTAATTAACTAAACCAGATTCAACACTGCAGACAGATTTCTCTACTTCCTTTAACTTTCTCCAGGTCAAACGGAAATAAGCACATTACAATGAACAAGTCAGAAGTTTAAAAAAAGAATTTAAAAAAAGGTATTCTTTTGAGACCTACTCTTCAATACACAGAAGCAGTGGAATATTTTGCCCACCTATAAATCAAGTGGTTTTCAATAGAAATATTTTCATAAAAAAGAAAATAAATTAGAAAGCAATTAAATTATTTCTGCAGAAGCAAAGAGCAAATAATCTTAATCTCTGGGGTTTCTAAATCCTGGACTTTGACTGAGATCACCTCTAGTGAGCTCCACTCATTAAAAGAATAGAAAACTCAGTCTTCACTTGTGGTTTTGCAATATCAGTGAAATGAATGGATGTGTAAATGTACGAATGTGGCTATTAAATAGGATTACAGACATGCAGAGGCAAGAAAATCCATCTTCTGGTATGTTTCTCAAAGCTAAATTTACAGTTTCCCCCACTCTCAGCACAGTAACACTTTCAGTTAGTAAAAGAAGAAAGTTTTTCAGTTTTTTTATTTGCTTATTGTAAGCTTCATACCAGATGTATAAAGTTGTGCCATATTATTTGGCTGATGGGACAAAAGGATTGTCTTTTCTTGTTGCTGGAGCCCAAGCCACAAAATTCATACCATTTGTCACAACATGCAATGCCTAAATCCAGATTGCTGTGCCCAGACAAAGTGCTCATTGTGCTCTGTTCACAGACTTTGGATCGGACTACCAAAACTCCAATCTACCTAAGTGCAAATGCTCTACCTTTTCATAGGCAACATTCCTCTTAAATTTTAGTTACTTAAAAACATAGCATGAATCCAGCGTAGATGAAGTTGAGGCAATAAATAAATCCCATAAGTAAGCAAATCAAACCTTCAAATGGGCCAGCTCTCAACTTTGACTTGCACTGGTTGGTGGGCTTCTCTGAACACAGCCCACCAACCACAAGAAGCAACTGAGATGCAATGCCATTAAAGTTACACTTTCCATATGTGTAAAGCTGTGGTACTAACAATGTGGAAACCTGGGTACTAACTGGCTTTCAGACCACCCTGCTTGATCTGCTTCAGGACAACCATTTGCTCTCTCCAATGTGTTGACTGTCCACAGATCTCTGAAGTCAAAGATTAGTGGCTAACCAAAATCATCGGTTAGCTGGATGAATAATAGTAGGTATCAGGCTGGATGACATTTACCCTGCTGCACCTTCAGCCAGCCCTTAAATTCCCTACCCTAATACCAATGTCTGCCAATACCCAGAAGTTTAGACTACATTGCTTGGAGTGATTTCTGCTTTTCTGGTAAAGAACACTGATCAACAACAGACATAGCAGCAGTGGTGATAGCTTGACCTCTTCCCAGTCCCATAAAAAGGACTATGCATGATCTGCAGCACTGTTAATCCTCTCAGCAGAAGAGACACTCATGCCTGCAGCCCCTTCCTCAGTCCCATCCCCAGTGTAGGAATCATACCATACTGAGACTACTAAATAACAACAGTACAACTCACTGCTACCTTTGCTCTCACAGAAAATCAAGTGTATTAATTTAAGTGAGGATTAAACAGCCTATGAGAAGACTTCATATACAGAGAAACAAGACTATAAAAGAGCATGTCATACAGCAACACTCAAATACAAATCATCAGGCAAATTGCCACCTAATCCAACCGTATGCAAACAACCATGTAAACACAGAACAATAAAAATGTATGCAGTGGGTTAAATTAAAATCCACCTATCATTTTTGTAACTTTATTATTGCAGTATGGCAAGAATAAGTACTTAATCACTTCTACGTGTTTTAATATGGTCTTGCAGGGTTCAGTCCAATGCCCTTTAAAGTCAAAAGGTAAGTTTCCTCTTGACTTTGATGAAAGTTGGAGTGTGCCTTTATTCCTTACTGGTGTTCTGCTTCATTTTAGTGGTGAAATTGTGACTTCTCCATCACCACAGCCCTGGGAAATACATTTCACATACCCATTTATCTTTTAAGTAAGGATAAAATTATGAATGCTACCCCGTTGTTAATTTTGCCACATGTTCAGTCCATTCTGTTCACATCTTTCAAAAACAAAGGCAAAAGTCTGTGGCATTTGTCTTCAGTAAGACAGAGACAACAGAGTTCTGTCTCACAGGTACACCACAGACAGTCTGGGATGTGAGCACATAAAGAGAATAATTAATATTTGGCCAAGTACAATCTGGATAAGTACTATATTAGGCTGGAAAGACGACCAGTTTCTTTCTCTTTCAGTCTACCCAAATGTATTGCTTCCTGTGTTGAATCATATACTGATGACACAGCCCACAAATTGTTTTTAAGTATCCTGATTTCTAAGAGGAAGTCAAAAGGCTCAATGAGAATCAGATTTGAGATAGACTGAAAAATCCTTCAAGTCAAAGAAAGTGTACATTTTTTTTTTATAAGTTGCATGACCCTAATGAACTGGATTTGCCAAGGGATTTGATTTCCACAAGCAGCTTTTACATGTAATCACTGTTTGACACCACAAGGCTGCTGTGCTGAGGAAGTGGTGTAGGCTAAAGACATTTCTGAGCCCTGAAAAAACAAACCTGGCAAATCATAGCATATGGACAGCACAGCTTCAGTAACTGAAAAAAATGCTTAAAGGACACTACAATGAGTGTAATACAAAAGGACTTCAAATTATGAAACCACTATGCAACTAGGGTTCAGTGAGTAATAGCAATAAATACCCAATCTGTACAGACTGGAGTCACTGAACTGGTACAAGTTTTCACCGTACCTGAACTGGAACTGGGGTCCTGAAGCTGGGTTTTCTGTCAGCAATCTTATGCTCTTACAACAGGTTTGTCTAGGGTGGTAGGGTTTTCTCCCTTCTCTCTCTTTGAGACCAGATTTCATTCTGGACATCAGAAATTTTTACAATAAAGCTTTTGCAGAAATCAATACATTTAGTCCCAGTAAATTATCCTTCTGCCAGTATCCCTTCCTGCAGTGGAAACAGACCTAGCCAGCTGCATCCTTTTGTCAGGATCTTTTCTCTTTTCCTGTGAGGCACATTGCATGACATCACTCTGAGCTGAAGATAAAAGTGCTTTGGTATAAATAAGCTGGCTTTTTATCACGAGTATTACAGGATGATCCTTCATTAGTACTTAGCAAAGACAAAGAATTCACAGTCAAAAAAGAGCACACTTTTAAGAGCACCTACGAAAGCAATAAGGCACCTAGAATTGTTGCTAAGACACATCATGGTCCTGAACCCTAGCCAATGTGATAACAAAGGTTTTCTATCTCTTCTCACAGAACAATCACCTCTAAGAAATTTTTGGATGTTGTGGTAGTAACTGTACATGGCCACATATTTCTTCCTTTTTTTTTTTCCCTCTGACTTAGCAGAGGAGAAGAAAGCAAGAAAGCAAAGCCTGTGCCAGATTTATGACTGTATTTCTGTTTGACTTTAGTACCAAAAGTCCTAAAATTCTGAAAAGTAACCAAAGAACAGTGATCAAATGTCACATCTGTGATTATGAACATCATTTCCAATTCCTTCTTGAAAATGCAGTGTGATAACTGTAAGAAATAATTTTTGGCACTTTTCATAGGCAAAGCTTAAGGCATATCATAACAGCACACAAATACCAAGTCCAAAATACTAAAGGCACATTGCCTTGGCAGGCAGCCACTGCCTTCTATAACCTTAACTTTAAGCTACCAAGAGCCCACACACATCAGGAATTCAAGCAAATTTGGCTGGAACAAGACAGAGTTTTAGTCAACGGATAGGATTTATTCTACTCATGGTGCAAGTGGATGCCAGACTGGATATAATTTCAGCTTTCTTTTGGCTCAGTGCCACAGTACACTCAGGGGACTGTACATGAGCTCAATAAATCACCACATTTAATCCCCTTTCTTCTACAAGGTTAAAGTCTCCAGCAAGGACTCTGGAGACTGCCAAATTCCATTTTTAATTATGGCCAATGGGCTGAGAAATAAATTGAGATGTAAATAATACCCACAATCTACAGCAGGAATAAAGGATGAAACATGGCCCTTTAAAGGAATGAATATGAACCAATTTTCAGCAGCATCATCTGAAGAAATATACATAACCATCAGGATGACTTCTACAGTTGCTTGGTGCTTTTGTTCTTGTTCATGTCTTTCTGGAGTTTCTCTTTTCTTTCTCTGTGGGAAAGTTCTCTGATCTGTCTGGCTTTTTTTCTACTCCCTCTGACTTGTTCCTCAGAATTTTAACCCATGCATGAATTTCAGAGCTTTTACTGAATTCAGCACAGCTTTTCAGTACTTCTGAGAACCAAGGTCTGTTTAGTGAAATGACAGAGAATGAATTCCAGAACCTGTTTTTTAAAACACTCGACTTGAAACTTTTAGTCTAAATGTATTTATTTCAGGTGCTAAATACCAAGCACTAATAATAGATTAGAAGTTTTTACAGGCTTAAATACACAGAATAAATTTGACAATCCCAGTTTAACAGATAACATATTAATGCTGCAAAATGTATGAAAGACACTGTGCTAATGCTAATCCAGTGTACAACTTTAATCAGCTCACAGGTCACTACCACATAAATCCTCAACTCAGTGTCAAGAGATAAGTAGTTCCCTGATCAGTGATCTCAAAACTTACTCAAATGTCCACCAGCCTTCAGAAACAAAAGCCACTGCTGCCACAGTCTATCAAATGAAGTCACTGATGTAGGTCTTAATAAAGATACATTATAGCTTATGAACCAATAAGAGGACAATGCTTGACTTTAAAATGAACTATCTTCTCCAGTTATCTCAGTCTCCCTCTCTAAACTGTGAGTCATCCAGGGTGCAAGGTTTAAAAGCCATGCAATTCAGTAAGAATATTAATCAGACAAATTGGCTTTTAACCAGAGGACAGATTTTCATTCACTTCAAATGAATGAATGTGTACATGTCATTCTAGTACCTGAAAATGAATGAGGAGCAACTTAACTTTCTTGCCCTGATCCTTGCAACACTTACCAACTCCAAGTTTAGATACCTTGATGTCAAGTCCCAGTGGAAATTAATACTTTCAGCCTCCTACTATGCAAACGAATAACAATCTTTTTTGTCGCAAGAGCTTTTTTCTGTACTCTGCTTACTTTGATAAAGATATTCTAGACTTGTAATACATTATTTCAGACTGGCATAATTTTAGAGTTGATGTCTCCCCACTGCAAAGGCATACAAAACATGGTCGTGACAAAATCAGCTAGAAAAGATCTAGTTTCCATTCGACACACAAGTTGGGGATTTTTTTAAACATATCTTCTTTAAGTTTTTAAGATGTTACTGTAGTTAAGAAGGGGAAAAACCCAACTGCAAACTCTTTTCCAGAGAAGAAACAAAACTAAGAGTTTACTTGATTGGTAAAAGCTCATTTACACTGTTACTGGTAATTTTTTTGTCAAATTAATAGTATATAAAGTCAATCAGAGGCCTGTATGTTCATACATGCTACTGTTTTAAGATCTTGTGACAGCTACAATTCAACAAGTAGGTGAATAGTCTTTGTTGCTAAACTTCAACTATTACAGGACTTCTGAAGAATCTCAAAGTTTAGAACAGGGAAAAAAAAAAGCAAAGTATTTGCATGGTGTCACATGCCCTAATGTTACTTAGGGTTAGTGTTCGAAAGAACAGGAGTGCTTTCTTTATCCTCTTCCTAAATGCTTTGCTCTAGCATACAACTGTTTCCATTAGGTCAGCAACTCCTCTTGGCACACACATTGAAAAGTGAAAGGATGTCCTGGGAAAGAAAAAAGCAAGTCCTAAATCTAGTTAAATAAACACCAGGTGCCTGGGAGCCTGTATGCATTGATAGAACACCCAGAGACACCAAATGAAGAGCTGGAAGTTGAAATGCAAGCTGAGTACAGTCCCACTGTGAGTCTAAGTGCTCGCCTTTCTTGTGCATCTGGATTTCTGCTATCAGCTGGCGAGTGATAAAGGTATTACTGATGTGGGCATAGGAGAGATTGCAATCAATAGTACAAGTATTCCATGTCAAAGGTTACAAAGGCTTAGCAATAATATACTATGGATAATCCTTTCATGGTAATCAGTAAGTAAAGTTAGTGCCTGCCATCCAAATTCGATATTATGTATTAGTGATCTCAAATCTTGATTTTCCACCTTTGGACTGAAATGCATTTTGACAATATAGTTTCATGTTCTATTTATACATTTGAATGTCAGCTCTTTTATTTGACCTACTGTTTTCAGTTATGTTTTTATTACCCATTCCTTTTCTCTCTTTTATAGTTCACTTTCAGTCTTTCATTGAGGTTTTTTAGATGAAAAATACAGAAAATTCCTTGACTATCTAAAATCATGTTACTCCCCTTTGAAGAAAACAGACCTGCTGGGTTAAAATGTCCAGCTTTTTCCTGGTATCAGGCAAAGCATAACCAATCTGCAATATATGGCAAGACACCTCCAATACTGGCAATACAAAAATACAAACCCTTAGAAAGCCCAGGAGCTGATGGGTATTTATGAAATGAAGATGTGAACTTAGGTGAGCAAATAGAACCCAAGAAGGAGGAATAGGGATAACAATTCAAACTTTTATTTATTTTATTCTCTTTCTGAAAATATAATCTATTTCAGCAGGGAATAATAAACAGAATAGAGACAATAACTAAATCCAGACTCTTCCTGCACATATGTAACTTATCATATACTCTTTTTTTTCACTGGAATTTCTGCATTTCATATTTCGCTGATACAATGTTTTATCAAAACAAAGCTTTAAACAGATTTCCTTTAAAGGTGTCTTAAACAGCACTGAGTGCAGAATAAGAGTTCAACTACCTCTTTCCTTTTATACAGTATTTCCCTCCAATCCTGACTGAGAAGTCAAACACAGGGGCTGTGTATGAAGCTGTCAGAGGAGAAGTTTAAGATTGTTGGCCCCTGAGTCATCAAATATGGTAACAGGTCTGCTAAAAGATCAACACACCAAAGGACCTGGGAAAGTGTTCTTAACTTAAAGGTTAATTTCAGCATTCATATGCTGTACTTTCTTGTTCACTCTCTTGCTTTCTTCCTATATTGTATTTGCTTGTTCAATTTCTTGCTTTCTTCCTATATACATCTGGATAAAACCAGCTGTGTGTATGTGTCATCCAACAAACTTCTAGTGCAAAATCTCCCACACGAGCTGTCCTCAGAGGCAAGGACTGGGGTGAGGACTGACTCTCCCAGCCCCTTCGTGAGGCCATAGCCCACAGGGGTGGTCAGGAGCCCTTCTTGCTGTCCTGTGCCCCTTTGGCTGTGTGTGGTAGCTCAGACTGATGGCATGATGCAGCTCAGCAGCTGATGACTGCTGTTCGATTGACATTGAATGGCATTGTGCCCCCCAGTCTTTGCCTGAGTTCTACCTGCTTCTTCACAACCATGAGTAAACCCCTGACCTACTCTGTAAGAGAAAGCAGCCATCCTTCCTTCATTCTTTTCTTCTCATGATGGTTTTTCTTCCTTCTCTTGAAAAAAATATGGCAGAAGCACCTGGCCACATTTCAAGAGCCAACAGCAAAGTAATCAAAAGGCTTCTCCCAGAATCTCTGTATAGGACACAGGAGAAGGACATGCTCTTCTCCTCAGTGTTTCCCACTGACCATCCCACAAAGTAGCTGACTAAATGCCTGTTCCCTTTTGAAGGGGCTTGTCACTTCTCAGGGAAAATAACCATCTAAGAGAGGTTTATATGAATTGAAATATGATTCCCCAGCCCGTCATGCATATGAGTCTGGTGGTTTCAGAATGGTATTCCCCAACTGACTGTTCCCACTGAACCACTCCAAATCATGAGCTGCTTGCTTACTCCCCTCTTCCTCTCCTTCTTCCCCCTGCAGTGGGTTGGAGAGGAGAATTGGAGGCCCAAGAGGGCTGATATAAGAACAATGTACTGGAAACAGCAATGAAATAAGACAATGAACAGTAGCAGCAACAATATGAATATGTACAAGACAGAGGCGAATGATTCACATGCTCACCTGACAATACCCAACCACTCCCTCTGCCACTCTATGTGACCTCAAAAAGGGACCCCTTTCCCCATTACTGGAAAATAACATGAGCTTGTATAGAATAACCTCCAGGTTCCAGCCATGCCCCTTGTGGCCACTGCCAAAATTAACGCTGTCTTGGCTGGTACCAGGACAGGGTCCAGGGTCTCTCACACTGTCTTAAAGTGTAACTATGTCATATCCAGCAGGTCACCTTGTTATCAGTAGGTCAAACATCTATGGATGAGATTATCCTGCTACATTCCCTAGAATTGCAGTGGATTTGTTTGAGAAAAGCATCAGTCTGTACCAACTGACAGCTGTCCAGATGTCACTTTAGTTCTAACCCTGGTATCTCAAATGGTCTGGGTGGCTGAAGATCTGCTAGAAGAGTCAAGAGGCAGTGGACAGAAAGTCTGGATGGCTCTGAAACATCACAGTAGCAGTGGGAAATGTAGTTTGATGGATACTTTATTTAACTATCTTTTTCCTGAATTGAAAGCCTGACAATATACTGTTACGATTCTTTCAATGCTGTTGTTACAAAAAGTGTTTCATCAAAACAGCTTTATAAGAAATACAAGTGTGAAACAAGGAAATATTCTAGTTCAGCCCAGTTTCCTATAAAAATGCACAGGAAGAAAAAAGTAGCATTGTGTCAGGATTGAAAGTAAGCAGAATCATCCTGAGTAGAAGAAGATAGCTAGACAAGAAAGAAGGTTAACATCAATATTTTTACTGACAGTTAATTCAGTAAAGCAGAGGTGATAGAAACGGTCCTTGGAACTCTTGCAAAGAAAACAACATACTATTCAGCATGCTTTCCTGTCTGCATGTATCTGAGAGAGAGACAGAGGCAAAGTTCATGAGAAGAATGATGTTCCTCTATACTTTATTTACAAACTATTTAGATGAGAACAGACTACTTATGAATCTGGAGGTATTTACACACAAAAATATAAATCCTTCTTCTGATAACAGGAGAATAGATAACACACAATGGGAATCTGGGAGGAGTGTTGCTGTAGTGGTTTGACCGGGCTGAATGCCAGGTGCCCACCAAAGCAGCTCTGTCACTGCCCTCCTCAGCTGGACAGGGGAGTGGTATGATGAAAGGTTCATGAGTTGAGATAAGGACAAGGACATCCAGTGATATCCAAGGATAAGGAGTCACCGATTACCATCATAGGCAAAACAGACTTGACTTGGGGAAATGAACTGAATATATTTCCAACCAAAATCAGAGCAGGATAATGAGAAATAAAACAAATCTTAAAAACACATTCCTCCCGTCCCTCCCTCCTTCCCAGGCTCTACCCCCTCCACCAGAGTGACACGGGGAGATGGGGCATGGGGGTTGTGGTCAGTTCATTACAGGTTGTCTCCACCACTGGATTTAAAGTAGAATTTAAAATCAATGCAAGTAAAAGGAAAGAGTGTTATGATTGTCTGCTTTGTCACATGAATTTAAAAATGTGAACAGAGCTCATCTGTGACCTCTACTTCTATGTTTAAAAACAATTCATGTTTCATATCCTAGGTATCTACTAGAAGCCTTCTGAAACCAGGACCCACTGCTTGAGCTCTTCACTCCTGTATGCCATGGCTTCTAAACAGATATGAGCTGTGATATCTGAAGAGGGTGAGGGAACCGCATTATTCTGGAAGCAATATTTGTCTCTAAGGATGAAAAATTCCCATTCACTATTCTGTAACACTATAATTAATAAGAATTAATATTATTAATCAAGAAATACTGAGAAGAAGAGTTAAAGGAAACTTATCCATTACATAGCACAAGCATTATGCATGATGCCAGGGACATTTTGCTAGCCTCTAGTTCTCCTGTTCTGCATGTACCTACGTGTCAGTACGCTGACAATCACCTCAGTAATACCCTGTCTCCATGTCATCTTTCTCCCCACGACTTTTCTCCTCTTCTTCTATTCTCCTCTGATCATCCAGACACCATTTTGCTAACACCCTCCCCTCTTCAGACTGAGCCTCTGTTCACAATTTACATGAAACCAAAAGGAAAAGCAGGAAAGAATCAGTACATCAGTATTTCAGAAACCTTATGGCCATTTTAGTCTATTTACAGCTGAAATCACAAATGGATAGCAAGCTTGCCATTCCTTTCGACAATGAAAGGCTTTTACCCTCATTTCATTGATTATTCAAGAAGAGGCAAGAGCCTCTGGCTTAGAAGCCACATCAGCAAATACATCTGCCCAGCTCTCAGATGGCTGGGCTAGAGGATATTGTACAATGACAAAGGGAGACTGTTTATCCCCACAGATGAGAGCAGAACGAACAAGTGTTTCTCAGGGGAACCAAGGAAAACCAAAACTTTGCCTTCAAGTTCTGTGGGCTTTAAAAACAAACACAGCAAATGTTTCCACAAGTAAGTGCAAACAAGTTCCTCAGATCAAAGTTGAGAGCTCTACTCTGATGCTGGAGATGCATTCACAGAGAATAGAAAAAATGGCATTTTACAACAGCAATACTGCATGAACTGCAATAAGATTTTAACCTAGTATGATTAAGTGCAGGTATTACCACTTTACACAACTCCTTTGATTACATGTTCTCCTTTGAGTCCTTTTGATTATTTTATACATTATCCAATGGGTCTAGTGTGTTTATTCTAACAGCAGCACTTTTTCAAATCCCCATCTCTCTGTTCCACAACACATAAAATTTTGGTAACAACACAGATTTGTGGCTTACATGGCAGACAGTGACTCTAAATGGATAAACAGAATATGCTGTGATTTGGGGCAAGAGATGAGATTCCAGCAAAGCTGGGAAGGCAGAATTAGCCTCTTCCCAACTGCAGGCCCTGACAGCTAAATACACACAAATTCTTGCAGAGAGGTCTGAAAGATATTATAACCAGTGGGAGTCATAAGGAGAAAATATCAGAAGAAGGGGGGTGGGAGGGCAATGGGTAGGGGGCATTGGGGATTGGCTTACTTTTTTTATAATTCAGTTTTCAGGAAGATATAACAAAAAATCATTAAAACACAAGTTTATCTGCACTAGATATTATCTTCCATTGTAGAGCTGTAAAATAATCTTGATCTGTCCAGATTGCTCTCCTTGGGTCTTTGGGTGTCCCAGAAATAACCACTTCTTTCCTCCTGATTATCATCATTTGCATGGTACCCTGAGCATCCCACAGACATTTTGTGAAGGGCTGTGATACAAAATTACCCCCTCGGTATACAGCAACCCATTTAAAACCAAGGGACAATCCTGTGGAGAAAGGCATCTTCTCAGGTCTAAGGCATAAGGCGACTGGAACCAGTTGCATCGTGCCGAAAACACCTCTGACACTGACCACAGCAGACCCAGCTTCAAAGAGCCCTTTGTTGCCCTCTAGTTTGAGTGTATGTAGCATAGCAACACTGCCCTTGGGAAATAAGTTTTCAAAGGCTGACTGCTCAGCAGCACTAGGAATGGAAGCAGCTTTGGTAACAGCATCAACCACAGTAAACACACTCGCCCTACCAATCAAACTAGGTAAAGGTTATGTTATTTCATTTTCAAGAGTGAAGCCTTTCCTTAAATTTCCTACTGAATGAAGTTTGGAACGTGTTTTTCCAGGGTCTGTTAATTTCCAAATTGGCTGGAAATCAGTGCTGAAGAGCAGATCAGAGAACAGTAAGTGCGTGGGAGGAAAAATATCAGACAGTGCAAGGAGTAACTGCAGAGAGCTGCAAGTGCATCAGAAGCATGGTACTCAGGGCTTGGGAAAGACAAAGTGAAGGGGAGGTGGAGAAGACAAGGATATCAAGGGTACAGGCCAGGATGACAGAGCTTTGACCCTACAAGCAGCACATACCAAATCCTGAAAATCACCACCATCAGCCTCTAAATGCTTAATCATAATTATGAAAAATAGCTGTGTAGGGAGCTTCAGTAGTAGACACAGACAGTCTTTCACAAAAGAATCCCAGATCAGAAGTGTGTATCTGATTCCCTGCACAGCCTGCTCAAGCACCAAGTGAGCTTTGCCTTGGCTTGGACACATAACATCAGGAGTGTGTTTTATTCACCAAACTGTGCTGTGAGCGTAATGAATACAAACTGACACTGGCAAGTTGCAATATTTTGAACTTCATCTCAATTTCTGTATTATTTTTCAAAAATTGTATCTTCACTCCCAGACACAAACCACATTCTGCCATTTTTATCCCACTGGCTGTGGGATTTTGTTATATCTCTTTGCTTTGGTACTGTTTTAAAAGTCCTGTATGGAGAAACTGATATTGCTTTCCTATAATTTGTCTCTATTTTATCAACACAAGTCTTAGAAACAAATATTGTGGTACTAATGATACTCTTTACATTCTCCCTTCTTAAAAATAAATTATCCTAAGAGGCAGTAAACTGTATCAGTAGACTGTATCATTTAGTCTACCTTCTTGTGTATCCCAGTCGTGACATTTCATTTGTTAATCTTACACCACATGAAATAATTTGTTTACCTACAGTGTATTTTCCAGGAATGCATACAGATAGGTCCTACTTTAGTCCCTCATGAATTTAAAAGGTCCTGGGTCTGGCTTCTTTAAATGCATATGACACCACGTTTCAGTCACAGGTTTCTGTCACACCTTTCTTTGCGAGATTACAAATAGCTACGTAGGCAACTCTTGGCCTTCATTAAAATAAAAATGCTGTGATTAGTTCAGATTTCTAAGCAAGGCCTTCCCTTGGACAGTTGAACTGGTTTTATAGTGTTTTACAACATCATCTAAACAGGAAGCATCTCATCAGTGAACACACAGTTCTACCCCCAGCCAAAGTAACAATCTATACAGAAGAACCACTCCAAGGCACCATTCTCTCTCTATGTATACTCAGAGAGCTCATTGCTTCTTTTTGCCAACCGTCATGCTGAGAAGTCATGTTCAATTGCTGGTCTGCTAGGATCCTGAAATCTTTCTCAAGGTCCATGCTTTGCAGAAGACAAGCCTGTCTTGGGGTGATACATCATTATACTGTATCCCATAATAATCTGTGCCCAAAAATTGTTACTTAAGACCCTGCAGCCAGGGACCTCATGTATGTATGCGTGTGTGTGTGTGTGGAGGTTGCTTGTGCATGGGCGTTCGAGTGGTGTTTATGCTGGTGACTACTTGATCTTTGCGTAGGCAAAGATTTCTCTTTCCTTTTTGGTTTTTTTTTTTTTTTTCCCTTGGGTCAGAGAAGCTGCAGTAGCAATTTTTGAGCTGCCTTGAGGACGAATTCCACAGCTGCCCGTCTGAAAAGCAGCCAGGGGCATGGCACTGGCAGATGTGAAGCAGAGCCGCCCCACTCCAACCCAAGCTGTTGTTAGACCTGCAGGGCTGGGGAGAGGAAGACACGGAGCGGCTCCAGCCCAGCTGCTTCCCTGCCCCGCCCGCTGAGCTGTGCCTCGCCGTGGGCAGGAGGGCGATGCTGGACAAGCCCTCGGGTCTTCATCTGCTGCTGGGACTGCTCGGTGAAGCTCCTGCCTTCCCAAGACAAAGCTGGTGCAATCTTCCATCCCATATTGGGAATGGGTATTTCCAGCACTTTGGGTTTCTCTTTGTTCCAGTGGGGTGGTGAGGTCTAACAGTTTGATATCCAGCAGTTATTTACTAGTTTTTTCCCCTTTGTGTTGGCATTCTGTTTGTTAATAAACTGGATTTTTTTCCACTTTCATCTATTAGTATTAATTTCCTCTTGGTGGAAAGGGATTGTTGAAACCCTTAAAGGAGACGACTCATTCCAGAGTGTTTTCCTTTGAATTGCCTCAAACCAAGACAAAGCCCCTTCTCCCCCTTCATAGGTAGGATACACAATCTTTGTTCCTGGATGAAAGATCTCACACTTAGCTGGATTGAAATACCCTTTACTTAAGTGGCTCAGCATCACAGCTGATTCAAAGCCCTTTATAAAAAAGTCCCTATCCTCCCCTTTTAACTGAGTATTTTTGTGTTACCTGCAAAATGTGGAAGTAATTTTCTATTTATTTTCAGATCTTTAATAACTAATTTTAAGCTTTCTACTGATCTCTGAAAAACATATTTAGAAGCAACCGACTTAATAACCCTACACTGATGTCTCCTTTCTACATCAGTCTGCTAAGTATTAACATTTACATGTACAAATTTTGTGCAATCCTTTATTTTCTCTTTTTTTAAATCATAGTGCCTAAAATGTTACGTGAAATTTCAAGCCCCTAAAATTCTATTACAATCTTCATAGCTACCTTCACTGATCAAACTCATTATTTCATTACTCAGGGTTTGGGGTTTTTCTTTTTTAAATCAAACTGGTTTTTTTCCTCTAATTTCTTGAGCATGACATATTTGCATTTCAATTACATTGTTTATATGATGATGTCAATCTACAGCCCTTTAGATCAGTTTTCCTACCCTTTTTTGGTATATTGACACTTTAAAGCTCTCAATGCTTCCTGAAATTTCCCTTGCATTGCAAGATTTAGAAAAAGTTTACAATGTGGAGCCAGAGAGCTCTTCAGCAAGTTTTTGGGACTCTTAAGTTTCCGGACCATTTTAGTCTGTTTATTTCTGGTAAATAGTATTTGACATTGTCCATATTTACAAATGCATTAAAAGCACAGAATAAACTTCATAAAATATGAATACATTCTCATCCTCCTTAACAAAATGCGTAAGTATTTAATGAAGTACTTTTGACTCCATGTACGAATGATTTTATTACCATAATCAAATCATGGGCCAATATTATTGCTAGGATTTATTTCATTAATACATCACAACTTTATTCTGAAGAGGTTATAATCACAGAGGAAAGACTCTCACACACATTCTGAGGGAACAAAGTACAGCTGCTGTACCACCAGTACTGGTGGCCTTGTTATGGTAATCATGGAGTAGCCAGGCAATAGGTCAGAAATGTTTTATCATCTTAGAGAACAACATAGGGAGGGATGTGAGTTGTGAAAGCTTTCTAAAAATGCAATGCACTTCTTTCTTTCCTCTCCCAAGAGAAATGCATGTGTCCAGACAACTACTCTCAGCTTCCTCACCATCCAGACTGATCTCAAGCATGACAGCTGGAATTCTCCACAACCTGAAATCATGAAAACACCTACAAATGATAGCATGAAGGCAAATTTACGTGCTAGACTTACTGGTATAGTGTGTCTCAACAGACACAGAGCATTTTCCTAAGAATGGAAATATGTCCTGTAAAAAGCTCCATACAACACAGTAGATATTTAAATCTCGATGGCAGCAATTATTCCCCTCTGCCCACAGGTAATCTGATTCTTTTTAAAAATACCTCAGTCAGGCAAGGAGAAATAAAATGAGTTGTCACAAGCAACAGGATAAAAAGAAAAGGCTTACTTTGTTCAAATTTGTTAAAAATATGGAAGGATTTTTAGATTTTCTTTTTATTTAAAGTGGTTGGAATTCTCTTTCCACAGAAACCTGTTTTTAGCACTACTCATCTGTAAAGAGACTTCTCTAAGCATATGACATTTAAAAAGGAAACAAAAAGGAAAAAATAAAGCTCATGTTACAGCTGTAGGTATTCGCCTCCAGCAAGTTTTTCCAAGGCCTCTGAGAGGAAAACCCTTTCCATTATGCAGAAATAGCCACAGCTGACTTTTCCACTCCTTTAATTGCCAGTTTGCAGCACATGTCATCTCAAAGGTCTACCTTTACATCTACCTTTTACCAATGGACTACATCTTTTCCTTGGAAAGGGCATTAAAAAAAAAAATAAAAAACCCCAAACAACCAAAACAACATAAAAACATATTACAAATCCTCCAGAGGACTCTAAAGTAACAATTGTTCACTGCTAGCAAGTCCCAGCTTGTGGTAGATGAATGAAATATTTTCCCTAAAGCTTCAAATCCTTGGGGCAAGACTGTTACATTTAGTGTTGCTTAACCTTAACTCTTTAGGAAATAGTAATTGAGATATTTGTGGTATTCTATGTATACTACATAAAACACAATGTTTAACATACACAATGTTATCTGCTTTGCAAAGATGAAATTATGTAAAGACTGAAGGTTTGCCAGTATACTTTCTTGGCTAGTGTAAATGGAATATGAAAAGAAAATTGGCTACCCAGAAGAAGCCATGACTACCGTAAGACTCAGAATAACACTCATGAAGGTTTGTTAATCTCCTTCTCTGGAAACCCAAAGAGAGGAAAATTGTCACATTTTCAAATCAGGATTACTCAAAAAGTCCCGAAGTCATTTCTCCTGAAACAAGGTAAAATCTTTTCTTTGCAAGAAAGGAAAACCTGCACCCCCAGCTGATGAAACCATTGCCTTGGAGGCAAAGCACAGGTGAACATCACTGCAGCCATGCAGTCCTGCAACACATTTGTGACATGACACAACCGAAAAGGTTACATCTTTTGAAAGTGGTATTTTACACATCCTTCACTCCCTTTCACCTTTAATACTTGTTTTTAAAGCACTTGGTCAAAGAAAACATTTTTATAACTCTCCAACTTGATGGGTAGAAATTTACTGAACTCTTAAAATAATGACTCCTGCCATCATGAATTCTCATATTGATATCTCAGATGACAGCCTTCAACTGCAATACTGTCACATCCAAACAGTGAGCTAAACAAATAGTCAAAAACAGTTTTCTCTGAAAATCCCTGCCTAAACAGAACCTGGCCGTTTCTATTCTCTATGTACATGAATGTGCAGCTTTGACATGCAAATCAAATTATTACCCTTCCAACTGACCCTACATATAGCTATCAAAGTCTACAACTTCCTCATGGGGGGAAGAGAAGGGGCAGACACTGATCTCTTCTCTCTGGTGACCAGTGACAGGACCTGAGGGAATGGCCTGAAGTTGTGTCAGGGGAGGTTTGGGTTGGATATTAGAAAACGGTTCTCCCCCAGAGGGTGGTGGCTGGGCACTGGAACAGGCTGCCCAGGGAAGTGGTCACAGCACCAAGCCTGACAGAGTTCAAGAAGCGTTTAGGCAACACTCCTGGGCACATGGTGTGACTCTTGGGGATGGTCCTGTGCAAGGCCAGGAGTTGGACCCAATGATCCTTTTCGGTTCCTTCCAGCTCAGCATATTCTGTGATCCTGTGATTATTTTGTTTTTACATGAATGCAGATACAGTTTGCATGCATAGTTTTCAAAAATCTGCCCTTGGTCTGATCATTTCTACACACTGAAAAATCCTGTGTTGTATCCTGAGCCCCACCCCAGCCTTGAGGGACCAGAAAAATCTATAAAATTATAACAGTTTAAAAAGACTCATTTTTCTTTCCATTTACTAGAACTGTAACATATTCTACTCCTCTTCTGTGTTTTACACCTTACTGTAAGACACTAACCCTTTATTACAGAAATGTGAAACCTGAAAGTTTCTGAAAGACTTCTACTCAATTAGCAACCATTTTCAAACTTCAAGCTTAGCCCCATTAGGCTTGCTTTAAAACTGTTTCTTAAACATATACACACAAATCCTACATACAATTAAAATTTACTTTCTCTCTAGACAAACACAGTGTATGGTCTGAATGTAAGGTATTACTTAGGAACTGATTTGGGCAATCCCCACAGAGAGTAAATGGTACATTAACAAACAGACCCCCAAATGCATGACAACATAAACTTACAGACCATTTGAAAAGAATCACATGGGAAGGGAGAATATCTCAGTCAATGAAAATGAAGGCTGGACATCTTTCTAACTCCTAACACTAATAATCTACTACTCCTAAAACCAAACAATGTTTCACATCTGTTATGAGCCAGGACTGACATTGCAATCAGGAACACCTGTTGTCCCATGAAGAACACATGAAAAGTCCCAGTTCTCTAAACACGGCAGTGACAAAGATCAAGAAACTACTTTAAGGTCCTCTGTACAGCACTGCTTATCCTCAGGCTCCTTTAGTCTATTCTAAGAGTGAACTTCTGTCCTTCCAGCTGTCTATGGTACTTCCTTGCAACCACTGCTGCTGCCATCTCCTGTGAGCTCAGGTTTGTGTATAACCCAGATCTGTAGACCAACCTCTGTGTCCATCACTGCCACTTGAATAAAATGCAGCAACAATATCCAATGATTTTAAGACGACAAAATGATATTACTACCTTCATATACTGTTGGGGGGTAAGAATACATGTCTACTTTTAAGACCAGAGCAAGGCCTAGACTGGTCAATCCCGTAGGTCCCCAATTCACTCTTGGTTCATCAGCTCAGATCCTGCCAACCTCACCAGAGGGAATTGCATGTCAGAAGGCCTTGACAAGGTATTCTGTGGAAGGGAAAGAGGCATGGAGACAGCTGTGGGAAAGGCAGACAAATGCCATTTTTGCTTTATAAAACTTCTGTGGCACTTCTTACTTAATGGAACCACTTGGCTTTTGGTCAGCCTGAAGAACACTTCCACAGCCATTTAAAATCACGCTGTCAGGAGTCATTTATATACAAAGCAGTCAGACATAGACTGCATATCCTGTAAACCAAAAAAAGGAAGATGCTATGTGTTCTTGGTTTGGAAGTTATTCTTAAAAACTCATGGTACTTGTTTAAACTCTCTTTACTTTCTACCCATCAGCTAGCTGGAAAATTTATATATTCAGCCTTTTTTTTCTCTCAGAAGACAGACAAAAAGCAATCTAAAACTAGATCAGGACTCTCTTAACTGGAGTAAGTGTAAAGTATACCTTTGCTTTCTTAAATCCACTTCTTTCTGTTAATACAAGGCAAATATATGGCTAGACACAAAGCAGGCAAAGTGCAATGGAGAAAGGAAATGTTTTTGAAGAGAGTATGAGTGGAGACAGTGCATATGAAAACTCAGCATGAAAAGAAAACACATTTTTCTCAACAAACTTGAAGAGCAGCCCCAGAGCCATCTGTGTGGAACTCTGCTGCAGGCCATCCAGGCACCATGGAGATCAGAAATAGGGCTACAGCCCAGGTACCTGGTCTGTGAGTGGGACACAGATCATGAGAACTAATTCCAGCTACACAAACAACGAATCAAATCCTTTTTATCTACCTGTGGGTTACCTTAATTTTCACCTGATCTTTTCCTTGTGGGTAAGTACATGTGGAGGGAAAAGGAAATACACAAATGGGATTCTGCTTCTCTAAGAACAAGCACTCTTGATAACCATCTTGTTTCACTTTTGTTGCAGTTATAAAGTATCTGCTCTATCATCCTTCCTTTGTAGTACCCAGACTCCAACTTAGGCCAAAAAACCTCAGATTAACATTTTGGTAGGCTTTCCAAGCTGCAAACATTTGAAAAGGGCATATTCACCGGGTAGGACTTGTAGGAAACTAGCATCTTCACATGAAGTGTGTGCACCATGAGCAATAGAACACACACTGGGAATGATGACATTGCCAAGCCACATTGGTGGAGGACAGGTTTGTATTTCCAGATTCACCTTTTATTCCGGGATGTATGTGTACACTTTTTCACTAACGCCCCAAACAAATCCCAATCTTGTTAAGAGTCAGTTTAAAGGTATCTGCCTCTTTAACCAGCTACTGGCACTTCACAATCTTACTTTGGCAATATGGATTAAAAAAAAAACAACCAAAAACCTACAAAAGCAAGCAGACAAACAAACAAAACAAAAAACACCCTCCACAAACTCAACCAAATAGATTCCTTAAAAAAATGTACCAGAGACTCAGTAAAAGCTCATGAACATCACTATATGCGCTGCTTCTCCTTTCCAGTCAGACCCACTGATGTAGAGCTGGGTATTTAGCTCTCAGCTTCAAACTAGGACTTGTGCTTGGCCTTGGGGCTTCACTGGACGTTAGTAAGGGATTTCACAAGAGCACGTTTTCTGTGTGTACTGCCATCCAGATTGCACTGCAGCCCTCACCAGAGCAGTGGGTTTCCCCACAGGAGCTACACAAGCTGAGGTAAATCCCTATTTTGAAGCCAGCCTGTTGTGAGGGGCAGAGGGACAGCTTGCCTGGGAATTATCATTCTTCAAGATGTCCACTCTTGCTTTCTCCGCAAATACTTTTCCTTTCAAATACATATTTTATAAACTGCAGTGTTCACAATCTCTTTCCCCCCGACTCCAATAGAATGGGTGCTTACTTCAAGTGCCATTTAAAGATTGAAAGATTTTACCCTACTGTGATACCTTTATCATCACCTTCATAGACATTACCCAAATCCCAACAGCATGGCAGCTTTCTGCCACCTTTAGAGGAAGATACACACTGTCTCTTCCCACCACACTGTCCCCGGGGCATCCGCATTGTGTGGTGTCAGCCCCTAGCTACAGCCAGTCAGAAAAAGGTCATTTCTCGGGCTCTAACTGTAAAAGCCCTTCACTTGAAAGCACTCAAGGACATTTTACACCTTTATTTTATTACTATGAACTTACTAGTAAGTATTTCTATTTGTCAAAATTTTAAAATAGACTCCTTGACAAAGACTAATTTTGTCTTCACTAGCTGCATTTACACATCATGTTGAATGCAAACTGTCTGTGTAGATGTAAAAAAGATGAAAAAATAAAGCGGTTCAAAGATGTACTTTTCCAACCTTGCCCAAACCTAAGGACAAGTAAAGTCTTATTTCCTTTACATCTCACGGCCACACCACACGGAAAATTTCATTCCCCAAACAGCAGCCTACCAAAAAGGTACAATAGTGTGAAAAAAGGGTGCTATAATTGAAATCCTTTTGCAGCTGTAATTATATCAGTTGCTATGAAGCCAAAGCTGTAATTTTTGCAAGCCTAACTAAAGCAAAAAGAACAAAAGTACTGCAATTTTTTTGAAAGCTATGAGAGAGGTTTCCTTTCCTGCTGTTTAATCAAAGTAGTGAAGATTGGGGTCGTGCAGAGTCATGAAAGCTGTACTACTGTTCTCTGCTGGGATCCAGGCTTCTCTGTATTTTTGCAACATAATGCAATTAAATGATATTTATAAATCATCTGAAACATTACCCAAAAAAGGGGGAAAAGAAATTCAAGTCCCAGTCCTGCAATAGACTCCATAATGACTTAAAATCCTATGGCCACAGAGTAGCTAATAATTTACTTATAGTAGTTGAGAAAAGTGTTGCAAACTAATGAAAAAGAAAAGAAGCAGAAGCAAGAACTCCATCCAAGTCAGTCAGTCAAAGCAAAGTTGTAGGGTGTCCTCACTGAAAAATGCCAGCTGAAGTATGCACACAACCAACCTGAACCTGTCAGACTTCACCATGGTCTAGAGAAACCCAGCAACACAGCTAGAACTCAAATCTTTGTATTGGAAAACAATACAATTTCCTTTATTTGGCATTTTGCTTATTGACTGCTTACTTGCAGCTGTTTAGAGTTTACATAGATTTACTGTGAAATTCCTCCTTCCCGGGGTCTGAATCATAAGAAAATACGTATTTCAATTACTGCAACTTGTTCTCATATCAAACCAAGCCCATTTTTACCCAGAGTAAGTCAGAGTGTCTTTACATCTCTTCATCACGCAAATCCACATACACAGAATAATCCCATTATTACCATAAAGATTCCTCTTATTTTAAGCCATATGAATGTCCGCCACACATATTTGACTATTCTTGTCCCAAAAGCAGCTAGTGCCATGCAATTCATCTTACACAGCAGAATAAGAAAAAACATGTTTTCTTTTTTGTTTGTGCCAAGCTGACCATGATGGGAGACCAGTTTCATTTTTCTAAGTCATAATACTTGCCAGCAAAGCTTCTGCTTAAAACACAATGTTTTTTGCTGAAAAGACACCCAAACATCCAATGTTGATTGGTTCAAATGACGAAGCAGCTTGGATTTGGGATAGTTTCTGTATTTCTCTAGGGCCAGCATGGAAAGGCTGCTTCAGTTTTGGGTATTGAGGGCTTAATGGGGCAGGGTCATATGTTGCTGCGTTGTAGCAATGGGGAACAAAGACACACGGACCCCTTTGCTTGCTTGAAGAAGACGGTTTATTGTACCAAACCGAGCCTTTTTATGCTCTGAACCTAACCAAAACAAGCACGTGTTGGCTGCCTGCCACTGTGGAGTCCCTGCTCACGTCTCCTTTTACCCAGCCAGCTCTCTGATCACGGGGTGCCCACGCGTCCCCCAGCCGGGCACACGCCAGCCACACATCAAATGATCTCTGCTCACAGGACCTGCTTTTACCTCTCTCTTAGTCCAGCCTTCCTCAGAGTGCTTTCTGATCAGCAAGAGTCAACAGAACTGAACAGGATTTCTAATCTCCTACACTACATCATGTCAAGTTCCCTTCAACCTATTAATATGAAACCTTGAAGAGCATCATCAGAATGAAGAAACTTTTCCCTCCTTGGCATGGTATTCATAAGAAGTGGTCCCTTTATACTTTAAAGAAAACATAGTCTTTAAACTATTCCAAGTAATGCATTTCAGAAGAATCGCATTTCATATGAGGAAAACCACAGGAGAGGAAAATAGTACTGAAAGATTTAAACTTCTTGATCAATTCTTAAACTACTTTAAGAAAAGCAGTTTATTTCCAAATTGAATGTGCAGACAAATAATAAAAAATGTGGACATGGAAAAGCACACTTTTAACATAAGAAAATAGAGTTCCTTAAATGTGCAGATAAAGCAAGGAACAATCAAAATAAAATTGAAATAATCTGCAGGATTTGTAGAAGATAATTTTCTAACTATCTGTGTTACATCTCAGGAGTATAACCATGTAGTGCTAGCTAAACTAGCTTTAGACTGAATTGCTGATAACTATGTAGCCACAGTTTTTCAATTTGAGGGATTACTGGATATTTTTGAGAGAAAAAGAACTGCCTGCAAAGCTAGAGAAGAAATTCATGTGTTTACATTTTTCCTTTCTTTTTTTTTTTTTTTAAGTTTTCCAAACACAATCTTGGGTATAGTCTTGGCCACTGTCAGCTTCTGGAAGGGATGGAATAATCTTGATTTATTGACTGAAAGTATCATATATTATCTCATTAAATCCACCCCCATCAAAGACACACTGTGCTACAGGGACGTGCTCATATCAGCATTTTCTCCACAACTGTCTTTCCCCTCTGAAATTATCAGTCATTGCACTCTTCCACCCTGAAATCCTCCAAATCCACAGACCCAAAAATTCCCAGGGACACATTTCCTGCCCAAGGATAAATGGTGGTATCTGTACTTTATGAATCCCTAATCTCTGCCAGGTCTGTGGGAACTGGCCATTATTTATGTGTACCCTGATGATTATTAAACCAGCTGGAGGTTTAAATTAACTCCGAATGCAGCCCCACCTTCAGGGATGGCTATCAGAAACTGTGTAGCAGAGAGGCTTCACATGCCACAAGAACATGTAGAGGGGACCCTGTTGCTTAATGCCACCAGGGCTCTGTCGGGGAGAGTGCAGTGCCTCCCTTCTGGGTGCAGCTTTATACACCAGGACAAGGGCTGGATGCAACTGCTTGTGGAAAAATGGGTTCACTAAAACAGAAGAAAGGCTTTCATACGTGATGTGAAGCAATTCCACAAAGTCTCCCCTGGATGGAGAAACACACCTTGGATAATGCTGCTGCTTAAACAACCATCCTCAGTATTATAAACAAAGACCCCAAACACAGCTGGACACGGAAAATTAATTTCCTTGAGAGGGGCAGAGGGTTTCTCTACACTGGTGAGGAAACCAGTATGAGATGCCATGGGTCTTCAGGTCCCTCCATGGATCCAGATAGGTGCCCTCACAAACCACCCTGGCCAGGATATGTGCTTTTACAGACCTGCCAAATCTAATCCAAAACCCTCTCGTGATAAGCACATCTCTATAAATCCTCTGCACCCAAGGCTGGCATGCACTATGGATGCATGTGGTTTGGGGCCAGGTGGGACAAGCTGCAGTGCCTGTGTGGCATCAGGATTTGGCTGCAGGCAATACACAGTTTCTGCTGCTTCCCCCTCCTCACTCCCTTTTAACTGCGACGGTGCACTAACAATATTCATTCCCCAGGGCTTCTGCAGCTCTCTCAGTCGCCACTGGGGAATCATGACATGGTTTTAGGGGAGTTTGACAGAGAAAAGGAGATGGCAGAGTGCCAAATAAAACTGTTCCCATGGTGAACTGCCCCCATAGACTGCCGTGGTGGCTCCTCTGGGACTAAGACACCAGCGGAAATTAGTATAATGACCTTTTTTTTAACTTTATGTCGTATTAAAAGAAATCATATCAGAATGACACTGGATCTCTAAGAGGTATTTTAAACAAAAATGAGTAACGGAAGAAGACCTGAAATAAATTCAAGTTTCAAAATGTCAGAGGTATCGCACATGAAATAGAAAATATATTTCTCTACCAAAAGTACCAAAATCTACTGATTGAAGGTGGCCTACATCAAGGAGAAACATAGGTATAGGAAGCTTTCAAGTCTGGGCAAAATATTTTGCTATATTCTCTCCATGACTGGTTTTTCTTTCAAACCCATACTCCAGTATCTTCCGAATTCTAGAAAAGAACAAGAAAACTGAGAAGAAAGGTCAAAAACATCAAGAATTACTTCTTAAGTGATTTGTTCATTTCTGAAGGTTACACAGATGTGACGTCTTGGTGACATCTAAACTGCTAAACAAAAAACTCCCACAACAAAAAATTCCAGTACATCCAAATCATAAACTTTTCAGCTAAATAAATATAACCAATTTTCACACAAATTACTTCCAATGAACCTAATTTTGATGCTTAGGTGCAGCTTGCACAAGGTGCAACGTGGCCAAGTCCCCTTAATGCACTGCCTGACCTGGCCCTAATCATCTTTTCATCTTTTGGACTTTACCTGAAAAGGAGCAAAAGCTACACAGGATTTTGACACTTACTTCCTTTGTAGTTTTGAGCAAATTTTTTTGTTTCACTACCTCACTTTCTGATCTGTGAAACAGAGATAATGCTATTCAGCTATGTTAACGGAACTTCTTGAGATGGACGATTGTCTGCAAGACACCCTAAAGCAAAACACTTTACAACGCAAAGCAAAATATTTTTCAACTAAAGCTCCTATCGCTCCTGTTTATTAATAAGAGGAAAATATCTGAGCTAAAAACAAGGTACTGGGCTATTGTTTCCCATGAGGCTCACAGAAATACTAAATTGTGTCCAGGATAACCACACATCACTTAACTCATATCTCACAAAAATCCCCTATAAAACCACACTCAGAACCAACTGCACTAACATAAACAAGGCATTTGGGTGAATAACCCACAACCCTGCTGTGCATTCAGCACCACAGGCTACATCTGACCAGTAGAAAGACAGACCTACTCTTGGACTGAAGCCAAATCCCTGAGTAGCAGCAGCATGGCCATCAGTGCAGCTGACTTACTGAAACCCAAGTGCCCGCCGTTTCTGGAAGTGGGGAATAGGATACAGAGGGTTTTTTTCCCTGTGTAATATGTTGTTATTTCACATAAACCCTGTGAAGGAGGGGAGGAAGTTAATTTGAGCATATTCATGATCTACAGCCACTGACATAGCTTGTGCTGTACTGGAGAATTTCATCTTGCAAGATTTCCCTGACCAAGAGTTTTCAGAACCACTGCAGCTCCCATTACAAAGAAACCAAGAAGTGTGATGATGATGCTTTTAGATTCAGCTGCATAATGGGTGATGCAATGTTGGCACAAGATATAAATGCTAATAGAGAGCACATGAAAAATCACTGAGATAAAAAGCAGCAAGAAAACCAGAGTGGTTACTAAATAAGGCAAACAATTTTAAAATTAGAGTTGCAATGGGACATCAGATCAGAAAGAAACACAGGACTTTCACCAAATGTTCAGCACTGTTGCTAACATGAATGGAAACAGCATATCTACTGGATGGGTTGTATGTCTCCTGTTCTTGGGGGATTTTTTAAAATACCAAAAAAACCAGAAACATTTCAGATTAAAAAGACACAGTTGGGAAAGATTGCAAGTTTCATGAGAAACTCATCTCTGACACCTCTTCCTCTTTTTCAAATTTTTCACCAGAATCCAATCAACAGAAATTTTTAAGAAATACAATAGCTATCATCATTGATTTTGTGTGTGTCCAAAAAGCCCCTAAAAGAATTATTTTTACTGTAATAAATATTTGTCATTCTACAAGTCATTCTTCTCCTACTGACTTCTCCAGTTTATTTTGCCTAAACAAGAATGAAGTTGAATGGTTATAAGCATAGTAGCAGAAGTTATATTTGTCCCAGTGCACCCTAAAGTCACATAAAATCATGTGAAAATCAAGGAGCTTCAGTGAGGTCTGTGAACTTTCTATAGTAAAGAAGAAATGACGGAATGTGAACTCTGCTTGACACGACTGGGGACTATGGACTACTCAGCTTTTAGTGTTTGACTCTTGCTGCAGTGCTTTTATTTGCTAATTCACAGTGTCTTCTGAGTTACTGTCAATCTGTGCTTGAACTGAACCTCAGGAGAGAAAGGGGCTTCATGCACATCTGCATCCTGTGGAGTTATCATCTGAGCATAGTCTCAGGCAAACAAGTGTACAAACATAAGATTAGTGACTGAATGCTGTGATTGGACTGCATAGTCCTTGCAGTACTATTTAAATTTAAAAATATAAACAAAACAAAACAAAATAAACAAACAAGCAAAAAGGAGAGATAAGAAAAAAAAGGTACTTATAGTAAGTCCAGAATTAGCAAATGGAAAATTACTTGTTTCATTTTAGAATGCATCCAGAAGGATGTTCCATCAACCCCTCATCTGGAGACTTGGTCTTTTAACCAAAAACTTGACATTTTTGGATTCCTGGCAAAAAGAAAACACTACCTCCCTATTATCTCCAACTTCCAGTAAATCAAAGTATTATTACCTAGATCTTATTCACTTTGGATTACTAACAGCAAGTTCTATCCCAAGTGTCAGAGGAAGATTAGAAGTAGCAATATAGATGGGACTTTTAAAACTGCTCAGTAGCCTTGCTGTTTCCCAGCATCACCTTGCTAGGTAGCCGGCCAAATCGGTGCTGAACATCAAACTAATGGACTTTGGTCTGAACAACTTGTTGATACTTAGTTATCAAAGCAAGTGGATAAAAATACATCATGTAACACAGCAGGAATCCCAGGACACTAGAAAGGAGACTGGACACCTACAATGTCAGTCTGAATGCAACACAAATTAAATGGAGCACATTTTCTTGACAACAGTTCCAGCATTTTTCTTTCCCAGTGGACTTGGTGCTTTGGTTCTTTTCCATGAAAACAAACAAAAAGGACAAAGATGTACTCCCTTAATGACTCTGTTCCTAAAAAAAGCCTCAATTTGACCTGAGGATGCACTAGGTTGATTTAGGCTGCTACTGATTAGCATTCACTGCTTCTTATGAAATGCACTAAGACCACCATAGGGCCTTACTTGCAAATCAAAATATACAGAGGGAAAACCCCAGGCATCTGATCCATTTCAATTGCAAAGTTTTTCCACTTTTTGGAAGGCTTTAACGATCCATGTTCTTTTGTGTAAAAGAGGGGCTGAGTCATCCCATGTAGGAGCAACTATAAATATCTAATGCCAAGTCCTCTGCACAAAAGCTGCAGCACTCGATATACAGTATTTTGGATACACCCGAATGCTGGAGAAAGAGTACAGCATGCCCTTTTTAGGAAAGAACATCTGTTGCACTGGCTGAGAAGCAGCTGGCGTGACCTCCTGTCCCCAAAGTAATGTCAACTCACCGGTGTTACTTTTTACAAGCAGGGTTGCAAGATTTCCTCACAGTTTGAGGGGGAAAAAAGCCTTTGGAATGGAAAATGAAGCTGCTGCCAGAGGACTTGTTCAGCCACTAAAACTTTGTTCCTTTCAGTAAAACATAGTCATTACATTATCTCATAACAATGCAAATATCTGGTTCTCTTTAGCCTGACATTGTATTCTGCAGTTCATCTTGATATGGAGTGGAGCACAAAGTCTGTTTGCAACGCAGCCATCACCACACTGCATTCCCACTCTTCCATAGTAGTCTCTGGATTTCTATGCCTCTGGAGATTAGCAAATATGAAATCAGCTATTTTGATACTGTCCCATCCCACTGTAAAAGGGGGAGTCAAGGAGGACTTTTTTGATACATTTTTTCGGACAAAAATAAAGCGCAAACGAGGCAGTATTATATCTGAGAATTGTTTATTGATAAAGAAAGGTAAGTGTTCCTCCTGAAGGGGATAGAAAAGGGAGCAAAGAGGAGAAAAGAGAGTCAGAAAGAGAAACAGAATACCTGGGTAGATCATTACCACTGTGCCCAGGGCACCCTGTTGGCATCAGCTCGGCAGACGGAGCATGGGTGCTGCAGGTCCCGATGAGTCTGCGTGGCTCCCGTGGCGGCTGGGCGCGATTTCTGAGCAGCAGCCGGCTGCATGTCACTTCTGTCACTGAAGAACAGGCTGCTGTGCCTAAGGGAACACCCGTGGAGCAGCTGGGGGTTCTCAGGGCTGGGGTGTGGTGGCTGCGGGCGGTGGCAGCTGCTCCATCAGGGAAACAGTGGAGCACTAGGGCAGGACAGGTGTGGACAGGGAAGCAGGACCGCAGAGAGGAAAAGGTGAGGGGAGGAGGAGGGCCAAGCTGACCCTCCAGGCAAGCCCCTGCTCTCTCCAAGAAACCCAAAGAAAACGGCCCATGGTTGTGTTGCAGTAAACTGCTTTTATGTGCTAAAGCTCTTCCCATAGCCCGATTTTCCAGGTGTTTTGTCCGCGGCATTTGGGGCTCTGCTCCACCAGCAAGTGGGAGGTCGCTTGCAGCCCGATCGTGGAAGCTTTTTCTTCCCTGATTGACTGCCAGGTGAAGCCTCCCTGGGGACAGGGCTGCTAGCATGTGTACAGCCCCTAGAGTAACTTTCCACCTCATGTATAACATACGTTGAGGCATAAATAAAAATCAGACAGGTCCCTCTCAGACACCCGGCAGTGAAAGCCCACATATGTTGCGATACGGAATGATGTGGAGTCCCCAGGTGAAAAGGAGAGCTGCTCTATTGTACAAAGCCAGCCTTTTTAAGCAGTGAGCCAGTTACCAGTTTACACAGTTTTAAAGCACAACAAACATAATTCAACCAACCACCATACCCCACGATGTGAGCATGCGGAGTTGCACGTTGCACTCACACGTTGCAGTATGTTTTTCTACCCCTAATTTAGCTGTGTTCTTTTCCCACAGTCCTTTTCTACTTAGCTGAAGTAACAGGCCTGAGCCGTGATTTTACAAAGCCTTCCTTTTACAAAGCTTTACTTATTGGTAACACACATACATGAGGTTATTCAGTGTTAGGATTGCCTTTTCCTGCCATAATCAGACGTAGGAGTGTAACCCTAAAACAAGAAGCCTGAGTCAAAGCAGGAGAACAAAGTTAATATTTATAACTACTTCAAGCAAGCGCCTGAGTACTTCCTACCCCCTGTAGACAAAAGCAAAAAATCTACTCCAAAATCCCCTGCCAAATACTATAAACAACCATGTTTCCTGCAATGTTAACAGACTGTTGGAATAGGTCATGGGTCTTCACTAACATACCCATTTTTCCCTTTCACATGCACACTGGGTTGGGTTATTTTTAAACAAAACATGGCTTGATGCTAGTTTAGTTTGCTAACGGTTTCATTGAGTATTTGAATATATATCTGAATATATTCAAATATAATAGATTTGAATCCATAATTAAAATCTTTAAGACCAAGTTACCAGACTTTTGCTTTTCTTTTCTCTTTTTTATTTTTTTTTTTCTGTTTCCCTCTTCTTCTTTAAAAGACTAAACAAACCTGAATTTCTTAGCATTTTCTGCCAGGATTGTGAAAGGCATGACAAGAGAAGTCTAGATGAATAAATAAGAATGAAAACTTCTGAAAAGCAAGGAAGCCTTAGTTACAACATAGAACTTCTTCCCTGTGATCAAAAGGGGTAGCTAATTACCCTCTAACACATAGAAACTAGACTCAGAAGTATTTACATAGATTCTTTGTTCCTCTCTATCACGTTTATAAAGCAATCAGTATCACAGTGCTCTGCAGCCTCCTGGAGATCAGTCAGTCCCAAGACATGATTTCTTAAACCTTTCCTATGACAGTGCTCTGCCTGCACAAAATACACGGCCCCTCATAACTGTCTATAAGGGAGTCTGATAATGCCTACAAGTCCTTTGGCTCAGGCTGGGATTTGCCAAAGAATGCACAGACTCTACCATAAAAAAAGGTGAAAGAGGCTCACAGCATCTTGCTATGAATACAACAAAAATACCTTTTTCAGTCAAAACTACTAAGGGAAATCTCAAACTGCTTCCCCATCCTGCTCCCCCACAAAGTACTCATATTTCTAATGCAGGACAAGAGCAACTTGAGAAAAATCACGTTTACACCCACTCTAACCCTGATTCAGGACACACCACCAAGGATATGATTTAACAATAAGGTTTTGGTCAAAAGTTTACTTTTCTTTCCCAAGATTACAATACTTGACAGGGAAGTGAAATAGCAGAGTGGACCACAAAGCCAAGAAAAAAACAGCACACAGCCAGCCTTGTGATGAGGGTTCATCCAATGCCAGTAAGAAATACAGCTTCAACTCGGAGCCCAGACAATCTGTATGGGATCAAACAAACCACTAGGTATGACATATGACACGGGTCAATAAAGAACACTGAGGGAGCGATTGCATGAGCCAAGACAAGAGAACAGCACTATTTCTGCTACTTCTGTTCATACACTTGATCTTTTACCTAAAATGTTTGTTATTAATCCTTCATGACTTTTCTTCCTTGAATTAGCCTACTCATCTTTTGAAGTCATCTCACTTGTCTAACTATCCTTATTTCTCTACACCTTTTCTAGCTTTGTTATACTCTTCTGAAAGCAAAGGAAGATGACTGTGATGTGCCCAGGATATGCATACACCCCAGAGATATCCTGAACATAAATGAATTTTCAGTTTGGCTTTCCACTTCTCTCTTAATGCTGATCAAGAATTGACATTTTGGCTGCTACCTGAACTGATGTTTTCAAAGACCTAGCTATAATAATTTCAACATTTCTATATTGAATTGTAATAACTCGTTAACACCTTATAATTTTGTGTATATTGCTGGCTTATGCCATGAAGGTTACTGGGAATTTATCTGCCATTTTAATGCCTATTCGCTGCAAAATCTTTCTGTACAGCTGGAATAAGATCTTTCGGTTTTTTCTGCCCCGAATACTACCATATCAGTGGCACTATTTTCCTACTGTGAGTTCTACTGCATCACCAGCACACTTTGCCATTTCACCATTCATCCCTTTTCCGTATCACTTGGGAAGCACAGCCTAATGGAGTTCTCAGTGACACCCCTGTTACCTTCAACTACAAAATCAGACTCTTATTTCCACTATTCAATCAGCTCCTAATTCCCAACAGTACCTTTCATCTTTAAGGCTTCATTTCAACAAGGTTACTTAATGAAAGGGATTGTAAAACCTTTCTAAAAATTCATTTACACAATATCCACAATAGTATCTTCATCAACTCTTTCTAATGAATGAAAATAGACTTGTGAAAAAGAGATTTTCCCCTAAGATTATCACATTTATTTTCCTTTATTCTATCATATGATTTACGGACATAATAATTCTATTCTTTCTATGCTTTCTATCAGTTTCCTTGGTATGTAAGGAAGACAAACAGTATTTGATCTCAATGAACTCTGTTACATTTGTATCACATTTGCCATTGCTTTGGTACCAAATAGCAAATTAAGCCACTTATGAACTGGAGTTGTTAGTTCACTATTTACTATTTGAGTTACCTCAGAACTTTTGGGTGAAAAGCAGCTGGTTCTGAAAAATGCATACACAATTACTCATTGCATCAGCTGGTCACAAAAGCTCTTTGCTGTCACTTTGCCTGGAGACAACTCCCCTGATTTCTCTCCCACAATGTAGGAAGCCTTCTAAACATTTGGAGAAGAAATTTCAACAAAAATAATTAACTGAGATTTTTCTGTCATGGTTTTGCTATCTGAAATCTTCATTTTAGGACTTCATCTTCTACAGATCTTCTGGATTCTAACCTAGGCTTCCTCCTCTCCTCGTGCAGAGGGAAGTTAATATTCCTTTCATATACAGGATTAAGATGAAACTACTCACTGTCTTGGTTAGCAGCTGTTACCACCAGCCCACCACATACCTCTTTTTTCACTGGATTTGTAAATGCTTTGGAAGTCTTTGTTTCTACTACTTCTCTTTTGTAAAAACCTTTTCTAAAATGAAAAAGAAACAACCATTGTTTTCACCAGAATGAAATATTTAACTTGAAAATGTCTGAGTTGCTTTGGTGGGTTTCTTTTTGTTCATGGGCAGTTTTGTCAAAAATGCTTCTGTTTAATCCAGCCTTTGATATCCCTTTTAGTTTTCTCTCTCCTTTACCTCACACTTTTTACAGTGTAGGGCTGAGCCAAAACTCATTTAGCATTCACATATCTACTAATTAACTAATGCTCATGAGATAAGGAAATCATATCATGCTCTAAGTATTATTTTGCAAATGAATCAGAAAACCAAAGTCTTCATTAAAGCCATAGTCTTCCTCTTTGCTCCTGAATCAGTCCTCATGGGCTGTACAAATACAGCAAGTCTTCCTCTCTGCCATGTTGTTCTGGCATCTTTTCTGCTCCCAGCCATTGCTCTTCCAGCTGCTAAATGTTAGCTGATTCTTTTCAGACCAGTCCCTTGTTTCAGCCCATATATATACTTCATATACAGCTACAAAGAATCAGTTTACAGTCCCAATGGGAGTAAAACCCTATGCAGCATTTAGAATTGGTAGAGAACATCAATGGGTCAAGAACACCTCTTTTTTTTGGAATGTGCAATTCCAGGAACATGGAAGGATACAACAATGATGACTCCAAGATGCAAAACTACTAAGACCTCATGATCTTCCTCCCCTCCAGCACTGTACTTGAAATAATCTCTGTAAGATTCTTCACTCCTCTTTGCTGATTAACCTCTGCTCCTCAAACTGACTCAAGCAGAATGAAACTAACGTTCTTCATCTGCTGTAAGGCATAAGGCACACTTGTCCCTGAGTTGAAAGGAAATGTCCCCCTTGACTTATGTCAAGGTAGACTTACAAAATTTCATATGAATGGGATTGTGAGTTAGACAAGCCAATGAGCCTGCACAAAAGCTTTTGGGCTTCCACATATGAAAACAATAAAAGTAATCTGAATCCCTAAGATACTGTCATCAGTGTTTATGTGTAACCCAGGAAAGGAGAACATTAATAATCTAAGCATTATCTGAGAGGGAATCAAATACTCTCAGAGGTTTGAGCACTGCCAGCTGCCACTGTCACTGTCTTTCTTTCTGTTCTGAGAATCAGCTGAATATAGCCATAAGCTGTAGCTGCTCTTTGCTATCCCATAAAAAATCATAATTTCTAGACTACTTCTCAGACACCTGACCCATCACACAACACACTACACAACACATCTGCCAGGGCTTAATGATATCATCTGAAAACAATCTTCCCCAGCCCAGTCATTCTTTCTGGAGTTCAAGTTTTCCCCTTATTTAAAAAAGCAAAATACGAATCCAGAAGAAGTTTTCAAAGTTGTTCCAGCTTCTCTTTGCAACCTTTCCATGACACTTTTATTAAATCACAGGACTTTTTTTAGATCCAACAATAGAAAAAAATTTGTTTGGCCTGTCAAGGAACCTGTTGACCAGACACAACCACAACCACAACCACAGCCACAGCCACAGCCACAACCACAACCACAGCCACAACCACTGTTTTTAAAACTGAAAGTAAAATCAGAGTACAGCTTACGTATTTTTCATTCTTTTGACAGCTGCCAAGACATTACTCCTGGGACATTGCAACGATAACTTGTTTTACATTTTCTTTCTTTTCCAAGAGGTGGCAGAAGAAGAAGAGTTTTCAAGACAGCTTCACTTCCATGTCACTTGCAACTTAATGAAATACTTGCTTCCTGCTTGGTTAATAAGAACACTTACAGCTGACTATGGAAACAGGAAGCAGTGCAAAGAGCTGGTTTCTTGAAAGCAAACAGTGATAAAAAATATGATTGTTTAATAACAGTGTGGTCAATTTAGAACCTTTCTCTCCTCCCTTGTGGTCTCTGGAAACAAACACGCACCTGCAAATGAACACTGCAGAACTGCTTGTCACTGTCTTCTTTTTATGAAATGAGACATTTTGGAAAACTGGGAGAGACAACCTACAGTAAGAGGAAGTGTCCTTTCCAAGAGTATTCTAGCTTTAACTCACTCATCTTAAGAGTCTCACATCCCACTGACAGTTATTTTTCTGGGCTCTAAAACATCTTGTTTCTCGGGTTACAGCACAGACTCAGTCTCTCCTCCTAGCTCAGACCCTGTCCCTTCTGATGCCACAGTCTACCCACTTGCAGGTTATCCTGCCTGCAATGTGCCTACAGGCACTGCTCCTCTGTATCTTTCTACCTGTCACTGTAAAATACACTGAATGCAACCAGTAATTGTAAAATACATTGAATGCAGCCAGTCTGTTAGTCAACTGAAGCACCAACAGACATCTTAAATTCATTAAAATCCCCTTTAAGGATCTCCTACGACCTTGTTGTTTAAACTACAATTAACTTAAAATAGTCGGGAGGGTGAGAATATGGGGTAAGAATAGTGGTTAAGAACAGGGAGCTGTCTCAGTCTGTGTCAATTCCTAACCACAGCCAATGACAAATCCTATCAGAGAAGAATAAGCAAAGGGTTACACAGTGATATCCCTCTCACACACTGTCCCAGCTTCCAGCAATATGGAAAGGCTCTGGGAGTCCAGGGCTGTATCTCTGCATTTATCTTTGAAGTATTATGCTGTGGATTCATGTGATCAATTCTGAACCCAGGTACATTTCTGGCATCCAAAAAGAACTCAGATTTAACCAGCAATACTGGTAATTCTGCCACACTAAGTTAAGATTTTCCCAAAACACAACCTCAGGTTACTGAGAGTCATTCAGAGAAAAAGCTATGAGACACATGCTTCCCCAGCTCATCTTTTAACCAAAGCCTCATCTCTGCCTCCTCACGTTGTTCTCTGAAGCTAAGCTAGCACCAGCTGCTGGAGGCAAGGAAAAGCAAATGAAATATTGGCTGCACCAATATCTGTGATGCTGATATCTTCTGCAAAGGCTTGAGATATCCCAAGGTCAACATTTCATCTGATACTCATTACTGGATGCTTAAGTGTTTCTCTTTCACACTTCCTCTGGTCACCAAGACCCAAGACACCTGTCTCCTGGAGTCATCAGTCTCATTTAGCAACCCTGCTAGACTGCAGCAATGCAGCCCTCACTTTACAACAGTTAACTGCCTTAAGTCATAAAGGATAGCCTAAGCCTAAAGTTTTTCGGTCCATTTGAAATAAAAGCCCCTACAATTCCAGAGCAGTATCATGCTAGGCAACTGGTTTATTGCTAAGTTGGAGGAAGAAAGGCTAAAACCCAAAGCCCCATTTTGCTATACCTTTTTGGTCTTCAAACTTTCCCAGCTTACTAGACCTTGTTTTTATTATGAGATATAGCAAGGTCACAGCTTGAGGTGTTAAGAGTTTAAGGCCCTCAGTTCAATTCTTTGCCATCAACAGGCCAAATAACAGCTAATCCTGCTTTTTTTCTAAAAAAAATCTACATTGAGAGATATTTGTAATAGGGTTTACAAGGTTTAAGCTGTGGCTGTGTGAAGTACTAAAATAGATTTGAGTAGAAGAGCCTAACAGAAGGTGCCAAATAAAGAACATGATTGAAACCATTGTGAAAAATAAATTTACACAATGAGGCTGATGTAGCCCAGCTGGAAGATAAGCACACATACATGAAATGTGTGGAAGATGAGAAGAATTTTAAAGCAAACTCAAATATGAAAGCAAATCAATGCTTCCAGCTTAAAAATGTTTCTGTGATGAAGTGCATTGGGATTTGATTCTGGAGTGCTCTGTCTCTTACATCACTGGCAGTTGTAAATAACCAATCTGTACATTTTCACCCAAGCTTTCCACACCGCAGCCTATGGTAGAGAGATTGAGAGATTTGGCAGTGTCTGCCTTTGCCCAAACACCCAAAGAGAGAAAAAACAAGTGTGCAAGGGGAAAAAGAAAAAAACCAAAATGCAAATGAATTTCTGGCAGAACCACTCTAAACCCTTGAGCCAGATTCAGAGGATTGGTGTTACAGTAATACAAAAATACATAAAACAAATTATTACCCAAAGTCCTGACGGTCCTGCAAAGAGCCTATGGAGCAAATAAAAATGAGTGACGACTCAAAGGCAAGACAGGAGGGCAACACAAAGATCAGAAATCAAAAGAAAAATTGTTAAGTGCCTTCCCAGCTTCACACCAGATTACTGCTTTACAGCTGAGAATTCAACTCAGATTTTTGAACTCCCAGTCCAGGGCTTCAAACATATAACATTTTTCCTCTTAGGGAAACAACAACAGTTTCAAGCTAAGCTCTCTAGGACATGCCAAGTTTGGTGGTGATGGTGTAAGGGCCAGGTTTTTTTCAACCCTCTGGATTATTTAAACAACAGACTGGGTGGTCAGGAGTGCCTGCCATACACTGGCTAGTTGCTTGCTGCTTCACAAAGGAGATGGTGACTGCTAATGGTAGCAGCTAATAAAGTGATCCCTTTAGTTCAAACGGTATGGTTGCCTTGGAGATCAAACGTCGGGATTTCTTTACTGGAGATGGTAACTACTCAGGCATGTTTAGCATTGCATTTGTTAAACAGGAGATGCTTGGAACATTACTCTGTTTCATGGTGGGCACATGAAGGAACCACTGAACACTTTGGAGTCTATTTTTATACTGAGGAAGACCAAGCAAAGAATCAGACCAGACCTGAATTCACCCTAAGCATGGAGACAAGCAGTAACTTCCTATCTTTAAACATTCAGTGATGAGATTTCAGTGCTTCCAAAATCATTTGTAAAACATGGAAACTGCTTAAGAAGAGAAAATATGATTATTTCACCATTTCCTGGTAAGAAGGTAACTACTTTGTGTAAAAAAAAAAAAAAAAAAAAAAAAAAAAAGGAC
>VZRO01000228.1:292080-351480 GCA_013397915.1 Daphoenositta chrysoptera
AAAAAAAAAAATTAAAACCTAAGCATTTACCTGCATCTCTTGTGTTTTTATTGGCTTACTTTTGGGTTTTGGGGGTAAGGGGGGAGGGAGGTAGTGGGTTTTTTTCAGCGTGGGAAGGTTAATGAGGACAGTAATGTAGTGACGTGATACAATTTCTAAAAGCTTTAATTTCTATGAACCTCAAGGTCACACTCCAGTCATTGTCTTTCACATGAACGTTCTCCTTCCCTAGATGATTCACATCAGAATTTTTATCACCTTAAACCATTAACACTAGAGACACTGCAAGAGGTTAAGAGTGCAGTCTGGCATTCAAAGACTGAAGACCACCATTTAATACAATTTTAAATGATCGAGCGAAATAAGCAAGCCACTGAAGTGGCAAATTATGTCCATTTATTAAGTTTAGCCCAAACTAGAAAAGACCATGATGAAATTCAGTAGCTCATAAAAATGGAAAAGATAGTTGGGACACATGAAGTTTAATTTTGATAAAGCTAGGATAATTAACAGTTTAGAGGAATAATTTAATTTATACTGTTGGGTACCACTCAAGAAAAAGAACAGGGCAGCACTACAGACAATTCAGGCAGACCCACCTCCCACAGAATGCAAGGCAGTAACCTGAAACAAAGACACTTGAATTAAATGTTGAGATTCTGTTCGATATTAAAAGAACAGGTGCTTTTTTCTATTGTAAGCCAATCTGCTCTTCAGTGTGTAATGAATCTCTCTTTGAGTCCACATTTTCATTCTAAAACCTGGTTAATACAGTCCTGTAGCTGAAGGGCTGGTCAAGGCTTCACTGGTGAAGACATCCGGCTCTGGGACAGAGAGAAAGTAGTCCTGCCTCAATTCTCTATGCTAGGGGAAGTGTTGGTTCACACCTAATTTCATGTAATTCTTACAAATCTTCTGCACTACTTGGTAAAGTACTTTTATATATGTGAGAGCTTTCAACCTTGCCAATAATCCTTAGATACACAAACTTTGCCAGAGAAGGATAAATTTTTAGGGCTGTGAATCACATCAGCTAAGAAAAGCACTGGAAACCCTGGTAAAAATAATTTCATACAACAACATGGCCACCGAGTATGACTGTATTGACTCAGAACTTGCAAAACTACACTAAAACATCCACTGGAGCCCAACATAACAAAACTATTTGCATGGGTACATCTCACAAAGGGGAAAAAAATCCCAAAAACATCCCCAAGGTGTGAGTTGAAACCCTGGAATAAGGCCAAGACCTACCTTTCCAGCAGTCATTTTCACATCTGCTACCCTGTGCCTGAAATGCCAGGTCCATGATCCATGGCCACTGCATGACCCATCTGACAGGGGTCCCAACAGTAGAGGATGCTCTCTCCTGGGAAGAGGAGAGGAGCTTGAGAGTGCACAAGCCATGCAGTGATGCAAGTTTGTGGGTCTTCAGAGATGGTGGGCAGAGATGGTGCTAGCAGATTGGTAACCATTAAGGCAACAAATTGGTCCCTCTTTGTATTCCTGATCACTGAAATCCAGGCTGATGCAGCTCTGCAGCAACAAATTTGCCTACATCAGAAGTCACTGCTGCAGCTTATTTATTATTTTGTTTGTCCGTTGACAGCAAGACAAAAATTCTCCAGCACTCTTCCCTCCTCTTCCCATGGCAAAGGCAACCTGGTCCTTCACTTTTGGGACAACAAAACTGAGACTGAAGTATGCGTGCTGCAGCAAAAATGCAACTTGTCAGCAAAAATGTTGTTTGCTATGGAACAGCAATGATTTTTCCTTACTGTCCATGATGCCTTCGTCCCCACCACCAAGTACAACCAATTTGTCACAGTACTCAGCAAAAGCCATTTCAGATTAGCACAATTCTTTCCACTGACACTTTGAATCAACCTCCCCAGAAGCTTTTAAGAGACAAGCCTTCACATGTACAATCAATATTGCTTTACTTTTATGCAAATGTCTCAACAGTTACTTCTTTCAGCTCAACAAAATAGGTGACAACAATTCAACAAAACCAAAGTGTTTAATACAGCTGTGGTCACTGCTAAGAAGAAAAAGGTGATGGCGCTTGATCCTGATAGAGTTCAAAATGAACCTCAGATATCCCCTTGCACTAGCATTCCCATGCCATGCCATCTGCCTTCTACACTCCACAGACTGTTCTCCAAATTGTTAAACAATGACAAAAATGATAAGTGTTCTACTATTGAATTCATGTACATATAATTTCCAATAAAGCAGATTTTATCCCTATGCCCACTCAACTTTCAAAAGATACAGTGTAAAATATGACAGGCTTCAAGCACAAGGTAAATTTTATGGGTGTTTCAAACATGAAAAAGAACTAGACCATAATAATGCTACCACTAAGCTCTTGAGTGAAAGTAATATAAACTATTTTAACCATTTAACTAACATCTTTCACAGCTGTTGAGTTGTTTGCTGGGGCTCTGATCCAACTACTACTACAACTCTCAACAGAAGAGGCTATGATGACCTCTCACGTGCATTGGTTGCCATTTTAAAGGCAGGGTGGAATACCCAGCTGTAATACAGGAACACAAATTTGATTATTATGGATATCCACCACATCACATTTCAGTAAAGCTGAAGAAAATTAGGATGTAGATACACAAAAGTCTCCTATATCTTTTATTCCATGACCAGCAGACAGAAAAAACAGGAACACTAGACAGAGCTGTTACCAAAAAACAAGAAACTCCTTAATACCAATGTAGCATTAAAAAGCAGGCATTCTTTAATTGGCCAGATGCACAAGGGGGATAGCTCCTCCTAAAGCTGTGCATGCTGAGTACAGGGAAGTTTCTGTTTATATACTCTATTTTACATACATATTCATTGATATCCCAGAATGAACATATATATGATAATTTCTCTGAAATCATTAACATGTTTGCCCTCCCCTTTATTGTATGAGTTCTTCTGTCCTGGGGGTCTCTTTGATGGTCCCTAGTGATCAGGGACCCGTGTTACAGCCGACCTAGTAAGTTACCAGGGCACTGGGGCTGATGAACTTCCAGTTCTCTTTCTTACACCTCGGGCATTGTGCAGTTCCCCAGGCCAGTGGTTTTTGAAGAGTAAGCATTGTGTTAACTCACCAGGAGTAGACAATTTATCATCTGGTAACAAAACTGCGCTCTGCTGAAAATGCATACTAAGAAGTTGTAAATATTAGTCAAAATATTAGTAAATTAGTGGAAATCATACTTAAGTAAAAATAGAGATTTGTTTGTACAGACACTTTATGACCCAAAGTCCTTTCCCATGAGCATGAAACTAACTTGCATATTTTGAGTTAGTTTCATCCATCTGTCCAGTGCATCATTCTCATCAGTGGAGACTTTCATAAATTCTGTTTACTGTGTACATAAAATAAGTATTTGCAGCCCACAGCTTGATGTAGTCCTGTATTGCATACCCACATTCAGTTATATTATCCACAAAAGTAAGTTCCTGAAACACCTCAAAAGGAAAAACTTTTCTGAGGGTGGAGAACAGATCAATGGTGAAGACAAAACTGAATAAGAATATTCCTTCTGTTAAAAATTGCAAGTGGTACACAAACAAGCAAAACCTGATCATATTGCTCCTTAATTGTTATTACCAGCTAAGTAACTATGAGGGAAATTAGAACACACACACTTAAAACACTGCAGCCTGTAGTTACAGACAGAGTTTTTATAGTTGTCAACTGACAAGAAGGTTTTAAAAGAAAAGCGTTTTGCAATAGAGGTATGGTAAAGTCATCTGCCAAAGCCTAGAGTCAGCTGAAGGTCCAGCACAGACCGATGAGCTCCCAGGTAGAGTGTAAGTTTATCAGTATGCCTGCCAGATCTTGGCAACCTAAGCTAACCTCTCCAAGGATCATAAATCAAGCTCATTTTAATGCTGAGCTGTTGGCAAACTGCTACACACAGCACTTGTCTCATGGCCTACACCTATTATCCAGCCTGGCACTGGAGGAAGGAGTGCAGCAGAACAAGAAGCAATTTAGTAGCAGAAAAACCAACATGCTAAACAACATCTGTTTTGTTGTGAAGACTCCCAGGTATCATTCTTTCATATCTTGTCCTTTGCAAAATACATCACAAAGCATAAACATCTGGCTGACTGTATTTCCCTCTAAAACACATGTAACACATCTCTAAGTAGGAAAAAAATCAAGCTGGAAAGGAAAACAAAGGAAGATGAGAGAATTATGACACTTAAAAACACATCATCAGATCCTAAATTCATTTAAACAGTCCTTGCAACTTGACATTAGAAGCATATGATACGTATATATACACACAATTGATGGTCTTCATTTCTTCTTCATACCTACTTATTTAATGTCCTGCCCCTCAGCCACCTCAGAACACTCCATTGTTCAGATGGCAAAGACTGCAGCTATATCAAATATAGCACATATAGATTTACATAAGCATTTTCAAGCTTTGAATTTTTCTTTTTCTTAATAAGATATGAGTTATTTCTGGCTTTTTTTTTTTTCTTGGTTCTGACTAGAACTAGTAGGACAACAGTACATCTAGTTGGATGAACTAGATGAATTTTTCTTTTTCTTAATAAGATATGAGTTATTTCTGGCTTTTTTTTTTCTTGGTTCTGACTAGAACTGGTAGGACAACATCTACATCTCAGAAATGCTCCTACAATGCATCTGCAGGCAAGCCAGAACTCAGAAGTACATGAGAGGAAAATCTCTCCTAGAAAGTCCAGTCTAAACTTTGCTTTCTTAAAAGATTTAGGCACCTTATATACTCTTTTGGATTATACTGGGGACATGTATTTTAAGAAAACAACCCTTCAAACATCCAAACCTTACAATTTCCTCATCCATCATGGTGACTGTCCCCCTGGCTGTTTATAAGCCATGAGCACTGCTGTGGTTTATACACAAGACTGTACCACAGGTGGTCCCTGATCACAACAGCTCACAATCCAAAATCCTGGATTGCAATCACTCATTAAAGGGAAAATTAGGTCTTAGGAAATATCAACATGAAAAACGATGAGTTGTTGCACTTCAGTAATCTCACTGACTTTTTGGATGAAGTCAAAGATGAATCGTGGTGGTTTCTGTGTCTCTGGCATATGTGGGAGCACCGGCTCCCAAACAGTACTGAGAGTCAGTCAGAAAAGCAATAATAGGAGACCTAAAGAACCTTATTAAGTAGCATTTTACCTTTATTACCTTTGCAAGATTTTCGAAGCTGACAATACAAGAATTGCTGCAAAAAAGAATCAGGGACAGGAGTAAGGTAAATGCTTAGAAGAGACTAATATTAATAATACATAAGTATTAAGTGTTTAACTGGATGCCCACCATGCAGCTTTCCAGAGCCACACTCAGGAGTATTCTTTTAAAGACAAAAAAGACAGCACTAACACCAAAATAAGATGCACACAAATTATGAAGTTAGAACACTAGATTTTCAGATAGCCCTCTTGGTAAGCAGAAGGGGAACATAGAAGCCCTGTAAAGATATTCTGCTTGTTCCCTGAAGCAAACAACTTTGTGTTGAACCTCACAACCTTCAACCAACACAGGACATTAGATAATTTTGTTACAAAAGAAGGGGAAGGGGAGAGAGAGAGGCAAAGTCAAAAAAGACTAACAGCAACAATGCATGGCAAAATTAAGACTGTTCTCAAAACAATAAGGAAAGACAAAAGAGCCATCACAAATATTTATGTTGCTTATACGAAATATAAAAATATTAAAAATAAATTCTGGCATTTGTCCAAGTTCTTGGAAGGGACAAATTAAAACCAGTGTCACAGCACACTTGTATGCATTATCTCCATTTCAAGGAGGCATTTTGCAGAATTGACTGTATATGTATGGGTCAAGCAGAGATACAGACAGCACACCCTGCCCCAGTGCAGTTAGCAGGAATGAAAATACCAGAGGTAGAAGCACCATCCCAATTGCCATAAACACCCATCCATCCCGCCATGCCAGAAATACTTAGTGGATTCAGGAAAGGCTTTGAAAATTCTTTCTCAAGTGAGTAGGGTCCCCAGGCAAGATCCTCATTCCTTACTGAAGTCTGCATTAGTTTTAGCCATCGATTGCTATTGCCAGGGCTGAGTTGCAGGCTTTGTGTCGTCACAGAACAGACTGCGGATCAGGCTCTCACCCCTGGCTGTGCTCCAGGGCTCAGCTTCTCTAAGTCAGCTTATGATTTGTGCTGTTGCAATTTGAGAGCAAACAGGGGCAGCTTTCACAGAAACAATCACATGGGCACCACAAGAAAATGGAGACCACTTCGTCCAGCCACCTTCCTGCAATCAGGCACTGGATGGGTTGGTGCCCACTGACGTGTCCAAGTCACAGGGAGTTTGTGGGTTGCCAATTACAGTTGGAGAGCTCAAGCCTTTCCTTCACTGTGAATTGCAGAGCTCATGAATGGGGGCAAACCAGCAGCCTTTCCTGGGCAAGCTGCTTCTGTCATGGGGGGTCATGCACCACAAATGGGAAATGAACTTACTCTCTTTCACAGGGGTAATATTTTCTCATAAAAGAACTGTGTTTGTTACTGTATGGATTTGTCAGAGTTTATCCTTTACTAGGGCACATAGCAATGGTTTCTCCTGGTGGCATATACCTGACAGAATGATTCCAAACCACTCACTGATCCATTTAATGATTTCAAAGTAGTTAATAACTATTACAGTTGCATGTAACCACTCAGTTCTTCAGTTTTCTCTGAAAAGTATCCTTATGAGTAAACAATAACAAAATGGGTTCTTCTTTACAATTTTTCACTTTGAACTTTGTACCTAGAAGACATTGCAGAACTCATAGAGCAAAAATCAAAGCTTCCAGGTCATGCCACCCCAAATCTGTTGCTGCTTCTGCACTTGCAGGAACACTTGGCACATTTTTTTATATATGTTATATAAAGACTGAAAACCTCAACACTTCCTAAAAACATTCAGGGTGTTTTACTGTTGAGGAGTACATCTAGTGCAGGTAGCTCAGTTGTGTCCTGGGCAGGGGAAATGGCTGAAGTCACAGCCAAGAGGCCATGAACTGGCAGCAGCCCTTTGTTAGGACCCTTTGCCTAACAAAGGGCACAGGGACTGGCCATGGAGGGGCATATGTAGAGCCCAATGAACAACAAGAAGGCCTCAGACCAAATATCACCACTGGACCAAAAGGCGAGTGTAAGGGGTGTGAAAAGCACCTGACAAACTGGTATACAGACTGTAATGGTACAAAACCCCAGCTATTCCTTTGTTCAGGGTCCCCCCTCTCCCCCCGGCTCGAGCCACCCAGCTTGAGCTGTTACCATGATTAAATTACTTAAAGAACCAGACGTCTGAGACTCAGCTATGGGAAACCTTCCATGGAGACTGTGAGGGAAACCTGTCTGTTTGCATGAGAGTGGTGTGTGTGGGGAGTCAGCCAGGGCCACTCCACTGCAAAGGGGCTTTGGTTGCAGCAGCAAAAGTCTGGAGTGGTGGGAATGTAACTGCCAGTGGATGGTCAGAGAGGAAACTTTCCTTAACATGACAAAGTGTCTGGCTTTCCGATTTTGGCATCCTTTCCAGCTCATTGAGTAAGAGCACACAATCCAAGTGACAGAGCTTAGTCTCTTACAAGAAAGGAATTTTAAAGCCTTTTCATCAGACCATTGTCCCTAGACACTTTGTCTTTACTAAAACTGCTTTTTATGGCTAATGGTACATTTCACTTGCTGCTATCTAGATCCTAGCAGGCGAAAAACACGTAAAAGAAGGTTGACAACCTGTTTCAACTTCCATTCTTTGTTAGTTGTTTTCATTTTTACCCTCTTTTCTTCTCAGTACAGTTATTAATGTCTGCTCCCTTTTAGGCAATCTTGCCAAATGAGCAGCTGTAAGTCTGCTACTAGGATGAAAGTTACCAAGTCATGACAAGTTTAACCAGCTGTATTTTCAACTTATTTTGTCATCTAAGAAGGAAGTAGTAAATTTACTTTACTCTCAGATTAGATTTCCTTAGACTTACCACTAACTTCTCACATTTCAGTCTAGAATTTAACACCAGACTTGGGCCTTCTCCCAGGCCAAAAAATTTTTAAGAGGGGCAATATAAACCATTAAAGGATTCTCTCCCTTATTTGTTGTATTTTGTTGTTACAGCCAGGCTATCACCCAGTCCTACCCTTATGATATTAAGCACGTTCAGATAATACAGACTAAAACATATTCAGGACTTTAAAGCCCATTCATAAATGGAGATTAAAAATAACTAGAACAATAAGATGGAAATAAACCAATTTGCATAAAAAGCATGCAAAAGCCTTTCATGATTAAGTATTTTTCAGTTTTTCACAAAGGAGATAAATGTTCACAAATACTTTCAAGGAAGACTTTTTTACAAGAAACTTCCTGTGTTATATATGAGAAATCACAAACACCAACACATGCAACTTAGGCAGAAAATGTGGTCAATAACTTGACAATAAAGACAGTCTAGAAGATCCTCTGGTAAAACTCTGCAATGCTGAAGTTGCTACATGATGTTCTCAGTGGAATTTGATCAGAGAAATCTCTCATATGGAGGAATAATGAGCTTTTGCTTAAGAATCAATTGGTTAAATATGTTCTACGCAACTTTTACAATAACTCCTTCTGAAAATTCTTCTTTTCAAGCTGTGGAATTCATATGCAGCAATACAAATGTGAACACAAGATGAAAACGAATGTCATATTACACTAAGCCAGTCAGAGGATACCAATGCATGAAAGAAATCAAGATTGCATACATTCCTAAAATTTGGCTACTTCATCACTTTGAGGATAGCTTTCATAAGTATGCTTTTTTCAAATATGATCAATTTTCCAAACAAAAGTGACCACTGAAAGCAAACATAGTGGTCACTTGGTGACATAAACATTTGATGGGAGAAAAGGCCATTGTAAAATCATAACAATCTAATTTGCCTAATGCATCTAATCCATAAGAACATCTAGTATAAAGTCAGGAAACAAGCTTAAGCATATGCCATCAGGTCAAAGATATTGTGGGCAAGGGGAAAATAATTTGAATTCCTGGATAAATATGCATTTCAGATCTCTGGAGAACAGCTAATGGAGGACACTACAGAATACTAAACGTTCCCTAAAGTAACTAGGATTCCAGGAGAGGTCACAGAGCTGTATAAGGTGAATTGACAAATAAAAATATGCAACAAACTGGAAGTCTATGACCAGGGATTTAACTTCAGATCACCAGCACAACCATACCAACTGTAACTACCCTGTTGATTATGTACGTGCTGGTAGGTACATGGGGATGAGGATAACATGACAGAGTATGCACCTTTCTTCAATTTTTGGACCATAGGAGTTTAAGATTAATTCCATTCCACACCTGAAGTTATGTAGTGAATTTCTCCTTACAAGAGAAGGGGAAAAAAGGCATTTTGTGCCAAAGAAGCTCTATGCTGCAACCTATTATTCCCACATTTCTTCAAAGATATTGACAGGCACTTTTGGTATGAACTAGGGCACTGGATTAGCATTATGTGTTGCCACCCAAACTAAATACAGCATGTGTAAGAGTCTCCCAGGAGACTCTGTTCTGACTAAGAGGAGGTTATAGGTTTGAAATATGCCCAGAAGCCACAGCCAGCAAAACTAAGTGTTTTCTTTTTAGCCTAGAGAGTTTTCTATTGGAATTTGCTTTCAGTGAAGTGCCCTGGTCATTCCTTCCTAAGGGCAGCAAAATGAAAGGGTAATAATTTTAGGCACTCCCCAGTTTGGACAGGATAAAGTGACTGTGTGCATGTGTGTGTGTGCGTGTTCGAGAGTAGCGCACATTCTGATATTCCTCCGTGTGTTCTAAACAGGAAAACCACTAAGACAAGCTGTTCTCTACTGCAGTTTTCTGCAGCAATATTCTAGCATTAAGTGTATTCCTCTTAAATGTAAATTTGTCCCAAAGAAGCTGTAATAAACTTCCACAGCACAATTTGCCATCATGTATTTAGTTTATATAACTCTACAAAAAACATGTTAGAAACAGTAGAGATGCCTTCTCTGCTGCTTATTTCTACCTGAGAAAAAAAATTCTTTGGTTAACCAGGACTGCCAGAGAAAGCAAAAATATTCCTATCCATCATTACCTGCCTTTCAAAAGGATTTTTTTCCTAGCACAAAGCTAGCTTTATCTCTGATTGGCCATTCAGTTCCTAAAGTGGCATCACTGGGAAATGCAATTACTTCTTTCAGATAAAAATCCCATGGACTGCCTCTCAAAACTGTGGACTCTGGTATCAAAGAATCATGGAAAGGCTTGAGATGGAAGAGACCTTAAAGGTCATCTAATTCCAGCCACACATAGCCCACAGGCAGGGACACCTTTCACTAGACCAGGTTGCTCATGGCCCCATCCAGCCTGACCTTAAACACTTCCAGGAATGGGGCATCCACAGCTTCTAAGGCCAACCAGTTCCAATGCCTCACCACTCTGAATAAAGATCTTCCTAACCTCTAATCTAAACCTACTGTCTATTAGTTTAAAAAAAGTCAGTCCCTCTTTTTCATAAGCCCCTTCAAGTCCTGGAAGGCTGCAATGAGGTCTCCCCAGAGTCAACTCTTCTTTAGGCTGAACAACCCCAAACCTTTCAGCCTGTCTTTCTAGGAGAGGTGTTCCAGCTCTCTGATCAGCCTCCTCCCTTAAAAAACCATGCTCTGTCCATGCCTAAATCTGCCTCTCCTAAGTCTCCAAAAGCTTTAATCTGCAAACTAAACTTCTTTTTGAGAAACTACAGTATCAGACAGAAATACATCAGTGAGCAGATGGCAAAGCCAGGCATATGCCTGCGACTGAATATCTAAAAGCAGCAGTGAAGTGTCATGCTTCATTAAAAGTCTGCTTGCAGTAAAAGTAATTCTCAACTCTACTAAAACTTGAGAAATATGCTTTTTTGAGATACTCTAGTTGAAAAATAAATTGTATTTCTTTGCCATTACAGAACACGTCACAGAGATAAGTTCATCAAAGGGCTCAAGAATAAAGATTTGCATCCTTTTAGGGTTTAGCAGGGTACACTACAGTTTAAAAAAGGGAGGCAAAGCAGAATTTAATCAGCTACTGTGCTCAGCTACTGAGTCTCATTAAAAATGCTATTTATTTCATTTGGGGACTACTAAATCTCTACTTGGATTCTTAAATATGATTAGCCAGCCACTTTGACAGTTACTTCACCACAGCAACCAAGTTTCTGCCTGGGCCATAAACTACATATTTGGCCTTTTTCATACATAATGGCAAAAGTCAAAGAGCAACAGTGAATTTCAATAAAATCAATTACCTTGTTAAGAATTTAAATGGGATTTTTTTCATAGATTTTATGATGGATAAGCTCTGTACAGAGCAGAAAAGACACTCTCCAACTATGAAGGAGATAGTTGCTCACCTAACAAAGTGAGAAGAGGGAAAAAAAACAAGTGTTTTTTTAAAAACCCATGAGGATGGGCAGAGGAGGACTTCTGGATAAAACCACTGCCTTCAGCTCATAGTTGAAAACCTCCCAGTGGCCTCAAGACAAAAGCACCTTTGGGCTACCACACAGCTCTCTAGCTACACTGTCCAGTAAAAAGCTCCCAAACAGTTAACAGTACAGTATCTGATACAGCTTGCTCTCCCACTTTAGCTGCACTACCAGCCCTTACAGATGTCACAGCACTTAAACCACTTGCAGCATGGGTCGGTCCCTGAAAGGAAGCGTATTTGGCAGCTTGATTTTGGTCATATTGTGTAGGACAGTTTTGAACTGGACTATAAGATAGTCTATATAAGATAGACTATAAGACCCCTGAAAGATAATTTTCCTTGATCTTGGTGAACCTTGCAAAAACCTTTGAAAAAGCCAAAGATAACTCCATGGTCATTAACAGTATTTAAATCTTGATACAGTTAATGCTCAGATCAAAGATGTCACTGATTCCTAATACTGCTTCTGGTACGCCTAAATCCCTTTACTTCAGAGGTGATGAAAAGAGTTATGCAGCTGACCACTGTTCTTCCCTTGCCCATATGAGCTATGCAGGAAAAAATGCAGCTTCTCTTCTCCCTGGCTTATTTTTCAAGGTGAAACATCAGCTCTCCTCAGTGCCAGACAGAATTTATCCAAAAAGAGATGATGGATTGCTTTACAGAAAAAGGCAACAGAAAACACTACTTACTTCTTTTTATTTTTATTTATTTATTAAAACACATTTATTTTGCTCTGCTGCAGGGAAGGCAGGCTGTCCTAGTAGATTATGAGTGGACTTTGCACAGTTTTGGAAAACAGAGCTGTTCTGGAAAGCATGCTTCTTGTAAATAAACCCCTGTCTGTGCTTCATGATCGCTCCACCTATGCCACAGCCTTTTAAGGCTCCACACATGTTATGACTGCATCTGGCTGGGCCTAACAGTTTCTCCAGTTGGCTCCACAAGAGGGTAAAATAAAGTTATGTAAAATAGTAAAAGGAACAAACCCAAAGACATCAACTCTGCTCTTGGTCTTAGTGCTGAATCTCACTGCAGTCATCATTCCTGGTAAAACTACACAGCAGCTTTAGTTTTGCAGTGATGATAAACTTTCTACTACAGGCTGGAACAGTTCAGCATTCCCTTTGTCTGCCAAGTGGTCCAAACCCTGTGAAATTCTAGATAACTATGACCAAGTTTTCATAGCTGTTGCTGCTGGGAAAGCAGTCTCTGCTTCAAGTGTTATCTCTATCCTGTAATACTATCAGCCAAACCTTTACATAGAGATATTAATTCACAGGCAGACAACTCTTAGAAGAAAGTATATGATCAAGGTGACACCATCTCATGTGACTGAGACTAAATGCTTTGCTACCCAATCTCTAGAAAAAAGCTAGAGTATTATGAATCAAAAAGAAAATACTTAAATACATGCAACCCCCTCAGATGCAATCAAACAGCTGTAGAGGGAGAAACAAACATGACCAAAGACCTTGACTGAAATAGATGAGCACTAGAGATTACGTTTGTGTGAGATCAGCAGCCCAGAGCACCTTTAAAAGCAACAGTGATGCATGGCAGACAAAGACCAGAAACATACCTATAAAAATGCAAATTTTTCGCTACAGAACTCAGCAATGAATAAAGCACAATAGTGCAATTTCTGTTGAAAAGTCAGTGTTTTTTTCCAAACCTGTCTGTACAAATACTAGCTCCTCACTTACACACCTTTATGCAAAGCCTGTTACTTCTCAGCCCCATCTTTCCTACAAGCTATGTCTGGATCCATTAAGAATTAATATCATGACTTACATGAAACTGCTTCAAACAACCATAGCATTAGCCAGAAAAAGATCTCTGGAAAATATAAATGCTGTGTCTAGTTTAATCGTGTGCCAGCACTGCTGATGGTGTCTGCAGCTATTAGAGCATCCACTCTGCTCACAGACGACAGTGAATGGTAGCAATAAGGCAGCCCAGCTGGCTGGCCTACCGTGGGGTAAGAAACCAGACAGTGCTTCTTTAATAAATGCAGGAATTCTTCAAAGGGCTTTCAACATGATCACCATTACACCTTTGTGATAAACCAAGGAAGATGTGTTTTGATCCTGGATAAATCTGAAGGCACAATGTTCTTTGGTGTCTCTATAATATAAATTCTCATCCTGTACACTGATAAATCTATCCTAAATATTAGGAGATCCCACATAACCAGGAAAAACCTGGGCAGTTACTGGAAAAGTGAAACAATGTTTCCTCAGATTCACTGCCTTTATCACACCTCTTAAGCCCATTGCCCCAGTCTTCTGAACACCATCAAAGGAGCGCAGTTTCTGTGAGAAAATTCTACTTTTCAGCTGCAGGCCCAGATATTAAGGAGACACTTCTAAACCCTCAAAACTTATTTGTTTTCTTACTTTTCTAACTCTATACATTTCTGCAAACTCTGCTTCTTTTCCTCTTAGTACCACATTCCATTTTCTCACCACTCCTAATACCAAAAAAACCCAAATCTTTTTACAAAAGAAAGTAAAAAAAACCTAATCAGATTTAATCAGATTTAAACTTTGCTTCCATGTACTCCAGCAAAACTGACAGACAGTTGTCACACAACATATTCATCTGCTCTTAAAAGTTTTATCACCATTGAAGGAGAGAAGATCTTTAGTGGCAGCACCATCATCCCCAGAGAGATGGAAGAAGAAGAATGGTCCAGCAGTGAAGCACCTCCTGAGAGACACAAGGGATCAGCCATGCATTGACATGAGAAAGCCAGGGGCGCTCCCAAACTTCTCAGCTAACAGCCATTTTCTACTGAATGTATCAGTCAAACCTTCAAAAGTTGTTTAAATTAAAACAATACAGCTTTTCGAGAGGACACCTGAGGCTCTGTCAGTATTGGGTATACTAAAGAAAGCTTCTTAAGTAGTAGTCATCAAAAAGGTTCCAGTGCAGATAGGCAATTTTAAAACAAAAGTATAGAAGAGTCATAAAACTATATCACTCCTTTTTTGAAGTCCCAAAGCCTTTCCATTTCATTCTCTGTTCTCAACCAGAAAACCATGTTTTCTCATGAACTACCACAGTTCTAGCAACCTGAGCTGTAATTTGATAGCCTGCCCTGTACAAGATGAAGCTCCGAGCTACATGTATCCTACAAACCTTCTGAGATCCACTTAGTCACACCGATAAAAGCAAATACAGACTTTAATAGTCAGATTCAGTAGCAGCAATAAGAAAAGTAGCTACTGTCCTGAAAGGGAATCACAAATAGGAAATGAGTCATGCTCAAAACATGGACACTTATCAATTGCAAAATAATTAAATGCCAGTTTATTTGCAGACTGCAACTCTTTTAGTGCTCAGTTTTGCTGGGGTTTCTTGAGATCAAATTTATCAAAAATTACAGGCAGCTTGTAGAGATCTAGTTTTTCAATGGCTTTTCTTAGTCCTTCCATTTTGTGCATCCAGCATACTAGAATTACATGTTGATAAAATGATATCATCCAGCAGGGCCTGGAACAGGCTTTCGTTTATCTGACTTAACCCACAGAGTTCTGCCGTGTTTCATTTGGACTGGAGACCTCGTGTACCTAGCAGAGTTTGTCAAGTTACCACATGAGGTCACACACAAGTCCAAACAGGTTCTCTATCCTTCATTATAGGCAGTACAGAATTGACATCCTTATGCCACATAAACCCCTTGGTGACCAGTGACAAAAATAAACAATAATAAAGAAAATTTATTAAGGATGCAACTACACACAACTCGATTTGCCATGCTGGAGAATTTATCAGACATACAGTAAATAAAAGGAAAAAGGGAAGCATAAGTGAAATATTTGTATATTTTAAGCCCACATATTTTTATCACCCATCCCATCACAAATATATGCAATTAAGGGGAACTCCGGTGAGAGTTTGCGAAGGGGTTTTTTGTTTGTTTGTTTTTCAGGGGGTTTGTTTTACTCGCTATTACTTAAGGACAGCAGTGATCATGACCCCATTTCCACTCCTTCAGAGTGTACAGGGCTCTCTTTGATGTTTCTAATGTCATCTAGTCTTGTGGATCATACCACCTTTTCCAGAAAAGCACAGGGGCTATCTTCCTCCACTACTTTGCATTCTCCCTTACAAGATTTCCTGCTATCCTTCCAACAGTGAAAAATGGCTGCTTGTATCCCATAGAGAACCAGTAGCCTTGTTTGTCAACCAGCTGTTTTGCTTTAAATTGTTGGTATTTTTAAACATGTTCAAATGTTTCTCTTGCCTATTAAAATTCAGTTTCCCAGGAATTTTCCCAAAGAACAGTTTTTACCTTTGCATTCCCACAATTAGCTAGAAATGTCGCAATAATTTAAAGAGTTTCTTGGGCATATGTAGCTCTTTAATGAATTCTGTCTAATATCCAAAACTCCAGGAGCTAGTGTGAAAGAAATCATTATTGGGTTAAGATAGGCAAGTGGCTCCTTTTGATCCAAACTCAGTAAACTGAAGTCTAACCAGATATGTTCATTGGAGAAAGACCAAGATTAGTAAATCCAGTGATGCATTTTCTAAGTGAAGTTAATCTTATAGGCTTACATTTTCTTTAACAAGCTTTTCCACAGCAGAAAGCAATGGTTGTTCCAGAAACAAAAAATGTGGAAGGTAAGTAGTCTCTTCAGAGATCCACACAATTTAACAGAACAGCATTTACTCCTTGGGCCCTTATTTATAATTTTCTCTCAACAGCCATGAACAAAATGTTGATAGAGTCAAAGGATGAATTTTATCTACCATTCTCACAGTTTTTAGGTACAAAAAAACTTCCTGGAAAAGTTTATACATTTAGAAAAATCTGGATGTGCTGTATTCTCAAAACAAGACAGTGCCAAGTGATATCCATCAAATTTAGGTCACACTCATCAATGGGAATAAGTTCTTCAGTAAGGATGGCTGATAAAGATTAGTGTCTGTAAGACATATATGCTTTAAAGGATAAATGTCCTTCCTATGCAATTTTAAAATCCATTCTATATATTTTTAGCATAGAAGAAAATTGTTGTGCTTACCCTGAAAACAGTGTCACCTGGGTGACATTTCTTCAACACCAGCCAAATGAGGATAACTACAGTCCTAGCAAGCTCTAGATGAAGAGTTTGCCACAGGAAAAACAGACCCTTTCTATGTCTCAGTCTGGAAAGCACTCTCTGTATCCCTAGGACCATGACACATGTGAAATTAAGTTATTCCACTGCTGCTTTTAAGCCGAAATCCACAGGGCTCTTCAAATCCAAGAGCCCAATTACTTCATTGCAGGCCCCATGTTATCCTGCCATTCCCACGCAGATTGTAGCACCAGTCCTTTGTGCAGTCAGACTTAAAACTAAACACTAAACCTGCTGTTCCTACCAAAACAAGACGTCTCCTTGGGAATAACACCTGTAGCAACAAATCAAGGCAAAAGGAGGGAGACAGAAAAAGAGAAGGAAAGAAGGAAAGAGAGAAGAAAGAGAGAAAGAGAAAGAGAGAAAGAGAGAAAGAGAGAAAGAGAGAAAGAGAGAAAGAGAGAAAGAGAGAAAGAGAGAAAGAGAGAAAGAGAGAAAGAGAGAAAGAGAGAAAGAGAGAAAGAGAGAAAGAGAGAAAGAGAGAAAGAGAGAAAGAGAGAAAGAGAGAAAGAGAGAAAGAGAGAAAGAGAGAAAGAGAGAAAGAGAGAAAGAGAGAAAGAGAGAAAGAGAGAAAGAGAGAAAGAGAGAAAGAGAGAAAGAGAGAAAGAGAGAAAGAGAGAAAGAGAGAAAGAGAGAAAGAGAGAAAGAGAGAAAGAGAGAAAGAGAGAAAGAGAGAAAGAGAGAAAGAGAGAAAGAGAGAAAGAGAGAAAGAGAGAAAGAGAGAAAGAGAGAAAGAGAGAAAGAGAGAAAGAGAGAAAGAGAGAAAGAGAGAAAGAGAGAAAGAGAGAAAGAGAGAAAGAGAGAAAGAGAGAAAGAGAGAAAGAGAGAAAGAGAGAAAGAGAGAAAGAGAGAAAGAGAGAAAGAGAGAAAGAGAGAAAGAGAGAAAGAGAGAAAGAGAGAAAGAGAGAAAGAGAGAAAGAGAGAAAGAGAGAAAGAGAGAAAGAGAGAAAGAGAGAAAGAGAGAATCTGCCTGATCAAGCATTTCCTGGCACCAGGTCTTGAAGGTGCTCAGACTGACAAATCGTGCCAAGCAAGAAGTTCTGAGCTTCTACCTATCAGGAAATCAGATGTCTGAGACCAAAGCAGCATCACTTTGATTGGTTGAATAATTTTTTAAAAAGAGTGGAATGCAGTAAGGCCAAAGTAAGGAAGGACAGGAATGAACTGACCTTGACATATGCCAGGTAATGCTCACACTTTTCCTGCATGTATGACAGTTGTAACTTTTCTGTGATCTGCCCTGCTGTCTCTCCAGAAGTCACAAAATAAACTCTGGGTTGTTGGCTCTTTTCCTTCTTTGTCACATCAGCGGTCAAGTTATAATTCAAACCTGTTTTAAAAAGGAAGAAGAAGAAGAAAACAAAGGATGTCAGTGAACAATAGTTATTTTCCAGCCACCTATCAATGGATCCTCTTGCCTCCAGGGCATCTGTGCTTGAAGAAAGGTCAACCCTTGAGGGCCCTCAATCAATCACTAAGTTCCTTGCGGCTACACAAAACCAGATCCAATTACTAACATACTCCCATGTTTCACATCACTATTATCCCCAGCCCATACTTTCCCATAGGAAATTATGTGTAATACATCTAGATACATACATTTAACACCAAAAAAACCCCGCAAAAAACCACCAGATGCTTAAACTGTGTTCCTAACAGAAAAAGCAAAAACACAACACAAACAACAGCAACCTCAAACTCTGTTTTCCTTCTAAAACAGCACAAACCATGCAAATGTCAACCAGGATGTGGCACTTCCTGACAATTATTTTCTTTGATTTGCAGTCATTTTAGCATTCAGACCTTAACGACAGTTTACTTCCCCCCACACAGCTTTGTTGCTTCCAAAAAGCAACCCGTTGCAGTGGGGGGTTGGGGAGATAACTGGCCAAACTTATCAGTGCTGGTGGTGTAAGTTCTTCCTGTTCACTCCAGTAGGAGATTGGAAGGCAAGTTTTCAGTAGCAAATTAACTCTTCCAAGTAATGCCTTCAAACATTTGTCCAGCAGCTTCAAGCGAGTTTTCTCTCTTTCTACTGAGGATCTACCCACCCAGCCTCACACAATGAAAATAAAACTCTGGCATGAATTTGATGAGCTCAGAAGAAAGGCTCAATTCTTCTAACAACTATTTTTTTTCCATAACTAAAGTTACATGCCTAAAAGCTTTGAAAATGGCTCCCTCTGGGAAATTTTTGCTCATATCTTCAAGAAGGCTGCTACCCAGCAGACCAGGTGAACTACTCCAGACAGTAAGAGATACACCAAGTAAATGGCAGCAGACATTTTATAATGGATTTTCATCCTAAATAGCATATATATACTTATATATAAGAGTCATCCCATAGGGCTGAAGGCACCCCTGAAGCAGTGAGAAGAGATTAAGATCAGGCCATGGTATCCCACAAGCTAAAAAATGGGCATCAGAGCTGGTGTGCTAAAGGATGGTTTGCACACTCTGAACCACTTGGAATATCCCTTCCTTACCCATTCAGACAATGACACAGCACACAAACAGCAGGAGGCAAAATGCTCATCAGGAATAATCACATCTGTAAGTGTTTGCTAAACTTCTAGCTATAGTACTGATTTGCAGGGGGGTGAGAGGCACCACATGGAAAAAATGAAGAACTGACTAAATAATAACAAAAAGCCATTGGAAAAGGAATGTGTTCCTTTGCTGTCTCTGCCAGTAATTACAAGGAGAAAATGATTCATGAACTTTACTTGCAAAGAAAATTCTTAAGTAATGAAAGCATTAAAAAAAATGTGTTAGCAAATGAGAACATATAGGACATTCCCTCCATCCTCTTCCAAAAAGCTTTCTTTTTCCCAATCCTCTCTCATAGTGTTGTTCCTGCGTCAAAGTAGTGAGCCATCCATGTGTCTCCATACACTGAACAACACATCCCTGCAGCATGTCTGCTTCTGAGGCATTCTGAGGGTAGCACTGACTCATGTCTGCCTCCAAACAGACTGCAAAAATGAGAAACAGGCAGAAATAATACCCCTGCACCAAACTATAGCTGCATACAGGTAAGAAGATGAGAGTCTACTTTTGAAAAGTTTCAGATTAGGCATGTTTCTTCAGTCCTAGGAACATGTTTAAACAGTGAAAATATCAAATAACCTATTATCCTACACTAAATCTTGCCAGTCTTTCAAATAACAGTATTAGGGACATGAGGACTACTCTAGAAATGGATCAACACACAAGCAATATACATCTGAAATGAAGACTACGGGAGAAAGTTTGGAGCAATTTCTAACATATCTGCTTAACTCTAGTCAAATGACCAAAACCCTTCATTTTCAGAGTCACTAAAATTCACCTAATTCTCACACTGGTACTATTACTATTGTTGTTATTGTTGTAGAGGAAATTATCTAGACTGTTGTCAGAGACTGAAATAGTTCATACCTCAAACTTTGATATAAGTTCTACTCATTACAGTAAAACTGCATAAAGGAGCCACCGAAGCCTACGCCTCCCTAAAGATGCTTTTTGGGGCGACCAACACCACCAAGAAGACCAGCTGGACAGCATCAATAGAGCATTGTTGGGATCCACAGACAGTGATATTTTCTTTATTCTGTCTCTGTCACTCTNAACTTTAATAACTGAACCTTGACAACTGTGGACACAAGTTTACTTCCATTTTCGTTGAGGGATGAATGCAGAAGCAGCACTTGATGCACAGAGATGCCAGCAGCCTTTCTTGTCCTGGCACCCAGAAGTACACAGGCTGAAACCTTTTCATCCAAGATAGGAAAGGCTTTTCTCTAATCTCTGCCTTTCCTGGCCATACAGAGACCCCAGGGGAGACAGAGCAATGACTCCTCAAGTGAGGGAGGAACAGTTTAAGTGAGATTCCAAGATGACAGAGTGAAAACTTAAAATGCCGTATTTCCCAAAAGTCCAAGACACACTGGAGGCTGTCTCTGTCAGGAGGCATACAACTAGATGTTCAGCTCTCCAGCAAATCCTGAGGCAGAGTGAAGGGTGGGACAGAGAGTGGCACAAAGTGCAAAGCACGTTTCACTTGGCCATGGCTCTTTGTTCAGACAAAAACATTTCAGCAATAAATTCATACTTCTGAAAACTATAGTCTGAAATAAACAATTTAATGGAAATTGTACTGTCATTTGCAGTATTAAGCAGTATCCATAAACACAAATCTTCGGATAACTGTTTTATAACCAGTAGTATTGCAAGTACCACTAGAAGAAAAAAAAACCAACGTAGGTAATGTTTATGTGGAAGTGTGAGGCAGTGCTAGATGAAGATGACTTTCCTTGCCATTCCAGTTAACAAAATAGCCACACATTCAAATAAGTATTGAAGACACACATTTGCCACAGGGGAGTGCTGCGTGAGTGTTCAGCTTGATTTTCTGAACATTATTATAGATGACCAATTTCAGCTGCCCAAAAGCAGGAGAAATGCTCAACTTTACACTGGTAAACAATGATCTTGAGAATCCATGCTGACACGCCCCAGGGGAGTGCCACTCTAGATGAGTACTGCAGTCTGATTTAACAAAATGCCCCCAGACATCTGAGGGTGAGACAATCCCAACACTTTTAGCCACAAAATTCTGGCGTAGCATTTTAACACTTCCATATGCCTTTCAAAGTCTGAACTGCATAACAAATGCATTAATAGGGATATTCTAGGGTTTTTTCCCCTACATTTAACCACACAGGAAAGGAACCATTACAATATTTCCCTTAATTGTTCCATCCTTTGCTAATAGATATTCTTCAACTGCAACATAATTAAAATGGCCTGACTGCTAGATTACCAAGTGAAAGCTTATTTGAGATATTTTATTCAAGTCATCTCCTGAAGGGGTTTTATACAGTCAGATAGTTCTGGCTGTAATATTTTCAATAAAAATCACTTTGTTAGAAGCATTGTATGAAAGAACAATGGCTGAAGGTCTGTAATAACAGACTTAATAATAAAAAAGTTCCTTGTAACACGAGGGATGTTAGTCATCAAAGAAGATGCATATGCACAATAAATCATGGGAAGTACAGTATGTATGACAACAGAAGGGAATTCAACCAGCTCCTTCAAGACATGAACAGGAAGACAGGTCTTTTGTTAACAAGGGAAACCAATATTTAGATTGGAAAAAAGGCAGTTTATTTCTTAGCCACAGGTCCAGAGATATGAAATTAAAGCAAAGAAAACATTTTAAATAGTACCCCTGGAACTTAAGAACACCTAGATATTCAGAAAACCTATTTGTGATTTTTCAGAGAAGAATTAACACCTCAGGAGCCCTCAGAGATGCATTTCCTTAACAACAGAGTAGCGGGTAATAAAAAAACTATCAAAGCACGTATTTGTCTGCTTAGAGTCATCATTTACAGGGAAGGGAAAAGTCATCATACAGAGGAAGCAAAAATAGAAACTGAAGTCTCAGTTGCACCAATATGTTAGAATACAGAGGAATCTTAAATTTAGTAACTTCATTGTTTTGAGCTGTTCAGGTGACAGCGACAGGCTGCTTGTAGTTCTCACTTCATGTGAATGCAAGAAGTAGCAAGAAGCCTTTTCCTTTTCTGACTTAATTAAAAACCGAATACTGCAGAGCAGGCTCAGGTGAGGATGCACAGATACAACTCACCCTTCTCAACTAGCTGCTCAAAAAGGTTAGGGCACAGAGCAGGAGGAGGCAGTGCTTCCCCCAGCTCCTCACCAGACTCACTGTCAAGATACAGCACACTGTGAGGCTGAGACATCTTCCCTGAACAGCTCAGTGCAAGTCCTCTGCCATTCTTAAAGCATGACAAAGGTGAAACATCATGAACAAAATTAACCCAGGCCTTAAATATTTAGAAATGCTCTATCTGTCCCATACCACTTCATAAAACAGCTAAGACTTGCAAGCATTGTAAAAGACATAAGTAGTATTTTAATAGAGCCAAGATGTAAAGGTTTGCACAATTACATGTTACACAATTCCATTCACCTGAGTGAGCTCTCTAAATATTTTACAGAGACTAACTAATCTGGAAGATATTCTTGCAATCAGTAAGATACTAGGCTACTTATAATCATTTTACAAAGAGGTAAACTGATGCACAGAAAAGGATTTTTCATGTCTGTTTCAAGATCTCCCTGCAGACGTTCAAATGCTATTGATCCAGAGCAAATCATACCTGTTTTCTGATAACATTGATAGACTATATGGATACAGAAATGTATTATCAAGAGGTACACAGGGAATATGAACTCAGAAGGCTGTGTTATCCTTGCTGTAAGCCCAAGGAGACATTTCTCGCATTTCACTCAGGAAGAAACTGCCTCAATATTATCTCAGTCTCATCAGAAGGTAAAAACATGCCCAAGAAAGTTCTCAAGCCTCCAGCTTTCTGGGATTGTATGTATGTTCATGTTGAAACTCCTAATTCCACAGAAAAACTCTATTACTAACTACAAAGAGAGATCTCAACTCTGGGTCAACCTGTTACTGTACTCCTGTCTAAGGCTGGCACAGGTACCTTACCTATTTGTCCAGGAACATGCTTGCCACTGAAACGAAAGCATGCTGTGACATTGAAGCAGTTCACCGGCTGCAAACCGTCATGGCACTGAGGAGCTGTGATATTGATAGATATGGGCAGGAAAATGGCGATGTCCATGGTAATGACAGGCCTGGATCTGGAGAAAACAGAGAAGTAGAATTGCATGACCATTCAGAGGGAAATTCTCAGGCAAAGGAAAAGAAAGCAAATTTGGTGAACTGCAAAATTTCAAGCAGACATGAAAAATAAGAGAGTACATTTGAATTGTAAAATAAACTAGCATTTTACCTAGCTGGCAAGGGCTACTAGCATTTAAATGAAAGTGGTAATGTCTGATGTCTTTCCCTGGTCTTAAACTTAGAAGTCAAACATGAAAAAGGGGGGAAAGACAGGTTTTTACCTGGGTATTTATTTTAAGGATCCTTAGGTGCAGCACATCCGGGTGGAATGCGCCGCAGAGCACACCGGAATGCACACCCACGGTCAATAGGGTATAGCATTATAGGCCTGACAAATCAGCATATCTATCCAAGATTCCCCAATGAGAGGCTCAAGTGAACCTCCCACCCCGAGACACTTTCCCTTGGATGGGCCTATCTCAGTTTACAGAATGTGTTCTAGAGAGGACCTTGGTGTCTGGGGCTTTCTGATTCTTAACTACGAGGCATCTAAGATGTTTAGTTTCTTGGCTTAACAAAACATTAGGTTTAAAAATGTGGGTTAGAAGTACTCAGAATACATAGAAAAAGTGTATAAAAGGGGTATAAAAGAAAAGGCAAAAAATCATCATGGCATCATGTCAGCTTGAAGTTCAGTGCTCAGATACAGACTGCAGGCAGGCAGCTGGGGAAACCGATAACATGTAATAACAATAATCATCTCCAGCAAAGGTTGCATAAAGCCTTCCTGATGACTGAAGAGGATAACAAAATCAGCAGAACAGCAAACAAGAACAAGTTCATGCAAATGAGACTGGCTGCTAACCATCTTGGACGAATAGGGACAGGTAGGGAGAGACTGTGGGTTTCCACAGAATTGTCTATAGTCAAATTTGTGGCCCGAAAGTCAAGGAGAGAGCACAGAGTTCCTCCACAGGACATGGATTCATACATAATTTTTCTGACAGTATAAGAGGGAAAACAGACACCACATGCATGTTTTCTGGAGGAGGAAATGTTTGGCTAATTCCCTCCTGGCAAGTGGCAAGGATTGAATACTTTTATCATGCTGCTGAACTGTGTTTCAGGAATTACCCAGTGCACCGGGAACAAAAGCTTTCTACTCTTGCAACTCCAGCACCAGGTTATTGCTACCACTACTCCTCACTGAGGGACACCTCAGCCAGAATCACAGAGCAGGTTAAGCACCTTAGGGCACAGGTGTCTTGCTACAGAAACTTCCCTGTCTGACCATGCAGGAGGCACTCAGGCAGTCACACTCCCACCACCAGAGACTTCAACTGCTGAGACTGAAGCCCGTTTGCAGTGTGTGGCTCCAGTGAGCTGACAGGCACCCCCCTTGACTCCCTACACACACCACACTCACATAGTCAGACCAGGTTTCCCACAGTTTCGTAAAGCCTTTTATTCACAGTGCAGTAACACAGAAACAGCTCGAGCTGGTGTCTCCAAGGAGGGACCCCAAACAAAGGACCCTATGGGCTTTTAAACCCTCACAGTCCAAGCACAGCAAAGCACATGCTCTGCTCTTCCTCCCGAGTCCTCAGCTCCCACTGTGTCTCAGAGTGTCCTTGAGTGTCCTCTTGCTTCGGGCTCCCACCACCCAGAGCTCAATCTGCAGTTCACACACCAAGCTACCTGCACTGAACGTATTCCTCAACAGCTTCCTTTTCCACACAACACAGAAGCCACAGCAGATGGATTGGGAAAAGCAATCCAGAAACTCAGGCACTCCTCAGCCATCTCCAGTGCAGGACTTGAGCCCAAAAATTATGGGAGTTATTCTTCCTGTTTTCAATTCTGTACGTGTTCAAGATGAACATGTTCTTCCAAAATCAACTACAGTAGTAAAAAAAATGTGCAGCAACCAGCAGATTCAGTTCTAAGGTAGTCCCAGCAGCCATGCAAGGCCAGAACTTGTAAATCACTTCAGGACTCTCACTCCACAAGCCACTTAAATTTAGAGGTATGGGAGAGGCAGAAGAGAGCAGGGATTGTGGTTATACCTAATTTATATGAACTGGAACAAGATTCACATCAATCTCCGACACAGCTGCTCAGACTCTTTTACCACAGCCTGAAACAACAGTGCAAGTTCACATTTTGAGATGAAGGATAAAAAGAAATGCTAGCCCTAGAAATATATATGGTGGGGGGGAGGGAGGAAAAAGAATCAGCATCCTAGGATCATTTCACACCTTCAAAAAAACCAGTCTTTCTGAATGCTTAGAGAGACATAAAAGAGTAAATGCTGTAACTGATCTAGAAAAATATTTCTCCTTCAAAAAAGGTATTTCTCTAGCTATCATTCATGGTGTGATTTTTCCTTGATGTTATGTCACTTGGTTATTCACTTGGGCAAAACAACCCAATGCATCTCTCAAAGGGCCATACACGCACATGATCAAGAGAATGTGTCTGCCCCGAGTCAAGGAAGGCTTCCACCAAAGCCAATAAATATCAATTGGCAAAACATTTGTTGGTTTTGGTTAAAGGACTTCACAAAAGCGGGAAAGGTGAGAGGATGCGTAGGGGAGAAAAAGTTTATCTCTTTATCCTGACAGCAAGAGGGACACACTGTAGATGGGCAGTACCAGCAATTAGTCAAGCTGCTCACAAAGTTAGTAGTAATGCACTAATTTCCTCTGAGATACACAAGCGTAACTGAATACATGGACAAGACATCACCATGCTATTGTGATGTGTTGTGGTTTTAAACATCCCAGTGAGCCTTTCAGTTTGTCTTCTCCCCTCTGCAATCAATGTCTACGTCAATGTAGGTGAAAAATGCCGTTTTCTTTCTAGCAGCTTCAGAGACATGAGACTCTGAATTCCCATCTGGGGCATGGCACACCTCTTCACAGAAGCAATTATTAGCGTTCTCTGCATGTTTGATGAAGAAACAGAAAACTCTTAAAAAGACGTAACCACCTGCCATGCTGGTCATCAAGAGTATTTCTTCCCTCCCTCTCCTTCTTCTTTTTCTTCAGTGTAACTGATTCAAATGGAAACAGAGCCAAGTTTCTCCTGCCTTAAACAGGAAGGAGGCTGGCACATTTGTTCTGCAGCTCAGGCATTTGTCGTACAAGGGTCACCCCATCCCTGTGTCTTCCATTAAGATGCAGGAGTTCCTAAAGATATCTAAGTATTGAAAGGATTTTTTTTATTTAATATTAACAAGTGTAACAAAGGACCTATTGGCAAAATTCAAACTTTCCACTCTGTTCCCCAGGTCCGTGAATCTCAAGCTCACTTGTACTCTAACTCTCCACCTGCATTATTTGGTGAACCAAGCTGTCCCACCTCTCTCCATCAGATGGAAAAAGCAATTACACTTAACTCACAAACTTGAAACAGTAGCACAGATCCTGTGTGCACTGAAAATGTATCCGTATTTCATATAGTCAAAGACTCTTATTTCATTCTGCACCCCATTATAAAATTATATATATGCAAAACTGTATATATGTGTGTGTGTGTGTGTGTGTGTGTGTGTGTGTGCAAAATTACATCCTGGCATCCTACACAGCTCATTTTTTTGCTCAACCACATTCCCTTAAATCACAATTTATTTACTTTACGTACACATCAGAATAATAAAAAAGCCTTGTCACAAGTCAGGAGAAACCTTTCTAAAGAAGCACTGAGATGCAACACATCTCCTTTCAGCTCTAACCATTTTTCGTCATAGACCAGGTATTACCCTGGTATTATCACCCCCACTATTCTATTTAAATTAGACTGCATTCTTTGACACCATTCATGTCTAAGGTCTTGCTTTAAAAAGTAGTCCAGTTTTCTTCTTCTGGCCACAATTAACTAGGGAGGAAACTGGACTTAGACCACCTAAGATATAAACAGAAAACAGAAAAAGACAACAATAAATGAAAAATACTTTCATCTCACCTCAGAAGTACCACGTTGTCTGACAAAAAGGCTCCAACAGTCATATCTGAAATGTTTGTAACATTGAGGCAGTTACAAAGGAGGCATAGAATTCAGTTCTCTCAAATCAGTTGCTAAATTACAGAGCATAAATCTAAAAAAAGCACTTTCTGACAGCCAGTTTGTCCCTTCAAATATCATTATGTCATAAGTCTTGTAACTGGAGGATTAGTTCTCTGATGCTCACTTCTGCTTCGTTGTTTGATTTTTATTACTATTATTATATTAGTGTCTTTTTGGGTTATTTTAAGATTGCCATCCTGACAGAGCAGCTTCCCAGAAACTTAAAACCTTGGCCATATACTGAATCCTCAATCATTGTGACCATCCAAACACATGAATTAGGCAATCATCTAAAATTTTTATCAGGAGCTTTGAGTGGTAGAAGGGAAACGGAAAAAGCAGCTCAGTTTCACTGACCACCTGCAATGGCAGGAACCAGCAGCCTGAAAACAACCAGCTCTGCTGTTTTCTCAGCCTGCTGCTGTATTTTCCTGATGCTCTCACTCCCAGAGTAGCCAACATACCTGGATAACCATTGCTATCCATATCAACTCCCCCTGATATGGACTGGCCAAACATATGCAGCTTTGGGTTTATTGTTTGCCCAGACAGCTTCTGCAGTAGAAAACACAAAAGTGAAATCAGTCAGTAACACAAAGGATCCTCCAAAAAAAAAAAAACAAACGCTTACCAAAACAAAAAATCCCAAAACATTCAAGCATGATTTCCATGGCCACTGGGTCTTTTCTGGGCTGGAAGCTGCTACACACCTGCTGTCTTGCACTTCACCCACACAGCCCTAACAGGAAGACTGTGGACTGCCCTTCTGCTCTCGGCTAGTAGGACACCACTGTTAACTTGGACTAAAAACCCACACCTGCATTACAGTCCTCATGCAGACCCAAGCAAAATAAAGAACACATCAAACAGATTTCTGAAGGGGAAAAAAATATAACTGCACCCAAGACATTATTTTTTTTTTTACTACCTTAATTTCTGTGAATAAAAGTTTTAAGAAGCATCTTAACAAAATTAATGATTAGTTAAAACAGAAAATCCTGCACAACCATTTATTTTCACCAAGTTTGCCAGCATACTCGAAGGCAAAATGATTAATTTTCATCCCACTTAGAAATTCTGGTTTCCATCATCTATTGCAGAGTATTTTCTGTCAGTTTGGAAGTTGTACCTCATTTCTGCCTCCCCAACACGAAGATTAATTAACTTCTAACATAGTTTCTTTCTAATTACTAGCACAAAATTTTCCCCAAATGATTTGCATTGTAAATGCCCTTGTCTGAAGCAAATTAATATATCAAAATCTCTTTTTCTAAGAAGGCAATCAGAAGTCCCCCAGCTTTCAATCATTCTGCTGGGCCACCAATGCAAGACCTGAAGTCAAATCAACTTCTGACTGCAGAAGTTACGGAAAGAGGAAACCATGAAGTAATTTTAAGTCTGTTGGAGGTGCTTCACTGTGACATGTGACTAACTTTTCCTGACCCTCCCATAAAAGAATGTAATATTGGACAATAGATCAGGCAAGAAATTTATGGAAAAAAAGACTAGTTGAAGGTAATAAGGATATCCTGACTGTCAGTTTAAAGGGAAAACAGTGCTCTTCTGGATACAGATCTCTTTTCCTACTTGTGGGCAGGTAAGCTTAAGACAACTGGAATTAACTTGATCCCCACATTACATTTGCATTGCATTTTTGGGGGTCCCAGCTGGGGTGGTAAATCCCACCTGCAAACACCTAAAAGACAACTAGGTGTTCTTTCAGCCTACAAGACAGAAGAAAAATGCCGCTCTTAAGTACCATAAATGAAAATAGCAAGCCACAAAGCCAAGTCAGCTGCTTCTGCTAATAGCTGCCACTGAAGCTGCTGAAGGGACATCAGCGAACAACACTTACCAGCATTTTAAATGAAGAAGGCAGGAGGAGGGAGGAGGAAGAGCTAACAAAATGAAAAGGGTGAAAATACACACCCTACTGGACACCCCCTCCACCTCTCACAAATTATTTTAAAAAGGAACTCCACAGCATTAAGATGGATCAGGAATATAGTAATAAGATATAAAAAGTCTCCCACCTCCAGGTTCAAATCCAGGGCAGATAGGTAAAGAGCTGAAGTTGTTACACAGTTTTGGTTGCACACAGGACTTGAACCAGTGGTATGTCTAGTGCCCTGCACCAGACACTGGGAAATGGCCTGTAAGTGGTGCCCCCCTGGCTGCCTCAGGACATGGGACTATGATAGGAACCGTTTATCCAGAGTCAATGACCACATACCCTGCCACAGTCTTGAGCTGGGTGTTTTCCCAATGACCAAGTGGAGAGACATGTGCTGTATCTGCTGGCCTTGCTCCAATGGGGAGGGAGGGATCACAAACAGCATGCCTTCCTTCCCACCCTGCTGATCTGTCCTCTTTAAAAACTGTAAAATTTTCCCATGAATGACCAAAAAAAAAAAAACACCAAAACTTAAAAATCAAACCAAACCAACAAAAAACCCCAAAAAACAACAACAAAAAAAAACCCAACCAAAAAACAAAAAAAACCAAAAAACAAAAAAAAAATACAACTAACTAAAACAAACAGAAAAAAAGAGAAAAAAAAATCTGATCATTTTCAGCAACAGCTGGAAAGCTCTAGGCTTTTCAGACAAGATCCTCCGAACCAGTGGCTCTTGGCAAAAATCTGGCAGAATCTTCCACATGCCACACATTATGAATACTTCTTCTAAAATGCACTAAGGAGTCACTTAACTTCCTTTTTTCTCAAAAGCAGTGCATACCATATTCATGGCAAAGGAAGAAGGAATAAGCTTTTATAGTCTGTTAAAAGAATTTCCAATATAACCACTAAACTCTTTAATTCTGTGTAAACTGATTTAGTGTGAAGGATCCCACCCAGCAACAAAACAAAACAACCAGAACTTCAAACACACAGAGGGAGGGAAGAGTCAGACTTTCGGAACAATGAAATGTGCTAGACAGAGACTAGGAGACACATGTTGGGCAGCATGAGCATAAATTTTTCTTCTCTACTGCCTGGGTACATCAGCTAAAATGCACTGTGTCATCTCTGCACAAGATACCATAGCATATCCCAAACAAGGTTTTACTTCATAACAAGTGGGTAAGGGGGATGGCACCTAGGAATGGTCTTCTGACATATTGTCAGAATGCAAGAAGGCCAACAAGGTGGATAAAGAGTTAGTATCTCTTCATTCTCACAAAGTCTGCTTCTACAGGAAGAAAGTGCAACCTCCCAACTTCCCACAGGCCTCTCCATAATTTGTATGCTCAACCTTTCCAGGGTTTTCGTTTTTCCTCTGTATCAGTATTATGTCTAAAAACTAACACTCAAACCTGAAGGCTTTGCTTGCTTCAAGAAGATATAGCTGACAGCTGTAACAAAAGACAGTAAAAATACCTCCTGACTAACATTTCAACATAGATATAGATAAACTTTGGGAGAAGCCATCTTCAAACCAGGACTGAGAAAAGGATGAAGAGCTATGACAAGGTTACCTATTAAGGGACACTTAAGTATGGTTTATTTCTGCGGGTCCTGGACTTTCAGATGGGGATCATAAACAATAGTGCCACATACCATAGAGTACTGAGGTATAATACCATTGGCATCCCCGTGGTAAATGTACACTGCTCCTATGTAGTTATCCTCCTTAGGCGCTCCAATGGCAACATCTGTAAAACAGTGAAGACTTCACAATCCATTCCATTAATCCAACTTTTCCCTAATTTTAGGATTCTGCTATCCCTAGGAAAACAGCTCCCCATGACAAAGATGATATGCAGTAGCTTATATGAACCTGGGTAGAAGGAACTTGTTTGATTTAATTAAGAGCTCATGTTAACATAAACTATAAAAATACACAAATGCATGTGAATTTGTACACCTATGTATGTTTCACAGAATCAGATGTTGTGTCTAATTAGAAACACATACTGTTACGAAAATGTGCTTATCAATCAGCAACCATACTCAAAAAAGTGAATTTAGAATCCTTTCATAATCAAATCTTCAACCCCTTTGTGAACCAAGAGAAGGCAAAATATTTACTGTAGCAGTACATTAAGGTTGGTTGAAAATCCAAGGCTCCACAAAGAGGTTTGTACAAAGAGGGTGTATTAAATGAAAAGGGAAGAATCAAAAAACAGCTGCTGAGAGTGAACTTTCTAATCACATTTATCCAATTTAACTGCAAACTCCTGCAGAAAGCATGATCCCACCTCCCATTCTCCTCTCCTACTTGGATCTAGTGTCTATGTATCAGCTAAAATTAGGCTTTTCATGATTGCCTCACATCCACAGACTGATCTAAATCCCTCTGCAGTCTCACCACCACCATGACTGACATACAAGCATTAGCAAGAACACACAAATGCATGCCCAAATGCAGAAGAAGAGCATGCCCACGATTTGTGAGGGAAAGGTGCAGTGAGGCTGGGTTAGGCTTAATGGGATATAGTGTCCTGAGTGGCCTGGAAGAAATAAATCCAGGCATGCACTAAGTTGGCCTTTGTTTAGAAGTCCTTAATCTGCACTTCCAGAAACCAGGGCAGAAAAGGAGCACTGACATTTTGTTCTCACCTACTGCTCTCACAGCATGAGGTCTCAAACTGAGCATCCTGAGAATGGAGCAGGGGGAGAACAAAGCAAAAGAGAGAAATTAATAGACTATGTGCTATCAGGAGTGAGAAGATACTTCGGAATTACACTTTATGGTAAGAAATGAGATAATGTCAATGAAACCAGAAAGGTTTGGAAACATAGGGAAATGGGCAAGAAGAAAGAAGTCAGACATAGGTTTCTGTTTTGTTCAGGGTGAGGGTATCGAAAGCCTTTTATAAACCATACAGGGAAGAAGAGAGTACAACAGCAGGGAAAGAAAAGCAATGTTAATGAGACTGGGGTGTGACCTGCACAGACACAAATTAAACCAACATCAAGGACAATCAGCTACAAAAGGCTTTAGCACACAAATCCTACTCAAGAACGTTTCTCCTTAGGTTGAATCCAGGTGCTAATCAGGTCTGGATAAGCAATGCATGCCATGCAAGACTGACAGCATCATCAGCGTTGCTCACACTTATGGAGAAATGGCCATGGGAAAATTGCACTGACCTGGAAAGCCATCGTCATCAATGTCGCCAAGGGCAGCCATGCTCTCCCCAAAGTGTGCATTATAGGCGCTGTCACCGCCGAGGGTGAGCTGCTCTTCCAGCACTCCCTAGCAAGCAAGACATAAAACAGGGTCAGGGAAACGGTGCAAGCCCTGGATGAGGCAAGCCTTCCCCATGGAAGCTGCCCGTGTGCTGTGGGAATGACCTGGGGCAGAGAGGCAGCCTGCCTCTTGCTCTCGTTGCAGTCAGATTACCTGGGCTCTAGGAATCTAATTTACTGGTGTTTTAAACCTTCTGGGTTTTAGTTTTAAAGGAGGAAGGGAAGACAAAGGGAAGGAGCGAGTGAATGATTTAACCAAAATACTAAATTAACTAAATAGTAACTCAGAGATGTAATTAAATGCAGTCACAGGGATTGGTGAATCATGAAAGTTTTCAGATGCCTAAAACGTAAGAGCCCAGAGTCTGCTCTACTGGCAGATTACATCCAAGGAGTGAAATCCCCAGTCCAAGTTTATTCAGCTAAACTCCAGTGAGCTAAGGAGTATTTTTCTCTAAGCAAAGAACATTTGATAATTGGATTTGAAAACATTTTAAGTACAGGACAGAAGGATTAAAGCAAAGTCCTCCAAAAGCCTTCTTAAATTAAGAATAAGGGAAAATATTTAATGAAATAAAGAGACTGAGAAAAGTTCAGAATTAAGTATCTTTGTACTACTGTGCTGTGAGAAGCCTTATATGGCTCTGGTATTTCTTGCCCACCCACCTTCTGGTCAGATACATAAGTTTTATATTTTTGCAGTCTTCCCTTAAGGGGAAAGGAACATTTCCACAAGAAAAAAAAAATTAGTTATACAGTCTAAGTCTGTACCCACCTCAAGGTTGTTTTGTTTTTGCTTCCTTTGTGAATGAGAATAAGCTACCCTCTGGGACATGTACTAAAATCTTTTACTTAGCTGCAAGGAGTTGCAAACTTCAAGAAAATCCCACGTAATGAAATTGAAACACTACAGAGAGAAGACAGGCAGGTCTGTATCTGTGACTCAATTCTTTGCAGTTCTCACAGGAGAGGGCAAAATATAAGCATTTTAAACGTAGCATCACTATACATGTTTGTTTTATAATACGGTTTTCTCTGATCCTCTGCAATAACCTTTTAAGCAATGGTGCTTGCAGAATGAAACAAAGTATAACACGTCCAGTGCCCAAAATAAAGCCCACAATCCTGCAAGCCATTGCTTGTGCAAGTAATTCTAACACTCCTGGTGGAGGAGTATAAGAAACTCATACTAGCTTCTTGACTACTTTATAGAAGATAAAAATTAACTCATGGATATTCTCAGTGTGAGCAGGAAATGTTGGCTGTTTGGCATTCTGGACACTATCCTGAGGACCCAACAGCAACATTGCAACATAAAAATGAAACCTCCTGTGGATAAATTTGAAAAAGTAAAGCTCAATAAAAGGAGCAGTAATAAAAAATAAAATTACAGCAAAACCACTTCTGAAGTCTCCTAAATGCTAGGACTTCTGGTGAATTTGAAGTCTAGCATAAATAAGCTCAAAATTCACAAAATACAAGCCAATTTCATTTTAGTCCATAACACCTCTCCCTTTAAGACAGCAGCTTTAGGACCTGAATATTAAATATTTAGTAGTATGTAAACAACCATTGTTTTCCTATAAATAAAACGTTAGAATGGTCTTGGTTTGCCAATGCAACAAAGCTCAGAATTTTCCAAGACTGCTGTTAAGTCATGTGAAATCCAACAGTAGCAGCTGCTAAGAATTTCCCCTAAAATATCTACATGGGGCATAATGTAAAAGTAACATGAATTCAATCTCTGCTTTCTCTCCTCTTCCTCAGTCTTCAGACATTTGTGTTCTAATTTGTGTTTTAGGTTTTAGTGACTACCCAAAACACAAAGGAAACTCAGTCAAAGCTGCCGACTCTTACTTGGTTTTGGCATCAAATCCACAGAAAGCCACAAATGCCACCAAGTTTCAACATATAACCAGAAACTTTCTCAGACCTCCTTGAAAAAGTCACTGGTCTGTGATGAATATGGGCTGGTGTCTGGCAAACTACGATACCAGATGAGTCTTCTTGTGACTTCATGCTTTGCTAGAGACATCCAGAGCCCCACTTATTGGAGACATCAAGTTTCACCATGCAGTGCTGGGAGGACATAAGCATTACCCGCCTGGGACCCACACCCTCTTCCCTTACCAAGACATCTCCTGCACATACTCACATTTCCTCTGTTGATATAGACTGTGACTTGACCCTCATCTCTGATCTCAGAAAACATAGGTGCTCCAACCAGCAGGTCTGACAACCCATCGGAATTCAGGTCAACTGCACATAAGGAGGAGCCAAAGTAAGAGCCCATCTGTAACCAAGTTGAGTCACAACAAAGCATTCAGTATCTGCCCACACACAGGAGGAAATCATATAGGCGTGGTTTTTGTTTGGTTCGGTTATTCTTTTAAATTCACATGACGACTTGCTGCTTTATCACTCACAAGCATTCCTATTAGAGAAAGCTTTAGGAATAATTCTGGCAGAAATCAAAACACTTTACTGTAAGAGTCCATCAGCCTGGATGTTTTACCAACAGAATAGAAGTTATACTCTGGGACATACTTAAGTGAGACGCTTAAAGAGCTTTCTTAGACTAGCTCTTGCTTGTCAAATGTTTAAAATTAGGAAAGGGTGAAATGAGTTTCCCAAACCAGACCTGGACAGTGACTATTCATGCCCATTGCCAAACTTCCTTGAAGTTGGGTACCACAGATCAACTGGGGATACCTTAAAGAAATAATGAAAGAAAAAAAGAAAAATAGGCAAGAGTCCATGAAAACAGGTATCTGAGACTACCTCTTGATTGTAGACTATCTTTCCCTGTTCTATTTGTATTTATTTGTATCAATCACCATCAAAGGGCATACTGGTTGTGGGTCTTAATCACAGCCTTTCCTCTCATGTACAGGCAGGTAAGTTGACACAGGAACCACGACTCTCAATAAAAGCTTTTCAATTGATACAACAACAAATGTGAGCCACTTTCCATTTATTATTGCTTGATAAACTTAATTGCTTAAAATAAATAAATACATTCATTTCATTTCATGATTTTTTTATATGGGTGAACATTAAAAACTAACTAACTATTTCCCAACTGGCACCCACATTACAAATTTTGAAACACATTTAAACACAAGAAGGAAACCAAAAGCAAGAATAATATTTCAGCCTTATTTCATTCACTTCTGCTAAGGTAACACAAGGCATATTCTTTGAAACCAACTACAAACTATAGCCTCAAAATTAAAAGCTGCTTCAGCAGGAAACTAGGGAAGATATCACTTCATATTTGAAATTGAGAGCTGTTTCCTACAAAGCAGGAAAAATTGAGGTTAAAGAAATAATTAATTACGTTAAAAAGAACTTATCACTTTTCTTGAATGCTTTTACACTCCTCATTGCTGATCTCTGACCTACTGTCTTCCATGCCTGTAAGTTAACATGCATGAACCAGAACTACTGGGCGTGCTAGAAGAGGGCTAGCAGCAACTCTATTCTATGCAGTCTTTAAAATTTAAAAGTTGCTAAATATATAGTGCAGGGGTGACTGAAGAATAGCATTTCAGTTTGTTAATGTTGATTTTTGTGCTTGTGTGGGTTTAAAGTCAGACCTCAAATACCATTTGATTCCAGTTATTTTGTAGCTTAAGTTCCCTTGCGGATTTTTTTGTTTATTTTTTTTAAACCACAAAGGTTTTAAAAGAAATTTCTCATGGTAAATTTCTCGTGGGTAAGGAACAAAAGTTATGAAAGGCATTTCATTATGTATTCAGACAGTTTTCAGGAAAAAGCTATTATTTACTTAACTGCAACATGGTAAGTCTGCAGCATGGGTGAGTTCATAGTGCTGTAAGAACCTGAAGTTTGCAAACTTAACATTTGTAACAAGGTACTGAATTTTCTTTTTTCTTGTCTGGATTTGATTTCCTAGTTCAGCCCCCATTTATAAAAAAGGAAGGAAGAAGCTGGCCTGCTGTTCACATCTGTCTAACAAGAATGTCAGAGCAATGAACTTTCACACCACTGGGAAGGATGTAGCATTTTGTGAGAGCTCATTTCCAAGCAGTGCTCATTGCTGAGCAGGTCTGGTTTTGCTTCTACCACAAAACAAAACAAAAAACAACAACCAAACAAAAAAGGTGATTTAGCACAGCCTTCTTTTTAAAATAAAATTTTCATTTGGATTTTAGAGAATCTGTAGAAGAAGATGCTAATGAAAAAGAACCCTAGAAATACTTGAATGCTGTAAACACTTGATTAGTTAAGTTACATATAAGAGTAAAGCAATTACATTGGAAAAGGGAAGGTTTTGGCTAAGACCTGCAAACTTCCTGATGGCTCTGTTCATTAGGTTGAGGAGTAGTCAGGAACACATCCTTAGGGACATTTAAAACTCAACAGGGAAAGAAATGAACAGGAAGCAATCAAACAGAGGAGATGCCCTGGATGAACTGGGAGGTCTTTTCCTTTCAAGATGTCTTTAATTCTGCTAGTGCAGAGAAAGTAAAACTTTGGAGAGGCCCTAAAATACAAGTCACGCCACCCACCTACACATCCTTGTAGTTTATTTCATTAAATTTCAATAAATTTGGTAAATTAACATCCCCTATTCCATGAAAGTTTTTAAATAATGCAACTGTGTCTTGCTGGGAAAAAAATATCAAAATATGGTAACACTCCCAACTTGAAGATACAGGCAAACACTTTGCATCTTTCTGAGGGTAGCAGGTCTTCCCAGAGCCAAAAGACTCCAGCAGTGTTTTTGTTCTGTATTTCCTCTCCTTCCATAAGAACACAGGCAGCCGCAAAATAAGAGGTATCATTTCATCACTGAGTTATTCCCAAATAAAGTCAATTTGTTGTTACCTATAGCTAGACACACTTCCACTTTGTTTCTCCTGCAACACAGCTCCAGCAAACCCTCAAATGAAAAACACAAACCATTCCCCATTCAAACACAGCACCACACTGGGGAAGCTAGAGCTCACTAGCATTCACTAAATTTCATGGAGGGGGAGGGCAGTTCAGCTTTTAACACAGCAGTCCCAAGAACAGAATGCAAGAGGGATTCATAGTGGGAAGGGGGAAATCATCATGGCAGTCATGGAGGAGGCAATGAAACCCCTCCTCCACAAAACAGTGTAACTGCAATATCTGCCTTGTGACAGCACAACACAGGGAAACAGACTGGGGCTTTGCATATTAAACTAAATTTCAGGTTACCCACATCTCCCAGTAACATCTACAAAGAGGAAATCTCTGCATCTAGGCTCACCTGCTGTCCCATGTCCCACATCTCAGAGGTACTGCTACAGTCACATAAAACTAAAGAGAACGACTATTACAATTTCTAGCAAGACCTTTTATTTCAGTCACATGGGCATTGAGTAGACATTGCACTCATGACTGCAACAGAAGAAATGATCTGTAAAATAGGTTTAGCTCTTCTGGGAGAATAAGAAGAAACAGGATTTGCTGCACAACTTAGGAAGGAGTGGAATGAAAATGATGCTCCGGGATGACTCTGCCATTATTTCCCTGCTCTCTACCTCTTAATAGAAAATACACATATGTAAATGCTCACCTTTTTTCCTGAAGTCTGAAAAATCTTTATTAGAGAGCCTGATTGTCTGTCCGTTCTGAAAATATAAACCTGAAAGGTAAAAAAAGAAAAAAGTTAACCAATACTAAATATGAAGCACTGGTTCTCTCTAAATAATATCTAAATTGTGATCATGGCTATTGCCAGGATCCAACTTCATGACCCCTTTACTAGTTCATCTTCTTTTAAAAGAAGACACAGAGTTCCCCACTGTCCTGAAAAATCATGGGCTTGTCATAAGAAACACTTGAATATTATGTTGTTGCCTACTTTTTTTGGTATGCTCATGTATGTGCACATGTGAGCATTTAAAAGCACCTAGCCAAGCAACTTTCCAGCTCTCAAACAAGTGGCATCTGGAAACTGTCTGGAAATAAGTAGGGCAAAAGACTGAGAATGCATAACCCTGCTCCCCTTCTCTTATCTAGCATTCTCTTATCAAGGCAATGTGCCTGCATGTACTGCACTGCGAACTTCATGGTGCTTTAGCAACAGTCAGAGTAGAAATCCCAATCAGACCACCCACAGCATTTCTACTGTTTCTGTCTGAAACAATTTTTAAAATCAGAAAACTATTCAAACACAGCCTACTCATGGCTCATTTCCACAGCAGAAACTGTTTAATCTGGAACCCTCAGGGATAAAAGTATTGATACAAGTTCAAGAACAGATTTTGTACCAAAATTTAAGACGTAAAGTGCATGGTTTGTAGAAAGGGATTCCTTTCAACAGAAAGGCTGGCTCAGTCAGTTTTTGAGACTCGTCTGGCATTTGACAGGCTCCCTCCTAACAGGGGCTCACACAGTTTGCAAGACAGAGGATCCCTTACTTTCAAGGCCATGTGGCAGAGCCAAGCACTGGACATAGTTGAATATGTGATGAGTTATTAACAGGTGGTGAGACAGAGCTCAAAGCTGTTTTCACTCAAGAACACAGCACAGGTTTACTGTGGACAATTGCTCTACATACACAGGACTCCATAGCCTTTGCAGTGGCATGTTTAGCAGTGACAGCATGTTGCCAGGTGTTCCAACTCCAAACCCAGTCTTAAATAATGACACTCTTTGTGACTTTGGAGAGATGACCCAGTCTCATTAAGAATCTTGGCCTTAAGTTAAGTGAAAAGGTGTGACGATACTAATCACTTTCCATCAGAGAAGTGGAAAAGATCAGCTTATTAGAGTGTTTGGAAAGCACAACAGGACTGCTCATTGTAATGTTCTGTATTCAGCACCTCTTACCAACACTTTGCCATGTGCTCCTGCTACCCACATCCCATGCCAAGGGAGAATAACATAAGCTTTTGCAACTAGAGCAGTAGTCTTTAAACTACAGAGCCAGCTGCTTTCTTGTGGGTCTCTTGCTAGCAGGTGTGTCCCCTCACCTCCCTCCTTGCAGAGAAATTGAATTTGTTCCACAGAAAAAACAGGTTGGAAGGAAGGTGCATCACAGCAGCCATAATAGAACACCTGGGATAAGGAAACTGTGTCTTTCTCATGCACATGTCCTCTCAGCAGCAACTGTGCTGCTACTATACCCTGTATGTCCTAGTCAAGCCAGACCAGGTATAACTACCAAGTTCATTCTCTACTTTTATCTCATTTTCCCCACTTGCGCTGGTACCCCCAGGACATGGTTACTATCAAAAATAATCTGCCTAAACAGGATATTGTTCCTGGTAGTGAAGACCTCTCACTGCTTGTTATGATTCAGCTACCACTCATGTCAGTATAGAGCACAAGAGCCAAAGGGAGATGGAAGGGGGCTGCAGGACATCTCTTCTCAAGCAAGTGGTAGCAGCAGGTCCCAAAAGGTTTAGATTTTGAAGAAAGAGGGACAAAAGCAGATCCTTTACATTCCTTCTCTCCCTCTCCCCACTCCCACTTTTTCACCTTTGGTTTAGAAGAGTATAAGAGGTCACAGTGCTCACCCTCAACCAGTTTCTCTAACAGCACGTGGATATTCAGCACAGGAGAACCAGGCTTGCCATGGTCACTAGCCATTCCCATCTAGCCATTAACTTGTGTACATCTTTGGGACATTGAACATATATATGCCTACAGGAAGATCTTTTTTATTTCCTTCCTTCTTAAGAGGCTATCACCAAGAATTCTAAGTACAGCTGGCAAAAACCCAGACTCTAATACACTAAACATATTATGAAGTTTTAAAAATGGCATCAAATCGCCTAATGTCATTCTATTAGAGATGTTACCTTGAAGTAAATACTGAAATAGTCAAATGTGTGAATAAAACAAGCAGGAGACAAATTCTCTTTTACAAGTATTTTCATTTCTAGGAAAGTTTTAAGTAATACTGAAATGTCACAAATCCTAAGCAAAAGCAGTGTGAAAGAGATCTTGTCTGTGTCTCATCAAAATGGGTATTGTAAGGATTGGGTGGGAAAGAGAGGGAAGAGGGGCAAAGGATGCAAGGCATCAGGAGGGACAGGTCGAGAAAATTTGGCAACTTCACCAAACTACCTCACCTCTCCCCTGCTAAGTACTCAAAACTACCCTGCAGACAAAAAACTCCTGTCTTCTCATACACGTTGGAACTGCCTAAGTATTACATTTCATGCACTCTTGCATCCAACCACATCACAGTTTGATAAAGAGCCACACCTTTCCGATGCCTCCGTCCTGGGGAGCTCCTCCTACAATGTCAGTGGTAGTCGGCTGAGAGAAATGACCTGCAGTCACCGCATATCCTGAGTGGCAAAGGAAATAAATAAATAAATAAATAAATAACCAACCATGAAAGGAAAGAGCCTGAGAAACAGATCAGCCAGCCAGATCAGGCTTATGAGGTTTTGCTGCACTTAGGTAAGAGTTCAACAACCATTCTGCTCAGGATGCACCAATATTCTATTCAAAAGCTCATGGGGATGGGAAGTGAGAGTGCACCCTCCAGTACCCTTCCAAAAGCTGAGAGAAGAAAGCCATGTGTGTGGAGATGACCAAGGGACACAAGGAGCTCATACTGGGAGCAGTTTGCCAATTGCTAGTCAAGAGAGGGAAGCAGTAAAACAGGAAAAGGCATACACAAACAGAGAAAAGCCATCACATGACCACAGAGAAAGTATCGTGTCAAAGAGCAACAGTCCCACTTGGATCAGACAGAAGTGTCCTCCTTTGGCTAAAATCACTGCCCAGGAAGGCTTGGAAAATCATGTTCCTTTTTGGCTGGGGAGATAGAAGAGGACAGTAGGCAAAGAGGTCAGAGAAGTTAATAGCTTAAAAAGACATCTGTCTCGTCAAGAAGAAAAATGGGACGATATATCAAAGAAAAAAGTGCATATTTGAAAGAAAAAGATCAAAGATTCAGCTTTATTTGATGTATTAAAATAATACATAATAATTAAAGGTAAGTAGCTTTCCTTCTAAGGCTCTCTTGTATTTGCCTTGCTCTTTTGCTACAAATTATGAGGCTCTCATCAACACGGTAAACCCTGTAATTCAAGTCTATAAGTGGCAAAACCAATTTATGTCTGCAAACAGGTAAACATTTAGTCTTCATTTAGCTATCACTAAGCAGTATCTCCTGAACCATGTATTTTTAAATACTAAAGGTTAAGGGGACAATGAGAGGTTAGTGCAAGACTTTAGTCAAACAGTTCCAAACTGCTGAAATGCCTTCTAGGTCTCAACAGTCTTAGGCACTTCAGTTTAGGTGGAAGCCTTTAAATTAAGTTTTTTAGGGACATTAGCTGGTTTTAGAGCAAGTAAAACCAATTGAGTTAAAGATGTACCTATAGCCAAACCTTTCACAATATCCTTCAGTTTCCAATGACACATTTAGGTAGTGTTATTCTTGTTAAAATAAATGCATCTGCAATACAAATTCTGTAATTAGTTGTTGTACCCATTGTAAAGGCACATGTAAGCACACATGCAGTTTAACTAGTGACAAATAATTTGCCTGTCACAGGGCAAAGGCAAAAGCCCACTACAATCCAATGTGCTGTACAGTTAAAATGCCTTTTCTATATTAGTCAAAAAAATTATAGCAAATTGGGGGGGGGAGAAGTTCAGAATAAGAAGAGAATGGAATATTTTAAATGCTTCTTTGCTTATATTTCTTTCCAGATAGTATCAATTTAATTCAAATATTCTTCCTTTCACACTTTTTATAAAAATACTCTACATCACCATAAAAAAAATCATTATCAACTTCATGGCATCAAAGCCTTGAAATACGTTGTTGGACAATTTCCTATTCACAGTGAGCACCAGGGAGCTGCTTACCAAGGTATGTGTACCTCCTGGCTATCACAGCATCATCATTCAGCTTGTAATATGTGTTGTCAGTGAGATTCAGTACTTTGACAGTTCCTGTCCAATAATATGATCCTGGTGCCCCCATGATTACCAGTTCCTACAACAGGAAAAACAGAAGTGTGTGGGGAAAAGGGTAGGAGGAAAAAATAACAATCAAAACTTTTCACATTAATGGAGAAGGGACAGGATATTTACTTAAAACACCAATAATGAGTCCATCTATAACAATCTCCTTCCTGTGTGCATTTAGAGAGCATCCTTCCTTCTTCCCAAATGTTGAGGTCACTGCATATACCCTAGAGACCCACTGCTCTTCCAGGTTCCACCTCTGCTCAGCAATTCTGCTGCAACAGAAGACTTTCCTCAGCCTTACTAACCATCAAGCTTATCCCTGCTAACATAGCTCTCTGAAAAATCCCACCCAGTACTCATCACTCAGCTACAGACCATGCTCTGATGCTGGCTGAAATGCTACACCAACCAAACATGACAGAAACAGCACAAAGGATTTGATTTTACAACTACAAAGCTAAAGAGCTGCTATGCACTCAGCAAGCAGGATGTGTGTTATTGTCCTAGGTGGAACGTCTTGCCCAGCTCTGTCCTCAGATACACTCCGGTCTTTGAGAGACAACCTGGCTATAGTGTCATCACAGAATCATAAAATGGCTTGGGATTATTAGAGACAACCAGAGTGACTGAGCATTTTAAAAGACCATAGAAATCAGGCAAAGTTTGATCCAGCATTCAAAGGTAGACGGTCATGGGTAATGCTTTTGAGTCAAAATCCAAGGTACATTTACATTCAAGAGAAATTCAGAAAAAGTTGTCCCAAAACATCCAGCATCCTTGCAGAAAAACCTTGCACCTGGATGTGGTTTTAAATACCTCCAGCAAGGGACCAAATTAAGCCTGAGGAGCATTAAGCCCAGGAAGTTCTCCATCCCTGAAGAAGACATGTGAACAGCTGTTTTCCTCACATCTCCATTCAATGCAAGGTCATGGGTGGACTCCATCCTTGTGGGAAATTGCTATCATATCCGAGTCCCCTTCAGATGACCAGTTCCAGTCAGGGAGGAGGTGTTAAACAAGGGATTCTCCTAATAAGACTACAGGGACAGGAAAAACCAACCAAAGCACAGGACTTGCTTGGAAATAGCTTTTTCCTTGTTATGGGCCATACCTGTGAGGTCAAGGGATCATTTACTGACAGGAAAAACTACCATCCACAGCACTGAATATATGGTAGAGGATTGCCTGTTTGACCCAAAAAGTCATTTATCTGCATTTCCTGCTGCCATCAGGCTGAAGTGATAAATGTTCAAAGATATCTTTTGAACTAGGGTAGCACAGGAGAATTTAAGCCTGGGAACAGAAACAGGCTGGAGAGAGCACACAAGCCAGGAAACAGCTGCTGCTGGCTGAACATCCAGTTACCAGACAGTGCCCTTGTGGCAACATCTCCTACCATTCCAGTTTACTGAAATGGCAGAAGGCAATTTCTGAAAGAGAAAACCTTTATTCTATTTGTATCAGCCTGGACAATACATTCTGTAGATCAGTGCATATATAATTAGGAGTGGGTTAGTAGGTTCTTAAGAAATTTTAAAATAAAACCAAAACAAACAAGCAAAAAAACCACAGTCCTGAAACATTAACCAGAAAAATAATCTATGAATAAGGGAACAAATTAATTCTTGACAACACTGAAACAAGGCTGATAGGCTTCTGTCCAGGAAAGAATGTGGTCAAGTATTTAGAACAGCTATGGTGCATATATTCTACCACACTATGTTTTTCTCCATCTTTCTGCAACAAAGAACTGTAGCAGAACTGAAAAAAAAGTATTTATCTTTTGTATGTATGTGTGTTATATTCATGCACATATACACATACATAAACAAAATGATTCAGGGAAGGCTGTTTTACATCATTGCTTACAGTAAAGAGTTAATGACAGAGAAATACCTCTATGTAAGTTTTGGGATGTACATAACAAGAATATTCCCTGAGGAGGTTTCCCAGAGTCAATTCATTCATATTTGTCCACAGACCTTGAGAGACACACATATGTATGAACCACTGGGCAGCCACTGTGCAAGAAACAGGCACCTGGGAAGCTAGACAAGGCAGGAGGATGCTTGCTGGCAGGAAGGGACCATTCTCAGCACTCAGCCCACTGTCCAAGCCATGCCTGGGAATCTCCTCCTGGGGCATGCAACAGGAGAGCCACTTACCAACCCCAACCCTTCCATGCATGTGCCCCGGCTCACCTCGGTGAAGAACCCTGCGATCCCTGCCTGGCATGAACCATGCTCCTCCCCATACTTCTTCTTGTACTCTGGATGGAAGAAGAGAAGAAAACAAACCATGGTCATCCCTGACACAGCACACACTCTTCACCTGAGCCGCCTGCATTGCTACTCACAATGCCTGGAGAGACACCAGCATGCAGGGCTCCCGAGTTTTATAAGTGGATCGGCCACCAGCGTGCACCGTGCAGCACACTCACCCACATCAGGGAGTATAGCAGGGAGCCAGCTGGGAGACAAGCCAGAGTGCTGCCTACAGAGACACTAAACAAGCAGTGCCACAGCAGCACGAAAATAGCAGCAGCATTGCTCCAGGAAAGGCGCATTAGAAGAGGCTTCCAGCTGTGGCAGACAGATCACCACAGCTCGGAAGAGGGGAGCAAAAAGTGATAGACATGCCTGTGTGCCACAGACTCCACACTAGGAGATTTAACTCTCAGGCCCATTACTACCTCAGAGAAATAAAGCGATCGTCCCATACAATGACAGTCATCAAGGCCCCCAGAAATATTTCTGGTAGAGGGGTGCTTCAGGACACAAGCTCTGGTGACTGAGGTAAAGCCACGTGTTTCTACATGATCAGACAACAGTCTCTTTTGAAGAATGTTTAGATCTGCTGCTTTTCATGGCCACATGCTCAGAGCTCCCAGTTCACACGGAATTCAACCAGCATCCTATAGCTTTTGTTTATGGATTTTACATAGCAATCATTTGCCCTGTCACACCTGAGGAATTTTCACTTTATTTTTTTGATGATGAGGGAAAAAATATTTCTAGTAATACTTTAAGTTCAGGGTGGGGAGCAGGAAAATGAGGAGAAAAAGAAAATCACTTTCCACCCTGCCTTAATCCAAATATTGTCAACTTAGAAGTATTTGAAACTTACAGCTGGATCAGAGCCTTTGCAGTTTTTTTCCAGAGAACTATTTTCAAATATCTAGCATTATATAGCTAATATCTACTTCCTGCATATTACAGTAATTCATGCTCAAAAACAATTTACCATATAACCTGATAATTGTGAAACTTTTTAATTTTTTTTTTTAAGCCCCATTAACTCATTGATAAATGATAAAAATTTTAATTAAATCAATGAGCAAACTGCCTCTTTGGAACCAAACAAGTTCCTTTGGAGTTGCATTTTATCTTACTGAAGATCAGAAGGAATTAATTATAAAAACTGCTGCCTTCTTTCAAAATATTTTAGGTAGACATATGTACACACACACGCGCCATGCTCCCTTTTGTATTACATATAGTCTCTTCCTAACATCATAAAGATGTTCAGAATTTCAGACATTTGCTGAGGTCATACCAGTTGCACAGGGAGAGGTTCAGTTGGAGAGACTGTGCAGAATAGAGACTTGCTCCACAAATTACAGTCCAAATGCCCAACACTCTTGGCCAAGGCAGGGTCCTGCCAAAGCAGATGTGCATCCCAGCAGACCAGAAGCACAGCTGGGTCTCCTAGATGTAGTGCGTGACAATTCCACTGAGAACTGGAGCCTGTATTAGCCCACAGGTATTCAGCAAGTGTTGGGGTTCTGAATTGCTAACTCTCCATATACAGATTCTCCAGGCAGCATTTTCCTGGGGATAATATTTTTTAATCAATGTGAACATTTTTTTCATTAAGAGAGCCAAGGAAAGGAGATTCCTCCCTCCAGCATTTCCCGAAAAATAATTCTGTGCATGTCCTAAAAGCCCTGCCTTCACTACAGCAGGATCCACACCCTTGCATGATGCAATGAGGAAGGTCAAGACCCATTTGGAATTAAATCTGGTGAAGGACATCAAGGCTAACAAGAAGGGCTTCTTCAGATACATCAACAACAAAAGGATACTAAGGAAAATGTAGGCCCCACTGTTGAATGGAAACAGGGACCTCTTGCAACAGAAATTGCAGAGAAGGCTGAAATACTGAATGGCTTCTTTGGCTGCCTGTTTTGAAGTCTGCGGTGACATTTGCTTTCTTCCAGTTTTCAGGCTCCCTTTGCTTCAGTCTTCACAGCCAAGGCCAGTGACATTTCACAAGTGGAAATGTAAGCACAGATGCCCAAACACCTCAGACATTGGGGCTGTTTGAGAATTTAAAGTTCTAGTGACACAAAGGAGAGATCAGCACACCACATTTCAGGGGGAACCAAGACAGATGCAGTCCTCCCCAAGGAGCCAGCAGCCCAGTACAGACACTGGGCTCCTGGATTTCAGCATAACCCCTTCAGCATGAAACTACCCCTCCTTGTCTGCCCCCCTAACTCCCATCTGCAGTGATGTACACCTGTCTACACACCCAAGCAAGATTCCTTTTCACACATGCACCCATGGCCAAGGGGTGCCACCCACCCTGGATGGTCACATCCCAGCATCAGAGACTTCTGTCTGCTGCTTAGAGCCAGTCTGTCTCTCCCAAGCAATAGACAAGCCCAAAAGGGATGAAAACCAAGATTGCTTCTACCTCACTTCCACTGCAGTGCACAATAGTGACACCTGTCACTCATACAACATAGCCAGCCAGCCATCCATGCAGCAATTAGATGGAAATTGTGTGGTTATTGTATCAGCTTACAGTTTTTGTACACCTGAATAACAACCTTTGCATGAGGTTAAATTCATTCCTTTCTGCATAGCTCCAGGCAATGGCTGCAGTCATGGACAAATTTCTACACTTCTTTATTCTTTCCTGTCTGCCTGCTGACTGCTGTGCATTCCTGATTACAGAGACCACAAGCCACAAAACTGCTGCAGCAAAAGCTGACAGCAAAGCAGAATGATGAGGCTGAGTCTGGAGGAGGTTGCAGCCCGTGCAACTTCGAAGATGTGCCATGAATAACACATAGAGGAAAAAAAGAGAAGAAGATGGCAGTGGTTTGGAGCCAGGATAATCTTAGTTTACAAGAGGAGTGAGACTGAGGAAGGAGTAATTGCATAAAACAACACACAAACAAAAAGAACAAATTTTAATGTGTGACAATTCTGAAGGTAAATGCCCCGAACTTTTTCTTTGAACAAAACTCTCTGCCACTCTCTAAGCAAACTTCAATGCCATAATATAAGCTAACCTACAGAATGCAATAATATAATCTATCATCCTCAAAGATGTAAACTATCACATGCACTGAAAGCTTTTTTTTTTCCTATCTTACAGGGTTTCACTACTCTAGGAAGAAACAGTGGTAATTTTTCTGACCTTGCATTGTGATACTGAGTTTCCACCACAAAGCAGGGATGTTTTGATGGCTCCCAGGAAACCAAATGTGTTTTGGATCTGTGGGAAAAATTACTTTTCCCTTTGGAGGCAAGACATATGAGCATGTGCTGTGTCCTTTATTTACTAACCAAAGGGACCATCAGTCTTCCCCACTTTTACCACAAATTCTTACCACAGAGTAGGAAGCCATTCCAGCTCTCCCCATCAGCTGAACTGCCTCTCACAGTACACACAGCCATCCTTCTTTGCAAACCAAATGCATTGGGAGAATGAAGAGGCAGCTCCCTTTTCTGGAAAGCCATTAAAACTATGGGAAAAATAACCAATTGAAAGTATTGCCTGGAAAACTGTGGCTCCGTAGGTCAGCTATGTCTACAAAGGACATCCAGCTCATCTAAACCACATTACTTCCTACTCAGAGAGACTGTATTTAACTATTAGGCTTGTTGCTGTGTTCTAATTATCTTTTAATTCCAGACTTCTGTCAGCCCTTTCAGGGAAGCCAGGCAAGAATAAGATGGATTGAGACTACTATGCTGTTGTACCAGTACCATCTAGTCAGGAAATTTCCATTTCCTCCATGGATGGAGACTGATGTGCACTCAGCTGGCCTGCACCCTTCACCAGTTGGGGTTATCACCTTAGCAGCACTAAAAACAGAGCTTCTGGAAGCAAGCACGCTACTGTCTACCCCTGTTTGCACATGGTGAGAGCTAAAGAAGGCTGAGACACTGAACCTTGTCAGGCAAAGGCATGCATCCTCGTGCAGAGTTTGCAGCCACAGGTCTGACAGACTCCTAGCAATGGCCACAGAGGCTCTCAGTGTAGAAGCACTTCAGGCTCGATGCTTTGCACCAGCCATTCATCAATGTCAGTGGAGGAAAACTTCTCCTCCTCCTTCCAGAAAGTGAAGGAAAAAAGTTGCAAGGATGACTGCAAACTTATTGCACAGAAACCTTAAAGAATGAACTCCTCTGTATGACATACCACAGCTATCTCTCTTGGAGCTTGTTTTATTGGAATTTAAAGAATCAGGAGTAAACAAACGCAGCCATTCCTTGTGACACTGTGATTTCATGTCTGATGGGGTGTGGAGGCTGGGTGGAAATCAGTCCCAAACTTTCAATTTCCACTTTACCATGCAGTGAAATTAAGCCAGCATAGTACTGCATCAACCCTGCCAACTTTCCACTGGCTGCTCTACGTGTACTAGGCCCACACATTTCTATTTTCTAACAATTCCTGGCAAATATCCTGTCAGATTAACAGCGGTTTTACTCCAAAAACATGACGCATAGATAAACACAAGTGATTCTTCTCTTCCAGAAACCACATCCCCACGACGGCTTCAGGCAGTGCAGGAGCAGCAACACAGGCTTAGAAGGAGCCCCATCAGCATCCCTGCATGTGCACATTGTCCATAAAGTTAATATCAGATGATTTGCAGTATATGACATCACTGTGAGGTCTTATTCTGATTTTGCTGACAGTAGCAAGGAGGGCAGGGAGGCAGGGAAGGACAAATACAGTAGGACAGTGCTCACAACAGCAAGGCTTACATAGCTTATTTGTACTCAGCTGCACAGCAGCTAGCATGGCTGGGACAAGTCCCTCAAAACTTCTCACATATCAAATAATGACCAGTTTCAGGGCAGGGAAGCAGTGCACAAGTGTATGCCATCTCCAAAAGGTGTGTGGGTTTGCGATGGCAGACTCCAAAGCAAAGCCCAGAGGGGGGTGAGCAGGAAATGGACACAGTTCTGTCACAGAGCTGGCTTTATAGGCCACTGAGCTAGGACAGAGCCACTCGACAGCAACAGAGAAACTCGCTGGGACATTCACTGCCTTATCCCTCTCCAGCTTACTAATGTCAGCAGCAAGCCTGCTGCCAGCTTTGGACAGAAGGGCAGTCAAAAGCAAATAAGTAAAATCAGAGGTCTTGCCCACAACAAACCCCTGCTGCGTTTTGTCCTCCAAAGTCCCACACCTCCTCAGGCTCCTACAGTGAAGAAGTGAAAGAAAGGAGGAAGCAAGGGTGCTTTTCCCAAATGTTCCTCTCAAGGCCAACAATCTAAGGAGATACCCTATCTTCTAGCAAACAATACACTTGTGCCTCTAGTTTAGTTAATTGCTCTTGGCCAAGAAGTCTTTAAAAAAAGAAACATGATATAAAAGTCTCACATATGCACTAGAGAAGGAGAAATTAAAATGATGGCACATGGGTGCAGAACCAAAAGGCACAGCCACCCACGGCTCAGAGCTGGAGCCCTCCCTCTGCATCCACCTCAAACTGAGACTTTAACAGAGTAGCAAATTAATATAAATTGTTGCAGAAGTACCCCAAAGTGAGGAAAGTAACCCTTCTCCCTGTCCCACATCCCAATCCTCTGATAAATGACAACATAAAAACGAAAGTGTTTCCATAAGATAGGCAAATTGTTTCATGATTGCAACATAATTGAGGATTTTTACTCCATGTCACAGTGAAGCATAAGAGGCCAAGCTCATATCAATATCTTCTCATTATTTACCTAAGGGGAGAGCTGCTGCCTCAAAACACAATTCAGAAACTTTTTATTCCTCCAGTAAAGTGCAACCATGCACTTTACCAGTCACAGAACCTGTTCAGTCATTGTGCTACTCTACATTCCATATCCAAAACCCAACTGCCACCACAGCTCTGCTGCAAGGCAGCCACATGTTACAAAAAAAAAAAAAAAAAAAAGAAAAAAACAAAATCAGTAGTGAAGGCTACTGTAGTAGTAGAAGTGTAGCGAGGGACATTATAAGCACCACTTGTGGCCTGACTCCTTACCTTCATAGCAGGGCAAGAGCTTCCTCCCTTTGGATTGCAGGTCGGGAGGAATGATATTGCAGAAGCCATGGGGCAAGATGTATTCTGTCTCATAGTAGATGTTTTTCCAGCGGTGTGCACATGCCTAGACAGATCATATAACATGGGTTATTGGCCCAGAGCCACAGGAGATCACTCCAACCAAGGCAGAGCATGCATGAACAGCACCACTCAGCATCACCTTCAGCCCACAAACCCATTGTACTCTCCTTACATTCCACCATTTCCAGATAAAGTATTTCTCATTGTTAGCTTCTGCAGCTCAGGACATTGTCTGACCTGGCAGCTCAGATCTCAGCCTTCCCATTTATATAACTAGAAAAACAAGAGGTCTCAGAGCCTATGCTGGAGATTTCAAAATCTCTGACTGTGCACGAATCCTCGTAGACAGCAAAGCTTTTCTGACTGAAGATGCACTAACACAACCCAGCAAAGCCAGAAAAAGGTGAAAAACAGGAATAAACTGAGAATACTTAGAAGGTTACTAAGACTGTATTAGAAGATTAAATCACCAGAGAATGCATGTGTGAGTCAAAGGTTGGCTTCCACTAGGAAAGGTAGCTCTGTGTTCTGGTGACAGATGTGCTGAGCCTTGCTTACTGCTAGTGAATTTAAGTGAAAATGCCAAGGATTTTGTAGCAGCCAGAGTGGCAACAATAGCCAATCTGTAGACAAGCTGCAGAACTTTATAGTGAAGAATGAGATCATCCTGAAAGACCAGACTCACCAAGACACTTGCTCAGTACAACTGCCACGCACAGGCACATATGCAAGCAATGTAGAGCCTGGTTCACACCTTCCCAGAACCCATTTGCTCCAAAAATTAACACTGCGTTGCTGCCAGCCAAACCACAAGTTGCCTTCTGCTCAGGATTTATTTGGAATAAAAGAAAAGGAAATGTGAAACAGCAAGGGCTTTGAACTTAGCACATGCCTGACCATATCTCCAGCTGAGTCTACACTGAAGTAACTGTAGATGTATCAATTTATATAATTTAAGGCTTAACCCCATGCCAACAGAGCAAGCCTCTATGCTACAAATCATCTCCTCCACATGCTTTCGACTTTCCCTGGAGGCTTTGCATCAACCCCCCTCACGAACCCCATATTTGACCCCATCCTCCCCAGATGAAATACCCTCTGTCTTCCATTTTTAAGTGCTATCCCACTCTTCTGCCTCAGCACCTCAGAGCTGTCCATCAGAGAATCTCAACATTGTTAAAAATTATATCCATCCATAAAGCAGGCACAGCTGTGTCACCTCTCCACTAAAGGACCTGGGAAGTGTATCAGCCATTGGGAAGCTCAAAATTCAAGCCAGCCATCAATAGATTTCAATATACTTATGTCCAGAAAGACATAAATAGGTAATACTATTCTCACAGAGCAAAATCAGTTGTGCAAAAGTCTGCTCTACCATTAGCAGTGTTGCATTTGGAGTTTGATATTTATTGTTTTCCTAATTTCATGTGCTCAAGGAGAGGCACATATTTCCACATATGACTATCACAGAGGGACAGTGAGGGGCTCTGGGGGCTGCAGATAGTTTTGCACTACACTGCATGCTGCAGGCTACCACCTGTGATGCAAAGGATCCTTCTGAGGGCACTCCACAGCCCTCACAGCATGTAAGAAGTACAACAAAGAGCAGCTTTGGAGACTCCCGTATGCACTTCAAGGAGGCTCAGTCATGATTTCCATCCCCATGCACTACTCATTCAAAATTCAACAGCAACAGGCAACCAACATGTGAAACGCTCATCTTCAGCAAAACCAGGAAATAGTTTCTCTCCTGATGGATCCATGCTGTGAGCACAAATATACACATGCACAACCCTTGCAAAGATAATGCCATAAAGACACGTACCATTAAAGCGACAGTCAAGTCAATCCCAGCTCTGGATATAAACTCAACTGGAAACAGACCGAGAGTATTTTTTAAAATTTTGGAAAGATAAAGGATTGTGGTATTGTAAATTCCTTGATATTTCGTATCTCAGAAACTGCAAGACACGTAAATTAACCTACCAATCTCTCTCAGAAGAGTACAAACAATGGAGTCAGGGAGAGCAGCAGCATTTCATCACAAGCAGGTAGCTTTGTTGTGGAGTGAGGTGCAGAGGCCAAGAAAGATAAAACAATATAAGGAGAGAAAAAGCTGCTGCTGGATAAGAAGTATGTTCAAAATCAACTGGAAGCTATGGGCTCAGTCTAGCAGTTCTGGGCACACGTAACCAATCTGTTAAGACTTGGGTTAATGACCACTTTTCTGTACCTTCATCATGACGTGTATTCAGGCACACTATAGTTCACCACTGACTGCCTCAGTCTGCAAACCTTCAAGGGATGAACTCTCCTTGGTTACCTGAGTCAGGGCTTCCCCAGACTTCCCTGTGCCACAGATACAGAATTTGACAGTTTCCCAATGGACAGGAGTGCAGCAGCTCCTCTTCCTCCTCAAAACTCATTTCTCTGCAGCCAGACAATCAGCACATTTGTCTCCCTGCCACGACATATCTGCTTATGGGTTTTCTGTCTTCCCAAAAGCATTTAGAGTCCATTACAGTTCACTGTCGCTGTATCATTCAATGTTGCTAAGGCAAGGTGATGTGCTACCAAAGGCGGCTACAGGCTTCCTTCTTTGACAGCAACAGCACATGTCTGAAGAGGTCTTTGGAACAGAAATGACTCACCTGAATTTGAGGCATTTGCAAACAACTGACAGCCTATGCACCCTATTTTAGATGCAAGCTATAGGTAGGCCCCTGTGCAATAAGGAAACCATCAGCACACTTTGGTGCTCAGCAGCTGCTGCTGGGGTACAGGTTCAGGCTCTACCACAGAACAGGGGAGAAATTATACAAACCCTTGAAGCAAAATAAAATGCTTCTGAGCAAAGCAAGATGAGACACCTATTGATGGCCGACATAGAACTACTGCAATATAATGAATAGGCCATTTCAGAACTGCTGACACAGCTCTTTGGCATATTGTTGCAGCCACCGGCTTTTCTCCACAGGAAGAGCAACACAATGACAGAAGTGGCAGGTATTGAGGAAGAGCAAGACTGAAGGATGTGGCTTAAATCACAATGAATTGTCCCTAGTTCCTCTCACAACAAAAGTAAAAGAAGGAATTTTACTGTTTGAGTTTGGAAAGAGCAGGGAATCTCAGCTGTATTATTGCAGTCCTGAGATTAATGCAAAGACTGACTGATAGTATATCCAAGGACAAGAAGATTTCTTATTTAATCTTACTCCTACATTTGTTTATATCCTCACTGTTTGATACTTTACTATTAAGTCCGTAACACAAACACCAAATTCTGGTTTAGTAACATCCTGGCACAATATGGGTTCAAACACAATCCCCATTTTACCAAACACCAGCTAAAGCCCTCTGGCATGCTCCTCACCTTCCCTACTGCCCCTTGCCACTGAAGCTGGTACTCTTATCAGGGAACTAGGGAAGGCTGATAAGAAAAAAATTTAGACCACTAAGCAGCTTCAAAGCAAAAGTAACAAATTCTTTACACAACCCACAGTTAAACTGTGGGACTAGTTAATCTAACACAGGATGTCAAGAGCATGAATATTTCACACAGGCAACTACACTTGTTTATGGATAAAAAAAACATTCCATCCAGGGCTATTGACCAGAAAGATATTACTCTGACTTAAAGGAATCCCTGGAAGAGACGCAGTAAATGGAGCTGTAATGTTTGACAATATCTACACACTCCTAACTAAATAAACTCACTCATGCTATCTAGCAATTTTTTTTAAAAAACTAAAAATTTGGCAAATATAGCTATGAAGACATATTCAGACACATCTCAGAACACCAGTTTTTCAAATGGGCTTCAAAGAGAAGCTACATTTTAAAGAAACAGTAATCCTTAAAACTAGAAGTGCATGTGTATTGATAACCATCTGTGGGAAACTCACAAAACTTTTTCAGTTAAAAGTTCTCAGAACAGAGAGTAACAATGACCTGAAACATCCAGGTAACTTCCTTCCACAAAGGAATCTGTACGCATTCATTTCAGGTTCTATTTACACACAGATGCGCATAGATGTATAATTAGTAGTTTAAGACTTTGGTGGCAAATAGCAATGAGAATTATATAATTTAATATCCTCCAGCATCTGGACATGATCCTTGGTGAGGGGCAGCATAATCTTCTCCGATGGCTGGGTTAGGAGTGTTTTAAATCAGTGTCATTTGTGCAGACATTTTACCAGTCTAAGCTGCACTGAAATAAGCACACCACCAGTTGCATACTTTGCTTTACCTACATTTCACTTTTAACCTGCTTTATGTATGAAATTTCTACCCCCTCAGCCCTAATCTAAGGTCTATCCTCTCAACCATAATCTAAGACTGTCTAAGCCCATGTCTCTCACCCTTGTAGCCTCCATTCAGCCAGCCAGCATCCAGCTTGGCAGTTGTTTGGCTTTTTGCCCCACCAGCATTCCCTTCAATTACTTCTTCTATCTAGGGAGATGAACCCTAAGCATCAGCTGCAACTTGATCCTCTTTGAACCAAAATACACAAACCCACTGTTCTAAGATATTATTTCTACAAAAAACCAAAATTTAGCATTGCCTAAAAATGTACGAACAACCTTCAAAAAATTACGATGAATTTGTATATTTCAGCCTGATGACTGGCCAATGAAAAGGATGCTGTCTTTCAAGGTAGTGTTATCCTGATCAATGCAAGTTACTCCTCAGTTGTCACACACAACTGAGCACATGTACAGCTCAGGATATACCTTGAAAATATTAATTGCTTGCACTTGCATGGATGCCTTAATTTTGTGCTCGGTTGTACATGTTTACAGTGTATTTTATTTATGCCCCTCTTTCTACCTCCTCCTCTAGTCCTGAACACATTTAAAACATCCAAGAAAAGTAAAGGTAGCCCCTTATAACACTGACAAGATATATACCAAGAGAGGCGAGGGGAAAAAATATCACAGTATTGGTATTTACAATAGTATACTGATATATTGATATTTACACAGTATACTGAAAGGTATCAAACCTACCTGCTCTCCCATGGGGAAGCTGGTGCACAAGGATTTGGGGCATAAGCACCTGGACTCTAAGCACATACTAAAAAGAGGGTCTTTGAGGGAAGCAGATTTGTCCTCTTGCCTTTTACAGGTGATTGGCACAGTAATCACTGCATAAGATCTTTCTCACTAGCCACTTTTTGAAAGTTTGATGCTACATACAAGGGCAGTCCTCTATATCACTGGAAAGACAGGGCCAACTGAAAGTTTCCTACTCACAAACAGTGCTGTTTAGAATTAGACTGCTGTCAGGGTTACCCTGATACAAGCTTGACATTTGTCTGTTACATATAATATGCACAACATTTTGCTGCACATTTCCTTTTATTTCTGTTAACCTCCCTGCAGACACACTCACTCAGGCAGACAGTCAGAACCCAACCATGGATGTATATACAGGCAATTATTGCTCAGAATGTAAAATACCCATTCTAGAAAGGGTTTTGCCCAGGACCCTTTATGGTAACAGGAAAAGTTTTGCAAAGAAATATTGCACATCCTAAGGATTGCATCTGCTCTCCTTGTCCTGTCTATGTGCATAGTAACCACACTGAAGACAATAAGTCAATCCACACACAATTAAGACATCTCTATTTGCAACTCTTCTACCTTGTTAATAGGAAACTATTATAAATAAATGAAAAATATGGCCACGAAGTTTAATTTTACATTTTTCCTTTAAAGTTTTGAGACATAATTCATTTGCTCAAGGAAAATGTATGCATTCATAATTCCTACATAAACACAGGCAAACTACAAAAAGAACAAATTAGTAGATACCTCCCAGACAAATTCTATTTATTCAGTTCAAAGATATAAACCCTCAGATTTAGGAGGAAGTCCTTGGCTGATGCAAGTCAGGTGTGATGGCATGGAATCCTCCCTCTATAAATCACATTTTCTGGCTGGGGCTCACTTCTGCTTGAAGAAAGGGACTACAGAACCTGCTGCCTCTTACTCTGGTCTCCCTCAGTTACTGACAAACACAATCCTGAAGTGCTTAGTCAGGCAGCAGCTACAGTTTTACAAGATCAAAGAAAAGCATGGACTTACCAGCACACTTCCACCAGCCTTTGGCTGTCTAGCTAGGCTCACACCCATCCATTCATCATCTCTGTCTTCCCTACATGTCTTCCCACAGAGCATGCCCCGAGAATTGCCTACAGAAAAAAAAAGGGAAAGGCAAGGAGAGATGAGTTTTAAATACCTGCCAAAGAATCCTGAAAAGAAAAGAGATTGCCCATCAAACATCTGACGATGCGTTTCTTTCCCCCTGCATCCTGATTATTAGTTCCTGAATGCATTCTCTGGGATAATGTTCTCACTCTTAAGTGGCACCATACACATACACAGCTGAGGACAGACCCTGTTCCCAACAGCCAGCAGCTATTACATTATGTCCACAGCTCTACTTAAATGAACGATCAAACCATCAAGTCAATGGGAGAGGTATCAGATTGCCTCCTGAATGCAATCTTGAAAATGAGATCAGGGGCACTTAAGAAAAATGAGGCTGAAATCTGTAGTCCTGTCAAGCAGCATTCATGAATCCATGACAATTTATAATCTGGTAGCAGGACAAACTACTTAGCCACAACACTGTTTTAACACATGTAAGCTTCATAAACAGAAATTCTACTTAGTACAAGCATGAAAGAGATGAACAATACTAATATGCCTTTTTTTATAGGCAGAGAAAGCAACATGTCATCAAGAACACCAAAATACTAAAATGCTTCGATCTTTACCATCATTATCCAGCATGAAGTTTTAGATCATAATTTTACTTTAGGCCTCCACCTTCCCCCCACTCAGACAGTACATCAGAGTAACTGAAGTCAATCCTGATCCCATGCAATAGCATACAGGTGGTCTCACTGAGACCACTTTAGCACAAAAAGTAAACTCAAGAATTTATTTGCTGCATTATGAGGGAACCCATAGATCACCACATTACTAATAACCCCACATATCATGAGCACATCACTGCATTGCCTGGAGTCATCCCATGCACTCTTACTTCAGCACTGCCTGGAGCAGGCAGGAGCACTCCAAAACACTTATGAAGCCACCAACACACTGAAAAGTCACACTGAAGCAGGTGAAGAAAAGACAACAGCTTAAGTTAAGCAGGGGAAAATCCACGTTTACCTGTTTACTCCCTGGAAAGAGTGAGCAAGGCCACTGGGAGGACACCAGCACAGGTGGGATGTTATTTTGTAATGCTGAAGAGACTATGACACTTTTGCTACTAGTGTTCAAAATCCACCAGGAAAGGCTGATGGCTCCCTCTCAATATTTCGTGGCCAATTTGAAGTTGGCAGAAGGATTGCTAGCCACGTGGTTTGGATTTTTTTTGGTTGCCTTGTGCTGTCCCAAAGCATCATAACTACCCACCTCTCCCCATATCCAGTTCTGTGCATCTTCTGTCAGGGTTGGTATGGACTCGACATTTAAACACTGCTCCTGGGGACTGAACAGAGGTGCTGTATTTAGATTCTGCCTTGGGAGCACCAACCAAGATCCTGGAAACCAAAAGCAAAGCAACAAGTGATTAATTTCAGGGGGAAAGAAAAAAACCAGCAAACACCACCAATGCTCACATTGCCAGAGCTTCCTCAAAAAAAGCACTTTTCTCATCAATCTTGTAAAATAATGACACTGATTCACAAACTGAAAACACCACACACAATAAAGGCATTTTTCCGCAAAGGCACAAATATTTTTAACAAATTAAATTTTCATTAGGATTGTACCACATTTAAGTTGTGATTGTCCCACACACCCTCACCAGCCACCTCCCAAAAGCATTTAGGAAAGCATTAGGATGGACAACAGCATCTGCATCCATTTTTCCTCAGTTTTAGCTACATCCCTATCAATGCAGAACTGATGCACCCACAAGTGGACAAAATCTTAACCTGGATTCTTGCCAGCCAGCCCAAGATTTGTAAGCTTGTTTAGAAAGTAGAGGCACCCCATTCTCAGAACATTTTATATAATTACATCATTAAAAAACAACAGCAAAAAACCAAACCAACAATGTCAGTGATTGAAAACACGGACCCAGTCCAGCAGGGAAACTGAATCGTTTATTTAGAGAAAGAAGTTGTTTTTATAGACTTTTCCAAGGCACATTATATCCTTACATGGCAGTTTCCACTACATGACCTATCACACACTGCCATGTCAGTAGCACATTTTCTAAATGTCCTTCTGTGGGGTGATCACACACTGTCCACCCGTCTGTCAGCTTCCAGCAGGCGCCTCTCCGTAGGGATCTGCCCTGTGACACCTCCTCCTCCCAGGGTCCAGTGGAGACAAGCCTCTCTGTGCTGCCATGTGCTTCTTTGTGCTGCCATGTGCCTCTGCAGGCACAGCCCACAGCCCAACTCCATCCCACCTCTTCCCATACAACAATACAAGTAAATCTCTTCCACAATACATTGCTATCAACCAATATTTGTCCTTATGGCTGTGTTATAAATACATATTATTGTGTTGGCTT
>VZRO01000228.1:359865-390936 GCA_013397915.1 Daphoenositta chrysoptera
GCTCTGCCCCCGCTCTGCCCCCGCGCCGCTCTGCCCCCGCGCCGCCCCACGGCCGCCCCGCGGTGCCCCTCTGCGCCACGAAACTGCCTGTCAGCTGTGGCTGCCTCTCCTTTTTCCACCTACCCCCGCTCCCGCGCAGCCCCGCCCCGCTCCCCCGGTCGGCGCCTGGAGGGGCAAGGGGGAAATCACAAAGCTTGGGGCTGAAAGATATAGAGGAATCAGTCCTGCCTCCCATTAGTTTGAGGCTATCAGCCCTGCGTGAATTTGGTACGTGGAGAGGAGCGCTTCGCGAGTGACAGAAGAAAGATCTGATTTGCATCCTGCAGAAACGCACGCGAGAGTTTCTTGGGAAAAGGGAAGCCATGAGGAGAGGAGGTGTCTTTTTTCAGGGCAGCAGAAATGAAAATACTTCGGGGGAAAAAAAATCAGACCAGTGTTTTCCGGCAGAAGTACTTCAGGTCTGAAAAAGGAGCGGCAACCTTTGTGGCTATGTAAAAGCTGAAAATAATTGTTCTAATACTTGAAAAGTTTGACCATCTGAGAGCAAAAATAATCAGTCAAACATGCATTAATAGATAAGCAAAAGCAAAGGCAAGAAGATAGTCTACTCCAGAGAATAAGACAAGGGTGATCATCACTCTGTAGGGGAAGGGGAGGGCAGTTAGGTGCTAGAAAACCCTTGGGCCCACAAAAGCCCATCTTTCGTTAAAGTAAAAAGCAATATATTTTACTGCTTAGGATTTGTGAAAAATGAGGTTCACTCTCCTGTTAGGATTTAAAAATTTCATAAAGGACAATAGGGGACAAAGACAATAAAGCAAAAGTACAGCGCTGGATGCCTGGCACTCAGCCAAGAGCACCCCTGCCATTTCGGAGACACCTTTTACATACCTTTCCTATTGCATCAGCCTAAAGCATATTCATAAACAATTATACATATTCAAACTTTTCCCCGAACTAGTTTACATGTTCCAGGAACTGTTTAGCATGGCTCCTCCTTGGATCCGCCTCTTTAGAGCACGCGCATTCTCTGGCTGTGGTTTTGGTCCGTTGTTCTGATCACCTGCAGCTGGGTCTTGGTCCATGGTCTCTGCAGACGGTGGCTGCTGATAGCTGGCATGTCCACAGCAGGGGTCTCCATCCTGCCTTCACTGGATGTTATCCATCCGAGCAGAGAGTTCAATTACCACAAGCATAACTGTATCAGCTATTTCGCTACTATGTCTAAGTTTAGTTAGTAACAGAAATAAAGGCATCAGTTATTGTTACAAAAACTATATTTTTCTAGTAAAGCTACTTTAGCATTATACATATAGCATTCATTTTAATATTTGTGGAAGGCCAACAGTACAATATGTATTTATCACAGGATTCATGTGTTTAGATCCTTCTTGAGGATCAAGCCCAGAATCTCAGAGGATAAGTAGTTTCTCACAGATAATTGTGACATTCGTATGTTTCTGTTAGCTTTGGCTTTGACTGTTTAATTCCATGTACACCCCTTATCTATAAGAAGGTGCACCAGGAGAAGCAGAGTAAGTCCTGGGAAACACAAGAATAGAGGGGCCAGGAACTCTGATACAAGAGGAAGTGCCACTTCTAGCAGGGCACTGGAGATTTGCAGCCGGGTCCAGTGCCTCTTGCATATGCACACAATGGTTAATGGAGAATTTGCTTCTGATGACACCAGTGATCTCCAGGGAAGAGTGCTGCACGTTGAGGCTCTTGGAAAGCTGTCATGGATTCAACCTCTTGCAGGCTGAATCATCTTTCAGTGAAGGAAGTTCTTGGTGAAAAAGTAATCCTTTTTCTGCAAAGGGTTTGCACCAGGATTTGTGTTCAGTGAGGAGGGAATTTTGTGGTAAGCTGTTTCATGATATCCATGTGGCTCTTTCAAAAGCATAGCCTGTTTCTGCAAGGGAGCATCCTCATCAGGAAGAAGATTGATCACAATCATTGCTTTTGAGCATCACGCTCAGAGCAAGTGCTCTGGTGCCACATGTGTATGTTGCTGGTTAGAAACTGCCATTTTTGATGTTGACTGTGATGCCAGAAAGCAAACATTACCATAGAAATTTTCAGGGACAAGTTAAATAGAGAAATAGTAACTACAGAATTTGGTGGTAAAAAAAAAATCAATAGAGGAATGGATGTTTCCAGTCACCAAGGTGTTTTATATTGGCTGTGTGAAGCTTCGTGGTATAATTATTTAGTGTTCTTGTTCAAGGTGGCTTGTAAAAAGGTTGAAGTAGTGTGAGTCTTCTTTCATCTAACTATGGCCAGGGTTATGGAGAAGTGAAAATTTTCCAGTCAAATCTGAGTGGCACAATGCTCACTATCAAATAAAAAGGGCAAGTCACTTTATCATAAACTTCAGCCTTAAGTGTGTGATCAAACTGCAAGAACTGATTTGCATATTAGTGCGCCAAGTGAAAACAGCAGGACATTTACATCATATTAGCAGGGAAATTTATAACATTTAATGGAAAGATTTTCACAGGGATTTTATAACAGTGCAATCAATATGGATAAAAGTAATCTGATTCAGGCAGAAAGTCAATACGCCACAATTCAGCTAATTCCACAAATTATATGCAATCCCATTAGCACTACAAAGCCACATCTCTGCCTTTTGAAGCAAAAAAGTGTTGGGGGTTTTCAATTAATTACCTGGGCACTAAACGATGCTCAGGCAGCTCTCAAACCAAGTTAAAGGAAATGTGGATGATACACTAGAGAGAGCAATGGGTTCATCCCTCTCCAGAGGGAGGAGGGAAGCAAAGCAACTAGATGAGGTGAATGGAACACATGTCTTTCACATTGTGGAGTGATCTCGGGAGGACTTAATTCAGCTAGAAGTGATACATACAAAACTGTGTCAATCCATTAAAATGTCAGCTCTCCATTCTTTGCAAGGAAGAGTATCCAGGGAAAGGCTAAGAATATGGAACTTCCATCCTTTTCTTTCTTTTACTGCACATCCGAATACTGAAGTCATCTCACAACATTTAATCCACTGAGAATTTTGTCAGTCCAAACAGAAACAGAAACTGTCTATCTCAGTGGTGTAGGTTTAGCTGATAAAATTCTGGCAAGCCATTTACGAAAGCAATGGGAAGCATCCAACTGCAGCAACAAGAATAATAATAATGTACAGTTAAATTAATATGATGATAAAACTAAGGGGTGAGAACATGGAATAATACATTAAATCATATGCCAACCCTTTGCGAAGGAACCATTCAAACCAGGAATAGCTGTAATAAGCACTTCTATATCCCTGCTCTCACTGCATGAACTTTGATGTTTGTATCATCTAGGGAAGCTCCATACCTGTGCCAGAGGGCTAATTTGTACTTTACACCTACCTATATTAATTAAACACTGTATTTTGGCAAGACTCAGTCTCCAGATTAGTTTATAAATCAGAAACACTATCCGTAAATTGAGAATCAACAGTGAAGTAGCACCCTTGACAATACTTTTTAATTAATAGTAGAGCTCAGGAAAAAAAAGTCCAGTGCAATAATATTGTGAATGTGGAAAGAAATGAAAATAAAAACAAATGCCCCATGTCTGCATTGCTTAAAGATTCAGCTGTGTACAGACTCCATTCATCAAGACTGAACATTAACAGATTGTCCTCCCGAAAGCTTCTCCTCCCAAAATGGCACTACAAAGGTGATTTACATATATATGTATGTGTATATAAATATATATATAAAGATAAATTTGTTCCTGTACTGCACATGGTGAACTCAATATTGTTTTCCTTACTTTTACCAATACCTTACTTAATTTGAAGACCCTGCTTATCACTTGCCTTTCATTGCATTTGTATTGAAGTAGTGCTCTGGTTGAAATTTTACTGTTTCAAAACAGTTTCTGTGCACAAGTAACTTCATTTGCACTTCCCACAGGCACACACAACTTACAGTTTCTGTAAGCTTATTTGATGATCTTTTTTGAGCCCTACTTCTTTGGGTGCAGATTTCTCTACCTGGCCCCCAGCTCCTTCCTGCTTGCTCTTAGCCACAGGTAGGGAGAAGATGTACTGCTGAGTGGGGATGGGATGAGACCTCCTTCTTCACACTGGCATCCATCAGTAGGGACATGCTAACAATGGCAAGGCATCCCACATTCTCATTAATACAAAGGCTGCTACCTCTCCCCATCATTATTCATACATTTCTGTCAGTACATGCTCAGTAGTAAGGAGGTTTTAACTGAACTTGTGTTAAGGGTTTCCCATTGCAGTGGTGAGACTTGCTGATTGTTCACATGCAGTCTTCGTATTTGTTTGGCAAGTGCTCAACACAAGGAGATCGGTAACTCTGTAAATCAGGTCCTAATGATAACACTGCAGTTTATTTTCAGACAGTTTCCACAGAACTCTCTGATCCAACCTACCTACAGACTCAGCTGAAAAGAGTTCAGGAGACCAAGCTTAGATGAGATGTTTTCCAGACACTTTTTGTAGTTCTTTTTGCCTACCAGGTAGAGAGCATCCTCTTTCAATTCTTCTTCCACTGTGACTTCAGTCTAAAGAGAGATTGTGGTTGCCTCCCCATTGAAGGAGAGAGAAGTGCTGCCACCTTTTGTTGCACTGCAAGGACAGTGGGAAAGACTTGTCCCCTTTCTTTTAAAGGCCTCATCACTGGTGAAGCTGTCAGAGAGAGGGATGTTCATTTGTAAGAAATACGTAAAAGGAGTAACTGTAAAATACCAAAATATTTATATATATACATAAAATATTAGCAATATAAGGTATTTCGGATAAAGAGGAAACTCTCACTTGCCTACTAGAGAATTAGCCTGTCAATTACTACAGCTACACTGAGAGGAACTGACTACATTTCTACTGGTATGATTTCAGCCTGTCAGACATCAAATCACTTGCAGCATCTAGACTTAGAGGCAAAATCTAGACTGCTTTTATACAAACTATACCTTTCTACATTATTCCCATTAAATTAAGGAGATGTCACCCTCAATTTCTGCATCAAATGCAACACTAATTACTTTTGTTAGATAACATGTTTGGGTTGAGTTCATGTCTGTGTGCCACTGATCCTGCACTAGGAGGTTTAACTCCCAGGCCACTGAAAAATTGAGTGACGTGCCTACACTGATCTCCTCACATAATATATACATTTAATTCCTGCTAGTCTGTTCTTCCATTTGTCTGTAGGTAGCTCTCCAGCTGGAGTAAATAGGTAAGAAGGAAAATTATTCTCTTGCTGGTACTGTTACTTGCTATTGTTAGCTCTTCAACCACTGTTTTTAACCTTTTTCATAGACCTGTACTAGGATTTTCCAAACAGATTGAGAATCCTAGCAGTTTCACCTGCATGGAAGACAGAATCACAGAATAAGTTAGGTGGGAAAATACCTCTGAGATCATCAAGTCCAACCTGTGACTGAGCACTACCTTGCCAGCTAGACCAGGGCACTGAGTGCCACATCCAGTCTTTCCTCAAACTCCTCCAGGGACGGTGACTCCACCACCTCCTGGGCAACCCATTCCAATATCTAATCACCTTTTCTGTGAAGAATTTCTTCCTAATGTCCAAACTAAGCCTCCCCTGGCAGACTGTATCCTCTCATCCTGCCTCTTGTTGCCTGGGAGAAGACATTAACCCCCACCTGGCTACAACCTCCTTTCTGGCATTTGCAGAGAGCGAAAAGGTCTCCCCTGAGCCTCCTTTTTTCCAGGCTAAACAACCCCAGCTCCCTCAGCTGCTCTTCACAGGACTTGTGTTCCAGACCCTTCACCAGCTTCATTGCCCTTCACTGGACTTATTCCACTACATCAACATCCTTCCTAAATTGAAGGGCCCAGAACAGGACATAGCACTCGAGGTGCAGCCTCAACAGTGCCGAGCTTCCCTGGTCCTGCTGATCCAGGCTTCTAATCACTATTGCTGATCCAGGCCAGGATGCCATTGGCTTTCTTGGCCACCTGGGCACACACTGGCTCATGGTCAGCTGCTGTTGACAGCACCCCCAGGTCCTTTCCCACCAGGCAGCTTTCCAGCCACTCTGGCCCTAACCTGTAGCATTGCCTGGGTTTGTTGTGGCCAAAGTGCAGGACCCAGCACTTGGGCTTGATAAGCCTCATGCCATTGGTCTCAGCCCATCGATCCAGCCTGTCCAGAACCCTCTGCAGAGCTCTCCTACCCTCCAGCAGATCAACACTCCAACACAACCTGGTGTCTATGAATTTGCTGTTGGTACATTCAATACCCTTCATCCAGATCATTGATGTAGATATTAAAGAGGACTGGGCCCTGCACAAATCCCTGGGATGCACCACTAGTGACCAGATGCCAACTGGATAAGCCAATGCAAATCTTGGAAGGTACAGAAGCTGATGATTTAATCAAAAGTCATCTTCTCATAAAAACAGTTAAAATAATAGAGTGGAAAGAGAATTTTCAGAGCCTCACATGCAAAAAATCAATTGTCACTTCATAGGTATTCAAGGGATTTCTTTTCTTAAATTGTACTATTTCAGCAGCAATCCAGTTTATTTAGCGTTCCAGCCATTCTTCTATTCCCTTGAAAACTATGCATTAACACTGCACTTGAACACTTGCCCTGGCTTTCAGTACTGGGGTTTATTTCAGTCTGATTTATGGTCAATTTGTGCCATAATTGCATCATATTTATAAAACATTTATCATATGTTGTATACCAGTAACCGAAGGAATTTATCTGAGCCAAGTAAAAAAAAAAATCCATCCGGAAAATTTTTGTTATTTGGTTTGTTTTTTTTTTCTTTCTTTAGTACATCCAGATCTCTGCATTTTCATACTCACGTAACAGACCTCTACTCAGCAGTCTCTATTTAGCTATGGTATGTGCTTCATTTAAGTACATGCTTAAATATGAGAGCATGCTTGTACTTTATTGACCTAAGGGGAACTGAATGGCAGACCTGAAGCCAAGCACGTGTTCGGGGTGAACAAGGATTCAGGCTACCTTTCATGCTGCTAACAGCAAGCAGTCATCATAGTTTGCACCTCTCATTTTCTGACAGCCAGCATGTGTCAGAAATACAGTTTTGCTGTACATATTCATATACTATATATTTAAAAACATACACACACACTCTGCAACTCAAACACACACAGGCGTCTTTTTTATTCACTAGCATTGGTCTCGCTAGTAGGGTTGTGACTATGCATTTTTATTTTAGTGAGATCATGCTCAGTTACTCAAATCTAACCTCACTGCCACAGCTCAGGGATCGAGGGATATTTTTAATTCTTTTATCATTTTATCACAGCTTTTATCACCATAACAACAGGAGACACATTTTAATTTGGCAATATACCGTAATCAAATCTTTGATGCGATATTTATTTTGTTATATACAACTTAAAAGAAATACCAGTGGATAAAAATGTGTAATACCAGTGGATAAAAATGTGTAAATCCAAAAATAAGCCATGTGGCAACATATTCCAAAAGCACGTGCAACATGTCTCAGGTAGTTACCCCTAAAATAGCTGCACCAGCTCCATGAGGCCTCTCATCAAGCAAAATGAGGAAGAAATTTTGTTTCCTTCAGGTCTGCTGAGAGATGCCCCGCAGGACCATTGTAAGAAAGGGGACAGATTATCGAGGTGCTAGAGCCATGGTTAAGCAAAAGTGAAGCTCCATCAGTGGACAATTCAGAGCACCTGAAGTTGGGCTTTCAAGAATAGTCAAGAGAAAAAACCTCCCTTGTTTATGATTACACAGAAACTCCAGAAATACTAACCGTCCTACACCTAGGCTCTAGTACCTCCTAAACAATCACTGGAATGCAACCATATATATGATAGCCCTAAAACATAACTCATGGGTATCCCCCATACTTAAGAAAGTCGATGTGATCTTAATTGGACTTGCTTGATAGCACTGTCTCAGTCTCATCTGACTTAATGTTTCTTGGCCATGTAGTGAGTTCTCACCCATGGCTGTATTTCAACCTCAGACTAGATAAGGCTTTTGAATGAATTATGCAATTTGGAGAAAACCATATTGCTAGCTTTCAAAAGACGTTGTTCCAGGCTATAACTCTTCTCCATAATCTTTTTAATAACTTCATGGGGATTATAAATAATGGAGGTGAATGCTGTAATTGTGACTCTTCACAGGAGAGCTTTTTCCTAGAAGACTACCTCTTTACAGCTAACCCTGGAACTTCTGAGAAAAGTGCTAGGCCAACTGGAGAAATACATCAAAGAGAAGTGATAAATCAAATCCTCCTACCAATTGTTGTTCTCTTTCCAGGATCAGGAGGGGAATAGGCCTGCCACAAAAACTGCACTTTCTACAGCAACCTCAGGCTGCCAAGAATTTGTGTACCTGAGATATAGAGGCACAAAGGATTGTTAACACAGTTTTTGTAGGTAGCTGAGTCCTAGCCTCAGTCAGTATATGTTGCAAAGCACCAACAGCTCTTCCCCCTTCTTCTAGAGGATCCCCAGGAGAATGGGACAATTTCCTAAGGAGAACCAACATGTGGCAATGTTGCAGTGAAGAGAACAAATTATGAGATTCTGAAAGCATCACCTCCCATGAAAAAAATCCCTTTGATTTCAGCCTGCACTTTTCATATGCTAAGCACAGCTAGAGGCCACCACTCCCCAAGGCAGGGAAAGCCATGTTGCAGCCTGTGTATCAGCAACACTATCACGACAGCTTATGGAACTGCTGCTTTACAGACAGCTACCCCTTCCTACTAGCTGTTCTGAGGCCAGACTCAAAACACTAACCGGTGATGAGACCTACAAAACAAATACAGTATCATAAACCAGGAACTATTCTGTTTTCAAAAACAGAGTTTTAAATCTATGTGGAATTAACTAGGCAAAAATTATACCAATTTACATGCCCTTAAATTTATGTCTTACCTTTCTATAAAATTACAGCTTAAGACAAAGATATGAGGTGTATAATTAGATGGATAGATGGATAGATAGATAGATAGATAGATAGATAGTCTGCTTCCTTCAATTTTCATGTCTTAGTGAACCTCCAGTGATCAAGGTTCTTTTCAAAAGCCTGGCTCTAACCCACAGAAAGTCAGGGAATAGCTCCCAGAAGCTCTAATGAAGCCAGACTGTTTAGACTTTTTAAGCCAAATACGAGTGGATTTTATCCAATTTGTCTCATTTGACTACATCAAATGAAAATTCACAAGTGGAAAACACGTACTAGATATGTGAAAGTCATGGAATACTCGCCCCATGGTGGATCCCGTGATCCACCATTTTTCTACATGATATTTGTGCCGGTTTTAGGAAAATTTGGAGGAAAATATCCTCTGATAGAAGGCAGATTACAGCCGCCCCTCCCCCAGCCACGTTCAGGAAAGAACTTTCCTCGGAGGAAAGCGAAGGGAAAAAAACCTATTTATTTAACAAACACACAGAGAAAGGATAATAATGCTAAATAATAAAATCTCTTGCTGTGGAGAGAAACTTGGGAAGATTTCAGAGTCCTTCTGCGGGTGTGTTCTCTCTCCTCCTCCTCGGAGCTGGGTCAGCCTGGGTCCCCTCTGGGTCTCGGTGGAAAGTTCTCCCAGTGTGTTCTGGTATTGTTGGACAGTCCAGAAGAGAAGAAGAAGGGAAAAAAAAAACAAAGCCCCAGAAAAAAAGTTTAACTCTCTGTCTCTCTCTTCTGAGAGAAGGAGCCAAGGGCAGGGAAAAAAACGGAAGGTGCTTTTCTCCGCTCTTCTCCCCGCAGCAGAAACACCGAGAGACAGCAGTGTCCTTGGAGCACAGAACTGCTTTGAAAAGTTTGTCTGGCTTTTTTTTTTCCTCTTGCACCCAGTTTTAAAGGCACAGAAAGGCACAGGATTCATATTCTGGGCATAGAGTGGTGATAGGGGATACACATCATAAAGTCATCCCAAGACAATATTAAATCTCACTGATTTAGACATTGAAGTGGTATCCCTTCTTTCTGATTCAGCCTGCATTTTAAAATGTATTAAGGTGAGATCCTAGTGGTCGCACAAGCTTTGGCCATTTATTGAAAGGTCCACTTTACACCACAGCTTTCAAATATCTTGCTTGGCATTCTTGGCACATCTGCTTTCCATTATTCAGCAATTCAATGCTTATTATTCCACATGTTAACTGTCATACACTCCTTGTACGAAAAGTTCATGCAAACAATAACCTATTTATCATCTTTGAGAGATCCAAACCTGTTCTCCACACAGAGAAGACACTTTTTGAAATTGTGTGTGTGAGCTCAAAGCTTGAGCTTTAACCAAATAATCCGGGATACACAGACCCTTCTTCAACCCAGTTATTCGTAAATTCTCTGCTATGGCTTAATTTGGCATATATTGCACATACACAGGAGTTCAGAAAAATAAACTGTGGGACTCCGTAGGACTCCATAGGACTTATTATTGGCCTGGGATATGCCAGAAGCAGCATAGTTATCCAGCTTAATAATGTGAAAAATACTGAATTTGAGGATCTGGATAGCAAGAAGGGTATTGTGTTGATGCCAGTGATTTTAGAAAAATAAAGAGTAAAGAAGAAAAAAAAAAAAGCCAAACAAAACAACCCCTCAACCCCCATCCCACCCTCTAGGACAGAATTTTTGGCAAGTTCAATTCAATTTAAATCAGTGGATTTAAGAAAAGGAATATTCATTCCCCAGAGTGATATTCACTACAAATAACGTAAAGAGAGAAGCACAGCAGTTTTTATAACACAGCAAGCTCTCTTGTTTACGAGCAACATTATTCACATACCTCAGTGACTGGCCCTGCTATAAGAGAGATTCTGGGAGGAGTTCAACAGTAACAACCCTGCTGTCCCATAGACTAGCAAGAAAACACAACAAATTTGGAGGTCAATGTGACTGTTCCATGGTTCACTCTCTGATTTCTAACAAGTTGCTTATAGCAACTTATAGTTGCTTATAGTTTTGTTTTAAAACAAAGTTACACACTCCTAGACGAACCAAGTGGCAATAGCAAGGTTAGAAAAGTCTTGGGATGTCTTCCAAAATGGAGGCAGCAATTGTCATGCCCAAGCTGTGAGACTTTTTTGGTACAGACTCCTCCCTCAAAAATAAAAAATTTAAGCTCAGCCACAACTCCAATTTCAGAGAAAAGCAGAACTTTTGAGAAAAAATTAAGAGTATATTATGCTTCCCTAGCAGCCTCCTTCTGGGTGCCTAGAGACCTCTATGTCCCAGGTGAAAGCAAGCCATGCCTCACCAACAAAACCAGGACAAGCCTGGCTGGGCTGGTCACAATGCACATGAAATCAGTTGAGATGTTAATTGCTCTGCCTTCCCTGACACATGATAAATCAGTCTAGGCATCCCAGTGCAATACATTAAACAAACTACATTCACAATTAGTTGACAGCAGCAGTGACATATAAGATATACGGCATTTATTTGATTCCCTAACTATAGTATGCCATTACTGCTGCCACAAAAGGCTTTCTGAAAACCATCAGGATCCTGTTGAAGGATGTCTACAACAATACCTAAGATGACTTCTATTTTTAGTCAGTATCCGAGCTTATCTAAAGTAAATGTTAATTACAGCTTCCCTAGAGTCAGCATCCCTCAGAGAAATACACACTCTTACTCTCAACTTAAAAATAAGGTGTTGACTTCATGCATTTGCCTCTTATGTTCAGTCTCCCCATTTTATATAAAACAAACAGCATACCTGTGCTGTCTAGCAGCTCATTGAAAGTCACTTGTCATCTTCTCCCTGTTTAAAAACTTATTTCCAAGGAAATACTGATGCACAAGCCCTGGAAACGGTCAATGAAGACAACTGAAATAAAATGTTTAACAAATAATTGAGCATAAAAGAGGAGCTGAAGAGATTACCTGTACAAGGCAAGGCTGGCTGTTGCCCAGCAGCTCTCCAGCCTGCACTGTTCTTGCCTAGAGGAAGCTGCTCACTCTGCCCAAACTCTGGCTTGCCCTGCTGCTTTACTGTGTCCGCATGCACCCAGCCAGAAGAGGTGACATTAACTGTAGCTCTCCAAGCAGAAAGGCTCTCTCTAATCATATTTTTTTTTTTAAATGAAGGTTTCATACCACTACAAAGAACTAAGGCAGTGCATCTGCATATGCTTAAAAGCCTAAACCTAGCAGGTCCTACACGTGAACGTGAGCAACACACTAGAAAGCAACATCTCCTTGTAAGACCTAATTCATGCTGGCCATTGCCACGGGTGCATTCTTCCCTCTATTATTGTACTGAGCAAGTCACATCTAAAAAAGACAACATTAAAACCCCAGTGGATGTAGGATAAATACAACTATATATAAAGGCACACAGATTCCCAGGGAATGGCATGGCAGTTTTGTTTTTACTCACTGGTTGAACAAGGAGAGTACTCAAAGACCAGCTCAAATTCTATACTATTTTTAAGTAGCATGTGAATACTTGCATCTTGAGGAAGAGTACACACAGCCTGGATCTCTCCTGCTTACCCTGTATCTATCTATCTAGCAACATTTCAGTCAGTCCATTCTAGAAATAAGGTCCCACCATAGCAGAACCTGCATAAAATACACAGAAACTGTGCTTCACCTTTAACAGTTTAATATCCTGAGAATCATTATGTCCTGAATGTGCTACCTCTGAAGCTGAGAGGGGAAAAAAATTCCACATTTAACTGAGCTAGACACTTCCTGTACTGAAAATTTGGTTGGATCGGATTTAATTAAGTAACAACACTGGAATCTTGGGCTGAAGTGTTGTGTGTTTTAAATAACATGCAGGTAACACTCACCGCAGGGCTTCAAGGTGGGGAGTTTCTTTCAATGTGAAAACCCATTTCAGGGAAGTAGAAGCTAGAAGCTCAGCCTAATTACAGCTTTCTTTACTGTAAAGGAAGACCCTAACTTTTCCCTTCACCCTTCTTCCTTTTTCTTTTCTTTCCCCTCTTATTTACCTCCTGTTCTAAAAGGGCCATGTAACTGGGGATACGCTCTGCATACACTCTGCTGTTCATTCCTTTTCCTTTAAGCAAAGCTAAACACTTACAGAAATGCTGGACATGCAAGCCATCCTGACACAACCAGAGGCAATCAGACAAAGCCACCTCTGCCGCAGGCATGCAGACCTGCTTTGGCAGCAGCACCCACCGTGCTCTCCACACCCTGGACCTGGTCAGCCCCCAGAGCCACGCAGGCCTTTGTCTCCATTTTGAAAAATTACCTGCCAAATCAAAGTGGCTTTCACCTAATTAGAAAGCACCTAACATTTGCCTAATGGCCACCAGGCGAGCTGGACTGCTCTGAAAGTTGCAACCAAGAGATGTAAGCCACGTGTCACAGCAGATTCCTGTGCCACACTTAGCTCCATTGCCATCCATTGCTGTACCACGATGTGCTAGCACAGCCATAAAATAACATGTAATTACCATGAGCTTAATTATTTCTTCTCTGGTATGTCACATGGTATTAGGTGACAACTGCAGGAAATAATGGCTGTCACTGTTCTACAACAAAAGATATCTCCAGAGATGTACTTCCTTTGAGTCAATGTGCCTTTGAAATTACTCTAGTGCATACAGGAAACTAACTCAGTGCTAACAGAGGAAGACTAGAATCGGTGTAAATGAAAGCCTGAGAAAGAAAATACTAGGTAGCAACTCCTAGAGCATGGATAGAGACAATGTAGAACATGCAACTTACTGCTTACTTCTGTTCTGTCATTTCTAATTTGCCGTATAATGAATATACAACTGAAGAGAGTTTGAAAATCCCACACTGGCAATGCTATTGAGGACCGGCATCTAGGAACAGCTACACCATAGCTTGGTCTGGATATTCCTCACATAGTTGAGAGGCTGCCAGACTTCAGCTCTTATTGATGGCCATAACAAAGCTGTAATGATTTTGCGAAAAACCTGTTTTATCTTGAAACAGCAAATGAAAAATAAGTTTCTCAATTTAACAAACTCCACAGAGAAAAAAACCCCTATTTTCTATAGCACACATAGAAGGACAATAGGATTTATGCAGGAGTTTCAATTACAAAAATCAAACCAATCTTCTTAGTATTCATTCCAGTTTACAGTCGGAAATCCTCATTTTAGAGGAAAGAACCAGATACCACATACCACATGGGAGAGTAAATAAATTTTAGTACAGATCACAGAAAGAGGTACTATAAATGGCAGAACTAGAAGTTGCATGGATTTATAGATAATGTTTATAAAAATTTTGAAATAGCATGTTGCCAATAAATATCAGCCTAGGCACTGAAATAATACATGAATAAAATCCCTGGTATTTTTAATCTAAATTAACAATGTTTAATCCTTAGAACACTAGAAGATGCTCAATAAACATTTTAAGTCTTATCTTTATAAATGGATCTACACATTTTTTTCTGTGCCCATGTATATAAGTCCATAAAATTATAAATATCATATATATTGCACATAAGACTAAGGCAAAGTTCAGTATAAGATGATCCAAATACATTCTCTTGCAGATGCATCTTTTAACAGTCGAGTCTGAACAAGTTTGGCATCCTCTAACCTTTGCTAAAAAGGCAGCCCAATCTTTGGTTGGCACTACTAGCACCATTTGACACTCCAAAAACAACAAAAAAAATTATTCAAAGCAAAGCACCGATTTTCATGTGTTCATCTTAACTTTTTTTAAATTCTAAAGCAATGCCTTATTGACATACTCTTGTTCAAGAAAATCTAAAAGCAGTTAAAACTTCAGCCTAAAAAAACTCTTGCACTTAGCACACTTTCCCATTATATTAAAGAATAATTATGTGACTGCTAATGAGTATATATATATATATATGTGGGAAAAAACCACCCCAAACATTTAACTTTTTCAAAATGTGACTTTGGGTAGTGGTTACCTGATTTTATTTTTTAAAAAAAACAATGACTCTATAATCCCTCTATAATCGCTTTATTTAGGTTACTTAAGGGAAAAATATTATTTAGTCTATCCAGTGTTGTATGAATATTAAACAGACTATTTCAGTTTGTTCCACTGCACTTAGGTCATGCTTGACAAAGTACAGTCCATAATTAGTTTCTTTCATGGAAAGGGAAAAGAAGAAAACCAGAAAATGTGAAAAATAATCTATCTGTGAGGACAAGAGAACTGTAAGCGATCCCAGTAATTCTTGCTGTCAAAGTAATAGATCCCTGCAGTGAAGTTCCCAAAGTGTAAGACTACATATAGCTTACATGGAAAACTGAAACTCGTATCCATGTTTTACACTACTGTAATGATAGCAATAGCAAAATCCTACAAATCCTCAGCCAGCTATGAGAGGAACAGGCTTTTTCAGAGCCAAACGTACTCATGCCAAGTCCAGCCAAGGTTGCTGCTCTGACAGTCTGGAGGATGCCTTTCTGCTACACAACAGAAGGAGAGAGAACGGCTTACATTGGAAACACTTACAAGGAATATTGGTTCTTGAAAACAAATTGGATACATTTGATGTTTGAGAAAAGGAAAAAGTTTAACCCCTTTTCCCTAAACCTCCCAGAGGCTACAACTGATAAAGCAGCATAAAACTTAAAGTTTTGCCACACACAAGGCAGTGGGAAATAAAGATGTAACTCTTGGTACTTAGCTATCAAAAGCAACCTGTGTCCCTTTAAACCTTAAACAACAATTTAAAACCAGATGCATTCTTTAGACTGCTAGTGGCCACAATAGGCTTTGGATCACTCAAGCTGTTTCACTTCTAGTTTAACTAGGATAAAAAACCATGCAAATAAATTCAGCTTTTTTTTTTCTTTTCCTGCAGATAACAAAAAAAGGTGAATCCCAGTGCACTTGCAAAAAAAAAAAAAAAAAGTAAAAAAATCCCATCCCTTTTGTTCAGAGATGAGCAACTTAGAGGACTACTGCCCCTTAAAATTTTTATTCATGGAGGACTGATCATCCTGAACTATCTTGGCAAACTAACATATACATTACAGATATTAGTTATTAATACAGTAAGTATCATAGTAGCTAGAGGTTAAATTTATGCAAACTTGTGTATCACTTCAGAGGATCACAACTTACATGCCAAAAAGACCACACAGGAATTATTTAAAAGAACAAAAATACATAATTTTCCATCATGGCGAACTTCTGTGATGGAATGACTGCAAAGACCAACCAATGTCATCTATCTAGATGTCTCTAAAGCCTTTGACATGGTCTCCCATGACATCCTTATCTCCAAATTGGAAAGACATGGGTTTGAAGGGTGGACTATTCAGTGGATAAAGAAATGGCTGGATGGACACAGCCCAAGAGTTGTGATCAATGGCTCTATGTCCAGATGGAGGTCAGTGATGACAGTTGTCCCTCAGGGCTCTGTCTTGGGACTGGTGCTCTTTAACATCTTTATCAGTGACAATGGGATTGAGTGCACCCTCAGCAAGCTTGCAGATGATGCAAAACCGAGTGGTGCAGTTGGCACAACAAAAGGAAGGGATGCCATGTAGGGGCACCTGGACAAAGCTGACAAGTGGGCCCATAAGAACCTCATGAAATTTAACAAGTCTAAGTGCAAAGCCCTACACCTTGGTCGGGAGCAGCATCAATGAGTCCAGACCAGGAAAATACTGGGAGAACACATTGAGAAGAGTCCTCTGGAGAACAACTTGGGGCTGCTGGTGAATGAAAAGCTGGACACGACCTGGCAGTGTGCGCTCACAGCCCAGAAGGCCAATGGTATCCTGGGCTACAGCAAAAGAACATTGGCCAACAGGTCAAGGTAGGTGATTGTCCCCTTCTACTCTGCTCTCGTGAGACCCCACCTGCAGTGCTGTGCCCAGGTCTGGGGTCCTCAGCACAAGAAAAACATGGACCTGTTGGAGTGGGTCCAGAGGAGGCCACAAAGATGATCAGAGGGCTGGAGCAGCTCTGCTATGAAGGCAGACTTAAGAGAGTTGGGGTAGTTAATCTGCAGAAGAAAAGGCTCCAAGAAGACCTCATTGCAGCCTTTCAGAACAAGTTTTTACACAGGCAGATAGTGTTAGGACAAAGGGGAATGGTTTTAAACTGAAAGAAGAGAGATTTAGATTATATGTTAGGAAGAAACTCTTTACTATGAGCATGGTGAGGCAGTGGAACAGGTTGCCCAGAAAAGTTGTAAATGTCCCATCCCTGGAAGTGTCCAACGCCAGGCTGGAGAGGGCTCTGAGCAACCTGGTCTACTGAAAGGTGTCCCTGCCCATGGCAGGGGCATTGGAACTAGATGATCTTTAAGATCCCTTCAAACCCAAACCACTCTGTGTTTCTATGATAATTTAGAACTTTAACAAAGCAAGCTTCTCTGTCTGCTACATTCTCATGCCAGCTTTTCAGCCCACCATGTATGTGTTTCGCAGGTTCTTGGAAACTTGAATGTCCCCATTGACTTCTTATAGTTTATTGTACTTGAATAGCTGTTCTTATGAGAGTTATTTCAGCCTGGAAATATCTCAGCCTGGAAATGTCTTCAACAGGAGTCAGAACAAAACTGGTGTGCCATTTAAAAGAAAAATCATACCAAAGATGTTCCAAAATTATACAGTAAATAAACTTTATTTCATCTCAGCTCTATTCATATTAGTGCTGTCAACAGTCACAGATCGGCATATGATACAGTTATGTAGTAACTATTTACAGGAACATACCTTTTCTCCAGAAAATATAAGTACAAAAGCTAGGAGTAAACAAACGAGGTACTGCGATTTGGATTTATTGTAGGCAAAAGCATATAGAAGTGACCTTTAGCAAACAATCAAGATCAAATCAGGAGAGAATAGTCAACAAGAGTGCCTAGTTCATCAGAAAAATCACCTCAATCGCTATCCATCCAAAATGTATTGCACAATTCAATCAAAAATAAAAAAAATAAATAGAAGAAACAAATCATTTATTTCAACTCTTAAAAAACACCCAGTAAAACCTGTATAGAGATACAGTAGCGGGTAATTCCTTCCTAGGATAAAGTCTTTTCTCTCCTTTAAAAAAATAACCTTTAACACAAAATAGAAGACAGTATTCAGTAGAAGAGAAATAACCAAATAACCCCTGATTAGCATTTCTGTCAAGGCAGTTTTAACTATATTCACAGTCCAAAGGTGGTGCTGAGTTTTGGTTCTTGCTGTTCTTTTTGTGACCTTGAAAAATAGCTTTTCTTCTTGTCCCTTCTCAAGGGGCAACAGAGATATAAACATTTCTAAGCAGCAATGTCATGAGACATTCTCATCACAAATTCTTCAAGACGGTCGTAGCCACAACTAGAAGAATGGAAAGTTAAAAGAAATGATCAAATGTTACATTATTGAGAATAACTTAGAAGCTCTTAATATCAAAATAGTGACTTTTTTATTAATACAATTAGGAGATGGAAGAATTTCAAGTAAGTCAAACTGCCAAATTATTTGAGCAAGCAATTCCATTCCAGAACCTGCAAAACAGTTGAGAAACTGATGGAAACAAAATAAGGTGCGGCAAAACAGTCAGCAGTCTCACTGGAAATAGTCTACCACATCACTGCATATTAATCCAAAGAAAAACAAAGTTGTACTCTCTGCATAAGGCTTATCATCAAAATTGAAATGATGATATAAAATTTTGGACCTAGCAAATAGCTTCCTCTACAGGAAAATATCAATTGCCTTCACAATGAAGTCAGCATCCCCTAAGTTACATACATGCAAGATAAGTGACAAAAATACTTTAAATAGGCAACTACAATTGAATAATGAAGTCTGAACAGTTTACATATACACTAGCTGATGTCATGAATGTGACAGATAATTTCTGACATTAAGGTCAATATCAACAAGCTTTTCTGTGGTATGTTTCAAATGCAGCTCAGAACACCTGAATTTTTTTACACCACTATTACAGACAGCATGACAAGAATGTAAGTTTCAAACATACCTTCTGCAACCTATTCTGCAATAGTGTTGGAAGTAGCTTTGTTCCATCAATATCAACTATTCAACTCTTTTCAACAAAGAGCTAGAGAAAACAGTTGCTGATTTTGTCAGAACTCATGAAGGCTTTATGCAAACAGTCAAAACTCTACTGCATTTTAAGTGCAATAAAGTGCATTCACTATTGTATTCAAAGATGGAAAAGAACACAAAATAGAAACCATGACTGTTAGATGAACAATTTTTTTCCTTTGAAAGAGGTATTATTTTGTGTTGAAGGCTGTTTTTGTATGAGTGCAGGAGAGGAAGAGAACCTGTCAACTGCACTGTGGTAACTGGCAATGACAATAGCCTAAGTTAGTTAATTTTGCTCTGGCAGTGATGCAGGCCAACAACTGCATTTCAGCCAAGAGATAACAACTGCTTCACATGCACTGAATCAACTCCTGGCAACTGTGCAAAGCTTTCCAGTTGCAAAGGAGGAAAAAAAATGTTGAACCAACCATCCTATAGAATCCATCTGCAGATTTTATTAAATACCATACACCACTAGTGACTCAAATTATAATCTTATCAGTCAGTGCAGAAAGTTTTTCCTGCGTACTTCCATATCCCAGTCCTCTCTCAACCAACTATTGCTTGTGTGTTGCTTGTTTAGCTAGGATAGTCTGATACAACCTGCATCTTTAGGCCTACGTCAGCTGTTCCGTTCTTGTAACACTACAACTAGAGTTGCAGATTCATAATTAAAGTAGCTCAATAAAACTTGAAGAAAAACACAATAAACTGAGAGCATAAAGCTCCCCTAATTGTTCTCTGTCATCTCTCTGCTTTAGCTTCTCTTGATATCAAAACAAAGCTGTGATTCAGAAAGATACTGATGTTTAAATGCAATCATATTCTAATCCTTCTGCAGAGAATATTCATCTATCTTTTTAAAGATAATTCATTTTCATATTCACAAGATGTAACAATTCATTTCAAGCAGTACAATATGTCTCCCACAAATCTGATTTATTTGCCTATTCAAAAAAAGAAACTCAGAAAATGAATAAAGACAAAACAAAGCCAAGTGCAATAAAATTCAATATTACATATTAATTGATTTAAAATCAGGTTTTTTTCTACAACTGAGATTTCTGTAGCTCAATCAACATTTGAATTTATCCTTAGGGTTAGGGTCAATCAAAAAGATTGGTTTTGAATCAATATTTACCATTTTCAAACTTGGCTTTGTAAAGGAAAACATTATTAAAAGGAGAACAAAAATTATCATACACATATACAACCAAAATTTGTTTTTTAATGAGGAAAGCAGGCAAGAAAAAAAAGCAGAAGAATCATTAATTGCATAATAGATATTTCCAATAGAAACAAGAATGTATTAGACTTCACTCACCCACACGCTAGCTAAGCACAGACTGGTGGCATATTCAAAAGATACCACTGCGAGGTGAGGCAAACTACAAAGCCAGGAAGAAAAGAGCTTATTGGACTATTTTGTTAATAGCGTTATGTAGTATTAACAAATATGAACTCTGTGGACATCTGTGGATGAGACTGCTGTAGTTAGATCACAACAACTACATAGTAAAAGCCAGATTACTGAAGATTACCTTGATCTAGCATATATTTATTGACCAGTGAATGTTAAAAGTTTTCAGAAACTTGTTAAATATATGCCCATTAAGAGGGTATAAGATTACTCACAGATGCTTAATACCACACACTTACTCTAGTAGCACAGTAAGTTAGTAATGTACACATTAAAATTACTTACAGATGTTTTAGCAATAAACTAAAAGCTTTATGTTAAAATGCATATTTGTGTTTAGTTCACAACTTCATTGCTCATGAGAGCTAAACATTGGATGTTTTCATATACCAGCATCAGTCCAATATTAAGTGTGGAGAAACACTACTGCCATGTCAGCAACTGCCAATGAATTAAAAAAAACCCCAAGCACATTTCTTGACAGAATAATTTACAAAGACCTCTCCAACTTTTTAGTTCTAAACAGAATTACGGAAGACTCATCCCCAGAATAATTTGTGCTTCAGCAAATGAACATAGTAACTTTGAAAGTGAAGGAAAAAATACTTCTTCCTTCATAATATGCCCTAATATTTGTGTTTCCATTAGATGTCTAACTCAACCTCTTTGTGGATTTGGAAAGGAGAAAATTCACAGGCTAGATATGAGCCAAGAAGAGACTGCTATGTGAAACCCAAGAGCTATTTGAACAATGATATCCTTAACAAATCAAAGCACTTGTAGCCTGCAAAAAAAACTCACTGTGTGTTTTAGCCAAAATTTAATACCAAGGATAAAAATTTGTTGGATGAATTCAAGCTAAATTTTTATTCTGTTTCAGAACTTGTCAACGTCTGTTGTAGGAAGAACAGGTTTAAATATCACAAAGCTGAAGTGTCTGCAAAACAAGGCCCATCTCTCTGTTCTCAAAATGTTTCCAAAGTATTACTCTGGCTTACCAAAACAAAACAAACCAAAAAAGTCTCAGCTTTCTATTTTAATGTCAGAGAGAGAAAATAATGATATATGATATTTACTGGAGCTGCAGTATTATCGATATTTATATACTTCTAAAAGTATTTAAAATATTTAAGATTGCAAGACTCTCAAACATACTAAGTGTACAGGAAAATGTTAAAGTATTTAACACTTTCCTTAGATGTGATACTGCAAGATGAAAATACAGACTCTTTAAAAATTTGTTTCAGCGAATCTACAGGACTTTAATGTATCTACTTCAAGTGAAATGTAAAATTATTGCAATTTTTATTTTATTCTGTATTTGCAAGCACTAAATAAATATATATGCATGATCAGTGAGAGAAACAGAATACAATTCTTCCTCTCACTTCAATTCCTAAATATTTCACAAGCTGACCCACAAAGAGAGAGATCACAGTGTTGACTCCAGCTACAAGGTAGAGGAGACTAATAATGAAGTTTTAATTTTAATTAAAAGTATCTCCAATACAGAAAACAGTAACAGTAATACCAAATAAATGCTTATGCTCATATAGTTTTATCTCCTTTTGCATCTGCTTCTCAAACCCAATTTCACCTTTCTAGTAAAGAGGCCAACTGGTAAATACTGAGCAAATGTCACAAAAAAGACAACATGAGAAACAATGCGGGAAAAAAGACGACACCAAAGTGTTGATGGCTCTTATTTTTGACCTGTCCTGACACAGAGTGAACTGACAGATTTTCGTGTTTTTTCAGTACAAAAATAAAGCAGGCTCACACAAAAAACCCCAAAACCTAAACAAAACCCCAGTCTTGTTAGGATACCCACTTAAGATAAAACTGTACACATCTCACTTCAAACACATGTATCTCAGGTGATTGAGAGAATCAATTTTCTATTTTACGAGCAAAATGTCTGTTGTTTTTGCCAGAAATTTTATGCTAGGGCTGAAAAAATGTTTCTTGATATATTTTTCATAAAAACTGGTATGACTCCACAAAAACTTCTGAATTTAAAAAGCATGAATTTTATATATTATATGTATTTATATATATATACTTAATATGTTAGGTTACTTTTTTAAATTAGAAAATTCATCCACAGCTTTGGTCCTATTGTACCCATTGCTATCAGAAATATGGCTTAACTGAAGAAAAATACTAGTAAAGAAAAATGCTTGGTTTTTTTCTCACTCTTGCTATAAAGTCAACCATAGAGCTGGAATTTGATATTCCACTGAAGAAGAGGGAAGGAGGAAGAAACGGAGGCCACTTAAATGTGGACACAGGGAAAAGAAGGCAGAAAAAAGGTTTCTAATTCCTTATTCTTGAAACCTAATCCTCTTGCGTAAACCTGATTTACTTACATAACTTACCATTGGTCGAGCATCTTCTCGTTCTAGTATCTTCTGAGTCTGATCTGCTGGGAACTTCAGCACTGTTGTTATAACCTTGGCCATTGTCTAAAAAGATATAGGTTATCCATACATAATTCCACATCCACAAAAATGCTGTGTAATATTTTAAAAATTATTTAATTTAATAATACTGGATACTATTTTATTAATGTCAATGGGCAAGAGTGAAATCAGTAAGATGTAACTATTTGTTTCACATTGTATATGAATAATGTGAATTATATGAAAACAATGTTTGCACACTATATATGATAAGATTCTATGATCACAAACTTCAGCTACTGTATTATGATGTAAATTCTATGGCATCTATGCTCAAATGATAGAGTCCATTAATAAGACAGCATACTAGATAAAGTGCATGCTTAGAAAAATCTGTCAATCTTGTTGCATATATCCTGCCAAGCAAGAGGCAAATAATAAAGTTGGACTGGAGGGGAAGACAGTAAAACCTCCCAACACAGACATATACACACCCTGGTCAAGCATTTTACAAAGAATGTGATTAAGTTATGTGATACAAGTCATGACCGTAATGCCCAGCTCTTAGAGCCATATCAACCTCCACATTTCTGTTATGTCTCCAATATTGTACACCAACTGGTGCATTCATTAATGTCTTGATCGCATTCCAGTATCATTTACTAGGCTGCATAATTGGTGATACATCCTAGATAATTTGCACAGATTCTTTTGAACTCTGTTCAAAAAAGAGGATGCATGTCCAGAGATATCAACAATTCCACTACTGAATCACGTTTGAGACATGGCATACATATTTGCTCTGCAAAACAGGATCCTGCACAGAGAAGGGCCACTAGAATGATCTTACAAGAGAAAATTAGATTAAAAAACTGCCTCTTCTTGTCCAGGAAGATAAAAGTTGAGAGAAAGGAGTATCTGTACTAAGAAGATATATTACAATGCAGATCTTTTAACTCAAGAACTGTGTTGGAGGAGGGGGTTGGGAGTGATGGAAAGCACATTAATACTTTACTAACATACTTAAAGCTGTTTTAAAATGTTTTATCATTTGCATCATCACTGCTCATGGTTTTCCAGTCCATGTAGCAGGAGGAAACCAGTTCTCAAGACATAGTTCCATAAATTTATGATTATATGATATAATTCTGATGAAAGCAGACACTAAGCTCAGTGTCCTCCAGCAACACATCTAATGATTGAAAGAAAGCCAGCAGACGAAATCAGCCTGAAACTACTTATTGAAGCAAAACTTCACCGAAGACAGAAACTAAAGAAAAAGAAACACTGAAGGAAGAGCTAAAGACAATTTTCTTTAGCACTGATTGTGGTTTGTTGCTGTTATTGAAGAAATCAACTGCAAATTTTAGTGCAACACCGTTAAAAAGGGAAAAAATGTAACGAATTATAATCTGAAGTTTTGAAGCATGCATAGCAATGTTTTGAAGATCAGTAAGAAAAAATTTTGATGAGTGAAAATGAGGTTTCAAATTAGGTTTTCTTGAATGAAAATTTGTTATGTGCATCAGCTTTTGGCAGCAGTTGTCTGCAGCTGTTTCAAGACTTCCTTTAACCTGAAACACTGCTGACAGACTTTTTAGCATTTTCACTTGTATAAGTCCCTTACAATTGAAAATCATAAAATACACTACTGTACATATTTTTATTAATTATTTTAGTTGTTTGTCATTAAAGTAGGAGAGCCATCTGATGTGCCACAGTCTTGAGAACAGAAGGTAACTATGGATTCTGGGTTTTTTAGATCAGACATTTATATTGGTACTAAAAAAGGGAATTAATATCAAAATGAAAAGCGGGATAAAAAGAGAGAGAAAGAAGAATCCCATAAGGACAGGATGCCCTGCATTGTCCAAGTTTCATTCTGTAAAGAGCACAATGAGAACAGAGCTCATTAACACAGAAACCTACATAAAATTTATGTGCTTTATGGTACTGTAAGTTGAAAGCAGGTCAACAATGGAAGAACTCCAGGGAGAAGGAAAACATCAAATACAAAAATTCATCCATATAAGATTTAGCATCCAAGAAAAATGTTTGTGTTACAACATATCTCTGTTGAATACAGTCAGTCCCTATGCCCCAGTATTGCGAGAAGCTAGTAAAATTCCAATTCAGGAATGATTTCACAAGCCTGCAGCTTACAAGAAGCCTACTGTCCAGCTTTTCACTACTTTTAAGAGTGAATTAACGCTATCTAAGGTATACAGATTTGGGAACACTATGAAACATCTATAAGCAACAACTGAAGAGGTATTCATCATTTTCACAGCTACTAACAAACTTACTTAATCCAACTGTTACTTACCATGTTTGTGTCAAGATTACATCAAAAGATCACTTTTGCTAATATTGTGCATACCAGCTTTCATTTTACATTAAGTTTGACTGACAACAGGACTTTTGCTGTTAAGATCCTATCTACCCATAAAGGTTTTTGTCTTGATAGGTACAGTGGTGAGATATGTGAAAACCGCCTCCACCTTCCACTCATCTTGGCAGGCTGATGAAGTTTTGAAGTTATGGATTATGTCTCTTCGGAAGAAAATGTGAAAGCCTATTGAATTCTGTGTCAGAAATAAACAGCATATAACAAATCACAAACACATGGTACTTCACATCTATACGGCAAGGGTGTTAAACTTTACTCTAACCTGAATCACCTGTCAGCATATACAAATTTCCATACCTTTGTCTCACGACCCATCATATATTCAAAGAGCACTTTCCTCAAGTATTCAAACTCTGTAGGTTCCTCAAACAGGGAAACATCAGTATGGTGAAGGTTTCCATCTGTGTAAACAAAACCAAGAGAATGTTTATACTGAGAGTCAATCATACGAATCCAAGTTTCACTAACGGCACAAAACCAAACAAGAACAAATGCTGTATTCTGCACCTGGGATGGAGTAACTGCAGCCCTCCAGAAAGGCATTTGGGGGTGCTGGTTAGCAGGAGGTGCAACAGGAGTCATCAGTGTATGTGCCCTTGGCAGCCAAGAGGGCAAACCTCATCCTGGAGTGCATCAAACATAGCATCATCAGTCAGTCAAAAGATGTGATTATCCCACCCTATTTATCACTGGTGCAGCCTCACCTTGAGTACTGTGTGTGGTTCAGGGCCCCACCGTTTAAAAAGGATGTGAAGGTACATGAACACATCCAGAGGAGGTTACCTCTGCTACTGGATAAGGTACTGGCAGGCATGTCCTCTGAGAAGCAGGTGAGCAGTCTCCGTTTGTCTAATTTGGAGAGATGGAGGGGTGACCTCAATGCTCTCTATAGCTTCCTGAGGAGACTTTGGGAGGAAGGTGCTGCTCCCTTCTCCCTGATACCCAGTGCCAGGACACATGGAAAATGGTTGAAACCTGCATCCATCATGGGGAGTTCAGATTTGAAACGAGGAAACATTTCTTTACCAAGAGGATGTCAAACTCTAGAACAGACCTCTTGGAGAGGTGATTGATGCCTCGTGTTTGTCAGTCTTGAAGAGGCATTTGGACAGTGCCCTTAAAGCCATACTTTACCTTTTCATCAGGCCTGAAGCGGTCACACAGTTGGACTACAAAACTGATGTTGGTCCCTTCCAGCTAAGTATGCTATGCTATGCTTCTTTCTACCTGCTTCTGTCCCTACCAGTATATGCTGAGGAAATCTTTGATGACATGTCTTCCCAGCCCTGCACAGCCCAGAAGCACTGAATACCCACAACCATCTCCCATCCTTGGCTCCGTCACCTTGAGGGAAGGAGGCATGGACCTTCTGAGGGGATGAGAGATGTAGATCATCCTGAGATAATTTGACCATTTGCACAAATTTGTAAAAAGCAAGTGTGACATGGTTTTTAAAAGTCTTCTGAGTTCATCCAGATAAGATGGGTCTGCACAGAAGGCAAAACCCCACATCTCCCACATCTCTAAAGCTCAATGCTTTAGCCCTCAGTCTCATGCAGGATGTACTCAACTACACAGCTGCAAATCTTTTGGAGGTTGAGCAATACCTGTTCATTTCCCTGTGCATTTTTCTATCTTATGTTAAAATAAAAGAGTCTGAGAGGAACAGTACACCACCAGAGAGAAGGTCCATGAGCCCATACTCTTATCTCCGAAGTGCCCAACCACCACTGTCTAAAGGAGAGCACATGAGCAGTGCCAGTCTACTTCTGTCTGGGTCCTGGGGCTGCTCACAGGCCTTGGGTGCCTGGGACCAGCCTCCTCTGGGATCCCCACCATCTCCTGCCAAGGGCCCAGGGGACGTGTCCCAGCTCCATCTGGGACCTTCAGTCCCTGCCTGAGCCCTGCTGTAGGTGTGCCCATCTCTGCCCCTGTGGGTGCTCTTGGGTCCTGCACTACAGAGAGCTTAAGAACTCTGATACAGAGTTCTTTTAACTGAATGACATAAAAAAGAAAACATCAAACAAAATGCTGTGTGATTTGGTCATCTGAAATCACACACCAACTCTATTATAATAGTCAAGAGAAAAGAAGGATGTCATAAGTGTATTACAGGAGTGTTTTAAAGAAACTGATGTCTTAATACATTTTCTAGACCAAACTGTATCTTCCAAACAAACAAAAAACTTATTTGTGATGAAAACTGTGTACTTACCTCTGTATGGTGTTCCAATTGATGTGACGTAAATATTTTTCTCATAATGTTTCAGCCGGTCTTCCAGTACATTAATCTAAACAGATAACAGTTGACATGATAAACAGTGTTAACTAGCAGCTAAAATAAGCTTAACTGAAACAGTTTCCAGCTAAATATCATCTCTTATAAAAGCAAAATACATTTGCTTTTTAAGGAAGGAAAACATTAAAAATTGTATTATTAAAAGCCGTCCCAATGTTGTACATTTGTATATACACATAAAAATATCTATAACAGATGTGATGCATATATTACATATTAATGTTTCTATTTTATATATAAGCACAGATAAAACAGCACACAACAAAAATTGCACTTAAAAATCAAAGAAGTTTTTGTTTTGAAAAAAATTTCCAGAATTTCATGAAGTGCACTATTCCCTTTTCCACTGTGCAATTGCTTTGCTTACCAGTATCACAAGCACATGGTCTTTTTTTTCTCATGGAATAGAGATACACTTTGAAAAGTACACAGATCTTCTGAGAGCAAGTGTGCGTGAAAACTATTTTTTTGTCTATTATATTCATAGTACCTTGTACGAAGATGTGCCATATCATCACTTGAAAAGAACAAACCTTTTAATACTGCAAACAGTGAGTATCAAACAAGAATATTTCTTACTTGTTCAACATCACCCTTACCTGCTCTTTCAGTTCCTGCTCCTTCAGTTTTGAGTCATTGACTAGTGTTGTCTTCTGTGCAAGCTGTGCCTGAAAAAGCAGTCACATATGGAAATTGCTGAAATGACATCATAGGTACCTTTGCAATAAACCTATTTCTCCTTTAAACACATACAAACTTATAAGCAGTATTTCAGCTTTAAAACTGCTCCACAATGGAAGTATTAGAGAGCAAAGTCAATAACATGTAAGACTTACCTTTAGTTCTGTTATTGTGACCTATAACAACAAAAAAAATTTCGATTAAAATGTATGAAAAATACTGACTATATCAAGTACTGGAGAAAGAAATATCAATCATCTAGATCTGATACAGCATGTTAATTGAGGATGACAAAAATTGACATTACCAAATACTAAGAGCTAGTCTCACAAATAGTTTAACTTATTTGTATTGACAGTATGTAAAGCTTGTATTTAAATTATCTCATTTGATTCTGTAAGATAATTATCATAAGTATAACTTCAAAAACCTAGCGTTTCCAAATCTTTATGAAATGCATATTGGAGATGAACAATAACTGAATGACTATGAAATACATCGCAGGATATCCTAACTACAATTAATAGTATTCAGAATATTTTATGTTTTTCCTTAATTCTTCAAGTCACACTTGGAAATGTGAACATTTACCTGAAATTAGCTTCAGCTAAGAGCTTAATGAGCTCTACATCTTGCAAAGATGTTTATGAAGTACAGAAAAAATTCTAAGCTGAAATTTCTATCTTTCAGTGTTCCAACTCTAAGGAAAAAATGCTTCAGCAGTCATGGGTATAACGCAAGGTTGTAAAAGCATTTCAACATCAAATAATTTATGTGTGGATTTTTTTTAAGGTAAGCTAAACCTTAACACAGAAATGGTACATATTCACAGAATCACAGAATACTCTAAGTTGGAAGGGACCCACAAGGATTACAGAATCTGACTCTTAAAGTGAACGGCCCATGCAACCTGTGACTGGCATAATTAGCACCATGCTCTAACCAACTCAGCTGATCTCAGGGTCAATAAAACTTTTTTCTTCCCAGGCCTCTTTGCAACTACATTCTTATTCTGCAACTACTTTGAACCTGGATGCTTTAACTGTATCTAAGTACCGGTGCTACCACACAGCCTAGTCTTCTTCCCCTGCAAATGAAACATCCTTTATCTTTTAAAACTAAACTGTTTATCAGCAATGGAGTTCTCTGAACTGGTTTATACCCGCCACAGATGGAAGAACTCCTTTGAGTTTCTCCAAAGTCTGCCATGGAAACTCCAAGGAGTGAAGAGCTGTGGACAACATTCCAGACACAGGCAAAATTAGCTATTTATTTTGTTTATTGTAAACATATTAACTTTTAGAGATTTAAAATCTGCAATATTCAAATACTTTACAGCTCTATGCTACCATTGCCAATCTGTCTGATACATTTCTGGGAACAACTGAGGAATCATAGAATCATGGAATGCTAACAGGTTGGAATGGACCTTAAAGATCATCTAGTCTCAACACTCCCTACCATGGGCAGGGACACCTCCCAGTAGACCAGGTTGTTCAATGCCTTATTAAACCTGACATTGAACGCTGTCAGGGTTGGGGCATCCACAACCTCCCTGGGCAACCGGTTCAGTGTCCCACCACCCTCAGAGTAAAAAACTCCTTCCTAACGCCTAATCTAAATTTCCCCTCTTTCAATTTTTACCCATTATTCCTTGTCCTATCACTACAGTTCCTGATGAAAAGTCCCTCTCCAGCTCCCCTATAGGCCCCCTTCAGATACTGGAAGGCTGCCATGAGGTCTCCATGCAACCTTCTCTTCTCCAGACTGAGCAGCCCCAGCTTTCTCACCCTGTGTTCATAGGGAAGGTGCTCCAGTCCTCCTACCATCTTCATGGCCTTCCTCTGGACTTGCTCCAACAGTTGCATGTCTTTTTCATGTTGGGGACACCAGAACTGTGCACAGTACTCCAGGTGGGATCTCACATGAGCAGAGTAGAGGGGCAGAATCACCTCCTTTGACCTCCTGGCCATGCTCCTTGTGATGCAGCCCAGGATTCCATTGGCTTTCTGGGCTCTGAGCACACACAGCTGGCTCATGTGGAGTTTTTCATCACCTGTGAGCCCCAAGTATTTCTCCTCAGGGCTGCTCTCAACCACTTCTCTGCCCAACCCATTGGTGTGTCTGGGATTGCCATGACCCAGGTGTAGGACCTTGAGCTTTGCTTTGTTGAACTTCACAAAGTTGGCTTCAGCCCACATCTCAAGCCTGTTGAGGTCCCTCTGGATGGCATTATCCGTCCCTTCCATCATGTTGACTGCACCACCACAGAGCTTGGTGTTTTCAACGAATTTGCTGAGGGTGCACTCAGCACTGACAGGTTTCACTGTCCATGTCACTGACAAAGATGTTGAATAGTATCAGCCCCAGTGAGTACTGACACCATGAGTACATCAAACACAGCATCATCAGTCAAAAGAGGTGATTATCCTACTCTACTCATCACTGCTGCAACCTCACCATGTAACTGGTCTCCATGTGGACAATGAGCCATTGACTTAAACTCTTTGTGTATGACCATCCAGCCAGTTCTTTATCCACTGAATGGTCCATCAATCAAATCCCTGTCTCTCCAATTTGGAGACGAGGATGTTGTGCAGAAGTGTGAAATGCTTTGTTTAAGTCCAGGTAGACAATGTCAGTTGATCTGCCCCTCTCCACCAATGCTGTAGCCCCATCACAGAATGTCACCAAATTTGTTAGGCATGATTTCCCCCTTGTAAAGCCATTTTGGCTGTTACCAGTCACCTCTTTGTTAGCCAGGTGCCTTTGCATAGTTTCCAGTAGAATCTACCTTATGACCTTGCCTGGCACAGAGGTGAGACTGACTGGTCTGTAGTTTCACTGATATTCCAGTTTCCCCTTTTTAAAAA
>VZRO01000231.1:789-12467 GCA_013397915.1 Daphoenositta chrysoptera
TCCAGCCACTCTGTTCCAAATCCGTAGCGCTGCATGGGGCTGTTGTGACCCAAGTGCGGGACACAGATGTTCAGGCCAAGGACCAAAGACGAGGAGAGGAAGAGCCATGGGGCTTGGGGGAGGAACCAGCGCGGTTCTGACCGGGAGAGCCGCCGCGGAGATAGCCGTCCGCCGCAGCGGAGGCGGAACCCTGCGCACGGCCACGGTCCTCAGCCGGCGCCTGTTCGCCGCGGCTTTCCGCCGTCCCGCCGTTACCCCAGCAACGGCGCCGCCCGCGCAGCGCGGAGCCCGGGCCCGGCCGCAGGATGGTGAGGGGCGGTGGGGGATCGCAGGATGGTGAGGGGCGGCGGGGCGGGAGACACCGGGCACTGCTCTGACCCGGCTGCTCTTTGCTCTCTGCCCAGATGCTCTCCCGGGCCAAGCCGGCCGTTGGGGGTACCCCACCGGCGGGAGACAGGCGGAAGAAGAAAGGGAAGGAGGTGCTACAGCTGGAAGAACTCCTGGCCCGGAGGGACTTCACCGGCGCGATCGCCTTGCTGGAGGTGACGGGCTTTCCTCGGTTGAGTGGTATCGGTCGCTGGCAGTCCTGAGGGCTGCGGGGCGAGAGGACTCCTTGCCCTGCCTTGTGTCCCTCTCGCACCCTTGGGGCCCTGCGGCGGCATCTGTTGCTCCTCGCTTCACAGAGCCGGGTTTGGCCTGTGAGGGCTGCCTGCTGCTGCCCTCCGAAATGTGAAAGCAGCTCCACCCCAGTAGCATCCACAGCTGTCAAACCATTCGCCATATACGTTAGCCTAGTATTGCTTTGGTTATCTGTGGGGCTTTAGAAACTGTGGCAGCTGACAAAATTCTTAAATTCTTTATTCTCCACAAAGTTTAAACAGCACGTGGGTGAGAAGGAGGAGGATGGCAACCTTTGGATCGGATACTGTGCGTTTCATTTGGGTGACTACAAGAGAGCTCTGGAGGTAAGATGGGGAAATCCTGCTTCCCGAGGCTGGAAATTGGGATGTTGTGGTAAAGCAATGACAACAGGAGGAAGATGGTCTGTAATAGGGAACAGCCGTGCTAGCCAGTTAAGGTACAAATGTACAGTAATAAGACAGATGCTGTGGAAAGCAGTTTGGATTGGAAAAGAAAATGCTATTTGCCTATGAAAACAGAACTTTTTAAATGTTATCTACTGACTTATTTGATACTGGGCTCAGTAACTTAATTTGTTCTCTTGAATGTCATAGCTCATGCCCTAAATCCATCGTTCCCTTTTTGCACCTAGGTTTCCACAGTCTCGTTTTCCAGGTTTAATAATGTTTTTATCTTCATTGTGTAGTTTATCTGTGATATGCATGATAAAATTCTTTCTTTCATTGCTATTCTTTGCATTTTCTTGTATTAGGTAATTCAATGAAATGAGACAGTCTTATTTTCCAAAAGCTTTAAGTCACTAAAATATATGTTAATTGTTCAAATATGTACATTTTAATGTTTGCACCTTAGAGTTCTGTTGTGTCTCTTCACTGTGAAGTGTGACTGCGTGTAACTGGTTTTGCAGTCTTTGAACTTGCTTTCTCCAGAATCAATATTAAAAACAGATGTTAATTTAAAGTATTAGCAAAAGATAATAAAAAGAAAATAAATAGATTATAGAACAATGATGATATTTTCTCTCTTAGATAAATCGTCATATGCACAAGGTGCATGTATTAGATAAAAACTGTAAAGCTTCCAAGTAAGAAAGGCACAAGGCACTGTGCCCTTTAAAAAACTGAAGAGAAAAACATCTGTTGGAGATACTAGAAATGCGCAGTGAATCAAATTGATAGTATGCACAGTATAGAATGTAGAGCAGTAGTACAGGACATCATGGTAAATTAATATTCATGTTTAGACTTGTGGAATTTAAATATTATGGATAGAACAATCAGTTGCTGTAGTTAATTTACGTCTAGGCATTAGATATTAATAGCAAGTGAAAGTTTAAAAACAAGAAAAATGTTCATATACAAATGAAAAATAACTTGCAATTTCTTTGAAATAAGAAATAAATTGAAAATAAATTTGAAATAAATTCTGCTTTTTGAAATACTCAGTAGATGCTTTTATAGCCAGAGTAGACTTTACGTTTCCTTCAACGAAAAGGCAACTGCCTTTTTTTTTCTAATAAGTTTTTGCATTCGGTGTTTGATTCACCACTAGGTGATGCTGTTGATTCAGGCCTTTAAAAACTGCAACATAGTGGTCTTTTTCACGTTTTCCTATCCGATAAGGGACACTAAAAGGTTTGCATGAGCTATCTGTAGTTTGGTTGTTTGTGTATGTTTTAAGTGAGAGATCACAGGGCCTGTCTCTTCAGATGTAATACTGTTTTTTTGCACAGTGATGAGTCCTGATAGCTTTGTCATTTTGTGGTGAAATGTGGGAAATGAGCCTATGCGTCTCAACCTAGTTTCTTCGGGGACAGAACACTCTAGTTTTAATTTGTAAGGCTGTAGGTCTCGTTGCACTGTGGAGACTGAACTGCCTTTCAGTTATCAACTTCCATACTGAAGTGTAAAATGCTGTAACCTCATCTGCTATGTTACAGAGGCGTTGTTGCTGTATTCTAAAGGAGAAATTCCTTGATAATCTATACCCTTGAGATCTTGGAGCACTCTTTTGGGAGTGCTAGTAGCACTGTAAATAAAATACTATGGGTCAAAGATTCTGCAGAATTCTTCAGAATGACATTGCACACAGTCTAAGTGATTCACACTCCTATGTGTTCCTGCAAGTGACAACACATAGTCTGTGTCACTATATTCACAGCTCATGGTTTGTATTCCATGTCCCTGATGAGGGTCTTCAGAAATCACACTGTTCGATGCTTTTATTAATGATGATACTTTCATAGCGAGCCAGGCGTATTGGTTGCATAACAACTTCTGGAGAAGATTGGGAATTGTGGTGAGGTGGCTGTCATGCACCACTGGGAGAAATGGGGAAAAAGTGAAAAACGCACAGACGTCCAGCTCCAGGAACATCTTCAGAGAGAATGACAGCAAAATCTCTGTCACATTCATGTGAGAGAATTCACATTCTCTTATCACAGGCACACCAACAACAGTTAGGTATCCTCTAGGTAGAGCACTAACCTCAGCTTCACTAGTGTCACACTTTCCCCTTCTTAACAGCCGATGCCTTTCTCAAAGGTTATGCCACTGACACTGGTCTGGTGGGATTATCCCTAATGCTGTACCCCACTTTACAAGTGATAATGCAATGGGCTTGACTCTTCCAGCAGTCGTGGTGCAGTTCTTCCTTGGGGACTGACTAGCTTCCTTCATGAACAAACTTATTTTTCTGAGTAGCTTGGGTCTTCCTGGCATCATATGACAACCAGAGCTTCCCTGGTAGATGGCGGCATCTAATTAGTTCTCTGGAATCTCCCACATCTACTGTCTGTAATGAGGAAAAACCTATCTGTCTTTCAGCAGCAACTGCCCCTTGTTCATAGCTCTAATCTTAAACATTTTCTGAGAAATTTCCCAGTGTCACCCAAGTACCAGAACTAGAGCATCAGGTCAATGATCCTGTTTCTGAGCTGCCTGATCTTATAAATTGAATCAGCTGGGGCCTTAAGAAAATGAGGATTTATTATTATTTACATATATTTGTGTGTGTGTGTGTATGTATATGTATATGTGTATGTATATTAGAGGTATTTAAAAAAACATATGAGATAAATTGGCAAGGGCAACGTCTTGGTTGGATTCAAGAACAAGTTTCGCACTTGCAGTCACACCCTCTGCCTCTAGGCACACGGGATGCTGGCGTGGTGCAGCTGGTGGACATGGTGATGCCATTTTGGCCCATCAGCTGCACACATGAGAGCAAAGAATGATTGCTGGGCCAGAGCCTTCAATGCATTGTTTTGTGAAAATCCTACAAACTACATACAGCCAGCAGCAGTCTCTCCAATCTGCCACTTCCCTCCTGGCAGAGAAGTAGGAGCCATTCCACCACTTCACTGAACAAGACCTCCTACTGGCTTGGCTCGGGGTAATTTTAGTCAAATAGTAAATCATGGAAGAAACAGGGCTGTACTAGGGTAATTGTTGATCCATGAGCAGTATCTGGTCATCCTTGAGTAATTCTATGGGAAGTGTGAGAATACAGGTACATTCCAGTTCCTGATAGCCGAAGATAGAGAGTAAAAAACGGATTTTTTAGCTCTGGGAGTTCTTTAGGCTTCTCTATCATGACTGTAGCCAGGTTATGATAAGTATCTCATTTGAGCATGTGTGGAGCAGCCATATATGTTGGCTTGTTTATTGGCTCTTCAGCATCTGTGTTTATGGGCTTGAAGAATTCAGACAAGTAGTATGGGCATTGAGCTGGCCCTCCACATTGTCAGTACATGTCCATAGTTGTAGGCAATCAAGCTGGCAGCTTGCTCTTGAGGAAAATTGCATGTGTCTTATGATAGGGGCATGAGGAGGATGAGAGTAAAATAGCAAGGAGTTGTTAATGCTCCTGGATGGCAAAAGTATGCCACAGGTTGACAGTTAGGACAGGTTTGAGAGTATTTAGTTTATTTGGGTTTGTTGATTTATTTGGAGAGGAGGGGGGAAAGTTCTTGTGAAGTAGTCTTTGAGAGACTAGTGTTGAATGGCTTTCAGTGAGAAAAAGGGCAACAGCACATGGTCTGGGCACATGGCCCAGAACTACAGGATAAGGAGCACTAATAGTCCTAATTTTTATTTTTTGTGTTTCCATAGATTCATGTTGGTTCTGCTAGAACACTCATTATATATTGCTTGCTTTGAATGGCCAAGCCAGAACATGACTTGTATTTATGCACTTTGTCTTTTCTAATTATTCTGCCTGAAGCCCTAGCCAAAAGAGACCTTTGGGTGCATTTAATCTGAACGAATTTTGAAAGATTCCAGATGGTCCCAATAAACAGCACTGGCCTCTCTCTCAGAGCTCTGTGACAGGCCTACGTAAACTGGCCTCAGTAGGAAAGGCTGGTGTCAATGTAAATGTTTTCTTTTTTTAAATATTAATCATTATTATTATAATTATTTATTTATTTATTTATTTATTTATTTATTGTAAATATTGTTGGACAGCTAGTCCCTGAAGTACTAGCAAGACTGAGCTGGCTTTTAAGGGTGCTCCTTACCAGTATCTTCTCTGCTTGGGACAGCAGTTTGCTTTTACTTGGCAACAAAAAAATAATTCTTTATGCTTGCAAACTTTATTTTTGTCAGCATATTTCTGTTCTTGGGATTTGCTGTCCTTTGGGCATGGCTTATTTTATCTTGTGCTGTATATATATAGATAGATATATATAGACATATATATATCTATATATGTATCTATATATATAGACATATATATCCATATATATATCTATATATCTGTCCTTCTCCCCAGAGGTAAGAAGTCTCCCACCCGCAGTGGCTCAATCTGCTAAACTCTCCCTAGGTAGAGGGGACTTCCAATTCATATGTTTGGAGAACAAGTACCGAGTAAGCAAGGGGTTGTTTTTCTGGGAGGGACGAGTGGCTTGTGGTGATCTGGAGTATATGGATGACATTCCTTCAGCAGGTCTTGTGAGAACCTTGTGTGAGAACCTGCTTTGCCTTATGCTGCCTGTCTCCATGGCTGGAGGAAGAGCAGGAGCACCAGCAGTAGGCACTTCCATTGGGATGGTCCTTCTTAGTAATTTATCAGAAAAGTGACAGAGGAAAAAAAATTACATTGAGAGATCTCCCTACCTCTGTTTTTAGTACCTGTTGTTACTCTGAGAAAAGAAGTTTATCCTCAAGAATGTATCTGTTCAAATTATTGGCAAATTGTTCAAATTATTCAATTGGCTGCAAAGTTTTTTGTTTAAAAAAAGTAGATTGAAAGATTGACGTGTTAAGTTTTTGCTTTTTCACAAATAACAAGAAATGAAGCAGTTTTTGTAGCGGAATTAAAGGATATGTAATGACTGTGGATGTGTAAGAAATACCAGAATACAGTATTTAGTGCCTTTCTATAGCTGTTGGCTGTAAATCTTAAAATGGGAAATGGTAAAGTTAGGAACAGGTTATTAATATTTACTACAAATTACTAATCTGTATCTATAAGGAAATCTTGAATTTGCCCAATACTGACTTATAGGCTTGTGTTTTAATGCAGTGGTCTGCAAACAATTTTTGCTGTACCCCTATCTGTAAAAATTTTTTGGGTACACACCCCCAATGTATATACACACTTCTATACATTTATAAATTATGTACATGTACCACTGTACTAATATGTAATCATAAAACATACACAAAAATAGGAACTAAAAAAGGATGTGATAAAATTAAACACTACTTTAAAATATTTATTTTAGTTATTAGTATTACAAAAAATTTTCTTCCTGCACTTGATGTTATCATATAGCATAACCTCAGACTTAAAACACACTTCCATGGGTTTAATATATACTAAGACACTACCTACAGGTTTACAAAAACACATTAAACACTTGCTCTAGTAAGTATTCACAAAGAGATTTCCCTGGTGTTTATGGCTCCCAGACTTTGACTGGAGGAGAACTTAGGAAAGCAACAGAAGTTGGTTATATTGATGCCTTTATAACTTACGTATATTGGGGTTTATATATGTAAATAATATTTTTATAATAATATATTTACAGTATAAGTATGTTTTATGTCTGTAACTTCAATATTGACAGAAATTGTACTCATACATGATGATTTATGGCACTGCTTGTCCCTGTAGTCTGTTATATTGCTGTAAACAAAAACGTAGGGATATAGTTTAAAACATAATCATTTTGTTGTAAGGACTGCAGTGAACTTCAGAATAAATTGTTTGATCTCAGTCATTTAATGATACATTGTAAAATCATGGAAGAAAGAATGATATTTAATACAAGTATGTGTTCTTACGCATTTTTTTAAATCATCTTTTCTTCTGTTACAGGAATATGAGGCCTTAACCAAGCAACCAACTTGCAATCCAGATGTTTGGGTGAACCTTGCCTGTACGTACTTCTTTCTGGGGATGTACACGCAAGCAGAACAAGCGGCTTTGAAAGGTGAGATGTATCGCTCTGTTGGAAAAGACCACTTATTGGTTTGAACACTTAAAGTCATTTCCAGAGAGAGTATGCAGTAAAGGATGCAAAGTTTTTTGCGCTGGGGTTTTGTTTGGGGGTTAGTTAATTTTAACTTTCATTAACCAGGAGAGTTATGATGCAGTTTCCGTACTAAAAGTACTTTGGGCATGTGGACCAGCTGGAACTAAAAGAAGCATCTGGAAAATCATTTCTCCTATTAATTTCTAAATACAAAACCCAGCATATGCCAACCAGCAACAAAAGGTTACTTTTCTTTTGATTCCATGTCTCTGAGCCAGCGCAGATGAAGTAAATTAGGCCAGTGAAATTATAAAAAAATAAGCATCTGAGAGAATTCAGCATTCTCCCTGATGAAGACAAGAGTTCTGTTTACGTAGTTTGAATGACTTAGTAGGTGGTCTCATTGCCTTATAAGTCCGATGTTAGGTATCTGATTCTTCAAGGGATGAAGTTCAATAGTCACATTACTGCAGTTCTACTTTAATCTGAAAGTGCATGGGGTCATTTAAATAGGAGGAATGGAAATTAGATTCCAAGACAATTTTTACTGCCTAAAAATATTTCTGTAGTTTTATTTTGTTGCCCATCACTTTTTTTGTATCTTAGTGATTTATATTTTTTCTATGTATAGTTTTCTATAACCATAGTATCTCGGTGCTTTTAAAGTAGAATTAATAGGTATCTCAGTCAACTTCTGACTCTTGCCTTCTTAGGATAAAACTCTTATTGAAGGATGAGTTTTCTCCTTTATTTCATTAGTCTTCTTGTCTTGAGCTGAAAATAGGGTAGGAAGAAAATAATTGTGTATTTTCTTCTGATGTGAAGGAGTGCCTTCCGAAATGACAGTTTTGTAGCATTTTTTTAAAAGAATTAGGTTCTCATATCCTTTTAAAATCCTCAGAAAGATCATGCTGAGCTTGAATCCCACAACTGCAAATGTTTTTTGTTTTCAGTTATAAAAAAATCTTATGCAGAGCTTTGTGATTTGTATTGTAAAAGAGGTGTGTAAATTTCTAATATTCACAAATAATTTAATCTTTAATGTACCACAAATTTGAGCTTTGGAGATCGCAATCTAGGACTTGAAGTGAATCTAAAAATAAATGGGCAATAGATCTTGAGGTGTCACTGTGACCTAAACCATGGAGGAAGCAAGCAGCTGCATCCTGTACCAGTTGGAGCCATTGTCATCAGCTTCACATCTTGTGAATTACAGTAATCCATTCTAGAGATGACATATACACAGCTGGGCATGCACATTTATTAACTGTGAGCTGGAGGTGAGGGAAGGTTAATGTTTATCATGCCCCTTCAGATTAGTTAATAGTATGGTGAGTGGCAGAGTAGGGGGTGCAGTTAGTGGTACTTGGGTGCTGGAGGCAAGGGTAGGAATATTAAGAAAGCAAGAGTGGGAGGGAGTGCAGCTGAGGGAGGGAACAGAAAATAACTGAGTGGTCACATTAGTTCAGTTCATCATCAGTTCCTGATTTTATGTAATTGTTTAAGAAAGACAGCATGCCAGTTTTTATAATGAGGTGCTAAACCTTTCTTGTGAGTACTGTAATACTGGTGATTTCTGGCTACTTAAGCTTAGTGGGGAAGCAGTCACAGCTGTAGATTTGTAACAGTTGTCCATTCTCCACTGAAAGCTTCCAAGTGTGGTATATTCCCCTTTCAATCTTTCCTGTATTGAGTTTAAACCTTTCTATTTTTGCTTAAGTCAGATCCTCTTCTAGTTTTTTTTAGCAACTTAGGATTTCATCAGTGGTGGCTGTTGGCAATATAGTATTGACAGCTGAGGCCATATCATCTTGTGGTCTCTTCCATGGTTTTGCAAACATCTTGAAGAAGCAAAATGCTTCCTTTGAACAGGTAAAGTATTTAGAAGAACACCATTTATCCAATACTGCCTTAAATACCACAGAAAAAAAATGATAGGTAGTATTAATGTTAGGCTGCTTACCATTGCTGTTTTGGGATTATTTTGCCTAAATTCTTGCATAGTGCATGCTATTTATTGCTGCACTTTTGCTAAGCTGCTGAAAGTAGCGTAGTGCTAAAACAAATTAAGGAGAACTAATTTAGTTTCAGCTATAATTCTAAATTTCTACAGTGACAGAATCTCTGTATGAAAGGGAACTTAAATATCAGCTAGCTTTCTGGGACAGGTTGTCCACGCACACATGTAAATATCTAGAAAGCAAATCAAGTTCCTTCTTGCAATGTACTATTGCTGTTGGTTAAAGAAATTATTGTTAACCATCATTCCATTAATCAGTAAAAATATGCAGGATATTTAAAAATTAGGAAACTACCATTAAAAGCCATGAGGTAATTAATGTATTCTTACAAGATATATAGTCCACTATCTCTTGTGGAGCAAGGTTTTATCTTTATTTTATAATAGATGTGAATTGATCTCTTAGCTTGTCGTTACCTAATTTAAACTTTATGGTATAGAGAGGATGGGGAAGTGATTCAGGACAGCCAGCAGGCCTTCACCAAGGGCAAGTCCTGCCTGACCAATCCAGTGGCTTTCTATGATGGAGTGACTCCATCAGTGGGCAAGAGAAGGGCTACAGATGTCATTTATCTGGACTTCTGTAAAGCTTTTGACACGGTTCCCCACAATATTCTTCTCTCTAAATTGTATAGATACGGATTTGATGGGTAGACTGTTAGGCGGGTTAGGAATTGGTTGGACAGTTAGATCCAGAGGGTAATGGTCAACAGCTCAGAGTCCTAATGGGCATCAGTGACCAGTGGTGTCCCTCAGGTCCGTATTAGGACCAATGTTATCTAATATCTTCATTAATGGCACAGACAAAGGAATCAAGTGCATCCTCAGCAAGTTTGCAGGTAACACCAAGCTGAGTAGTGGGGTTCACGCACTTGAAGGATGGGATGCCCTTCATAGGCATCTGGATAGGCTTGAGAGGAGGATCTGTGAGAACCTCAGGAAGTTCAACAAGACCAAGTGCAAGGTACTGCACCTGGGCTGGGGCAAGCCCTGGTATCAACACAGGCTGGGGATGGACAGATCAAGAGCAGCCCTGTCAAGAAGAACTTGGGAGTGCAGGTGGACAAGAGGTTGGACATGACCCAGCAATGTGTAGTCACAGCCCAGAAAGCCAATTGTATCCTGGGCTGCATCCAAAGCTACTGGACCAGCAGGGTGAGGGAGGGGATTCTGCCCCTCTGCTCACTTCTGCTCTGGTGAGACCCCATCTGGAGTGGTGAATCTGGCTCTGGGGTGCCCAGTATAGGAAGGACATGAAACTGTTGGAGAGAGTCCAGAGGAGGCCACCAAGATAATGAGAGGGATGGAGCACCTACAAGGAAATGCAAAGAAAACTGGATTTTTCAGCCTGGAGAACAGAAGGCTTCAGGGAGACCTCATTGAGGCCTTCCAGTATCTAGACAAGGCTTACAAGAGAGCTCAACAGGGACCATTAACACAGGCATGTAGTGATAGGATGAGGAGGAATGGCTTTTAACTGAAAGAGAGTAGGTTTAGATTAGATACAAAGAAGAAATTCTTTACTGTGAGGGTGGTGAGGTGTTGTCCAGAGAAGTTACATCCCTGGAAGTATTCAAAGCCAGGCTGAACAAGGCCTTGAGCAACCTGGTATAGTGGAAGGCGTTCATGTCTACGGCAGGGGGGTTGGAATTACACGTCTTTAAGGTTCCTTCCGACCTAAGTCATTCTGTGTTTCTATGATTCTCTCAGGAAAGAATAAATCTGAATATCAAAAGTCATATAAAAATAATTACTGCAAATATAACCTAAGAATTAGAGCAAAAAGGCAATAAAGAAAAATCCCTCATTGAAAGTTTTTCATTACAGTTGTATTTTTCCTCCTCTGGCCTTTCTTCCAAATTCATTTCAGATATTTCTGCCTTCTGCATTTTCCCTGTTGTCTGCTTACATTGTAGTTACTAATGTTCCTGGTTCTGAGGTGAAGGTAGAGTTACTTCCAAGTCAGCTACTGTTGTTTTGTAGTCATCCCATAGTGAAGCTGCCAAGTGATGTTTTGTTTACTCCTTTTGCATCTGTGTTCTTGTACATTGGCTGAATATATGTTTTCTGTGCTGTGGGTAGCCAATCTTGTCTTGAGAGAATGAGGCTTAAAGTACTGATCTTGGTTTAATATATAATAGTACCAAATTTTTTTCATTATAAAAACTGATACTCTTATGTTGCATTCACAGTTCCTGTGCCTTGCAAAGGCCAGAGAACAGCAACTCAGCCTGGCACACTTGGACTGTGTCAGAGGTTGGGGCATTGGAATTTTTTCTCCATCCCTGTTACTAGGAGACAAATGACTAGGTGCTCAGAGCTAGTAAGTCTTTTGTAAGAGAGAAAGACTCTGGGCTGGGTGTGGGTGTGGAGGAAGATCTCCCGGCTGACCGACACTGGTTCATTGGACACCGGGAGGAAAGCGACTGTTTTTGGCTTCTGGCTGCGACAGCGGGAGATCCAACTGTGCTCTGCCTTCTTCTGGCTGGATGAGCTTTTGGCTGGGGAAAAGGCATGGGATCCAACCTCTTTCCC
>VZRO01000231.1:23127-63810 GCA_013397915.1 Daphoenositta chrysoptera
ACTGAAGAAACTATTAAGCAAATGGCAGCATTGAAGGAGAAGAGCTTTTCCTTCAACAGAAGCTGTTCACCATGGAGTTAAAGTTGGAGGAAGAAGTGAAAAGGAAGTCAGGTGGGCTGGAATGGAAGATGGCGGTGGAAAGAAGAAGGCGGAGCCGTGAGGGGCACAAAGCTTAAACCGACCTTTTTACAAAAAACGTGGTAAAGAACTGTAATACCATAAACTGTTCTGTTATCCATTAAAGGGGGGGAGAATACCCCATGTTTGGATGTTCAGTGCGATGGACTGTCTCTGACTGGACAGAATATTGTGGTGGCAGTTCAGAAACCACACGGAAGCAGAGAGGAGACCTCTTTCTTTTCCTGGAGTTTGGAAAGACTTTTTAAGAACTCTAATATTGACCAGAAATTCCATCTTTGTTACACTCCTGACTCTCTCCCGGAAAACCTGTGAGGAGGTCTTTGTATGCCCTGAAGTGATAAGGGCCGGGGGAGGGGTGGGGCTGGCGAAGAAAGGAATGTGGTTTTTTTCCCTTTTTACTTTCTTAGTGTCGTGTTCCTTTTCTTTTAATCCTACCTAGTAACAACAAACTATCTTTATACTCTTAGAAGTTTTTGAGCCTGCTTTGTATGTTTCTCCTAATTCATAATCTCACAAAAACACATAAGTGCACTGAATCACAACTGCAATTGGTGTTTCAGTTTGCTTACTAAATCAAACCCGTTACAGATGCTCATAAAACCAAAATACTTCTGTGTTCTGCAGTAAAAGAGTCACTAAGAGTAACTAATGGTTAATTTTCCCTTCAGTGGTATTATTATTTTGCTGAACAACTGGTAACAGTAGATTGCTTATATTTAATGATGGGTAGTTGCTCGCTTTGTCATTTTTCAAGAGCAGTCATTACAAGCTAACACTTCTTTCCCCAAGAGTTAAAACTGCTTTCAAACTGGACTTTTGTAAGTTAGTATTGTTTATTTTGTATTTTGCCTGTGCTTTATTGAATAAGTACATTAGATCTTGTTGGAAGAATTGTCATGTGAAACTGGAGTATAATTGACTGCTCCTGATCATTTTAGGATCCTGTGTCATAGAATGGTTAGCCTAATTTTTTTCATATGAGAACGTCATAAGCAGTTTGTAATTTTGTATGTGTTCCCTTCACTCAGACTATGTTATTCTTTAAAATCTTTGATATATAATGTGTCTCTCTTTTGAGCTGCTAAAAGCTGAAATAAGTTGATCTTTACGTATGGATTAAATACTTGTATTCTTCAGAATAAACATTGTCACACTGTATAATTCCATTGCTATATTAAAGCAGGAATTACGCTAATGGCAGAGCCACTGACCTTTTTCTACTGTTTATGTAGGAATTTAAGGATTAATTTCCGTGAATTAACTTATCATAGGAAAGATTCGGATACATGGTTATCAATATGCTCCTTTTGTCTGCAGGTGGTTTTCCAAGGAGGAGAAGGGGCTTTGCAGGTCCTACCTCCTCTGGTTGATGTTATTCCTGAGGCAAGACTGAATCTTGTGATTTACTATCTTCAGCAAGGTAAATACACCTTCCTCTGGCTCTTTCATAGCTTCAGGGATGACATTAATTCATCTTATTTCAACTTATTCAATGCTTTTTTCCTTTGCAGTAAAATATAATTTATTTCACTTTCTGTTCCTCTGGAAAATAGTGAAATAAAAGTTCCCATGGCTTGCAGAGAAGAGCTTTAATACTGTGCAGTCAAAAAAAGCCCACTTCAAGGAGTACCAGAGCATTGGAGGTTCTTGGGTTGCAGGAGATGGCATTGGGGATGGTAGCGTTTATTTGTTTCTAGTGAGGGGACCCCACCTCTGCCTGAATATGTGAGAATGGTAGACATATGTCCTGTGAAGGCAAGGACAACCATTTCTGTAAATACAGCAAAAACAAAATACAAACCAGAGTGACTGTGAACAAGATATTTCATTAAAATCTACTTTACAGTTCTTAAAGAATGCAGGTTGGTAGCCAGAACCAGTTGTTAAGGATTTTCTACTTGTATCTCTCCTTTGTTTGCCAGCTTCTTCAAATTATATCTGCGTTTCTCAGAGCTATTCATACTCTCCCATTGTGTTCTTTTATTCAACAATGAGTTGACTGGCTGTGTGATTCAAGACAGGTCCAATTAGATCAGGTTGCTTAAAGCCTTGTCCAGACAAGCATCCTGTCAGAACTTTCTCTGTTCTACCTTGTGTCCACTGCCTTTCTCTCACTCTGTGGAACCTGTCTCCATCTACTCTATACCCTCCCATCCGTTAATTGTAGATAGTGATAAGATCTCCCTTAAGATCCTTTCTCTGAAAGCTAAGCAAATGCAGTTCTCTCAGTTTCTCCTCAGCCCTCTTCCTGCCTTGGGAGCCCTCAGGTGGGCTCACTCCAGTGTTTCAATGTCTGTCTTGATTGAAGGATCCCAAAACTGGACACAGTACCCATGTGAAACCTCACAAGTGCCAAATAAAGAATTCCTTCCTGTGCTGTGATGGCTTCATTCACACTCATATGATCCAGTGTGCAGTTGGCCTCCTTTGCTACAAGGCTGCACTGTCTGCCAGATTGCCTTTTGGCCAGTCAGCTCCCCACCTGACTTGCGCAGGCATGTTTCAAACCAAGCAAGATGCAGGACTTGCATTTTGCCTCCACTGAACTTCATCAGATTTCTTTCAGCCCATTTTTCGGCCTACTGAGCTGCTTCTCAATATCTGGGAGCTTTCTTTACAATCTTTTATCGTTTGCAAACTTGCTCAGAGTACTCTATCCTGTTATCTGGATCATTAATAAAAATAAGTTATTCAACAGTATCAGTCCCTGGGGCATTTGATTGGTAATGAGCCACCTGTTGGATTTTGTACAACTCATCACTGTCGATTGGTAGTCCAGCCAGTTTTCCATACCCTTTTACTTAGCCAGTCCTATGTTTCAAGTTTGTATGGGAGACCATGTCAAAGACATTGCTAAAGTCAAGGTATAGAGCATCAACTATTATCCCCTTATCCACACAACCAGTCACACCTTGAATCAGTGAGTACATTTTGGCATTGATAAATTCGTGTCTGCTGTCCCCAGCCACCTTTCTGCCCAATATTATTGTTGCCAATGACGCTATAGGCAATGCTGGTACTGTTACCAATTATCTTGCACAATAATATTGTTGATAATAACATCTGTTTCAAATTAAGTTCTACTTACATGGAAACAAAGTGCATCTCATGCATCAGTTAAAAATCAGTCTTGTTTACTCATATGCTGTTAACCTTGCAGTAATTTTCATGAGTTAGGTTCTGCTCTTGACTGTGATATACAAATGACTTGCATACTGACAAAGAAGGTCAAGGGGAATTCAGAGAAAAACCTCTTTTCTGATTTGGCTGAGTTTCCATTTTTAAATCTTGGTAGGGTAGCAGCACTGGCTAGGAAAGTGAAAAATTCTTAATTCTAATGACTACAGCTGCCTCTCCAAAACTTAAAAGGTCTCTGATAATGGTAGGCTTGTGCTAATACATGCTCTGAACTGGAATGACTGAAGTACAAACATGCATCCTGTTTTTTCAACTCTTCAGGGTAGTGACTTCTAAGACGGTTTGAGGTCAGTTGGTGTCCTGCTGTAATCTGCTCCCATGAGATTTGCTAGTCACTTCTGTTGGAGCCTGAAAAGCATGGTTTTGGGTTCTGTGTTGATGGTCTACACTGTGTTGATAAAAATAAAGGTTACTGTCATTTTATGGTGGTGGTGGTGGTGATGGTCTGAGCTAGCCAAAAATATTAAAAAAAGAAAAAAAAAGGAAGAAAAGGTAATGACTTTTGCTTAGTACATTGTGTTGCCTTACTATGTGACTGTTCAAGGGAATAGGTAAGAAAGCAGAGGTGATGGGTGGGAGCCTGGCAGCTCCAATGTATATTACCTTAAGTGGCTGCATGGATTGTATGTTCTAGTTAAAAAATTTATTGTTATTTTTGTTTGATAAGGCTTATTTGTGTGGGCAGTTAGTATAATGCTGCATTAACAAAATTTTGCCAGTAACATAGGGTCTTCATTAGGTTGGTTTACAAAGTCAACCATAGAGCCAACATCTTTTTTAATTTAGGTAAAGTTTAGGATTTATTCAGTTTATGTAATTCTTGTGTGGAAAGGAAGTTGTTTATAGATTTCAAACCTCACATTTACACTTCTATCCTAGTACTGCTTTTTCCTTGTTAATTAGGATCTGCTGGACAGATGCTGAAATATTGCTAAGGAAAAGAAGAAGTTTCCCTACAGCATCATGTTACCCTATTCTCTTTGAGGGCTAAATAAATACAAGAAAACAAAATACAGGAAGTGGATGGATTTATTATTTTGACCTTGTGCTGTTGAGAAGGCAGCCACTGGATTATGAACAAAGGGGCCAAACCATGTCTGCTAGGAAAACCGTAGTAATAAAGAAGCTATTACTCACTCTGTGTTTGTTATTTGAGTTCTAGAAAACTACCACCATTGTGATAGAAATTCACAATGATTTATAGTTACCTTTCTTCTCGTGTCTGAATGGTTTATTTCTTAGTCTATGGCTATTGGGGAATGTTATAGAGGATGAGTGACTTGTTCTAATACAGTGTGCTATGGGTTGTCATGCATTCTAATGTCTGGCATTTCAGATGATGTGCAGGAGGCTTATAACCTGATTAAGGACCTGGAACCTACAGCTCCACAGGTAATTGGAAAATGATGTCATGGCACATAAAGACAGAGGTTATAAACCGTTGTGAAATCTGCCACATACAAAACTGGTATCCTGAGGACAGCTTGCCCTATTCCCACTCTTAAAACTCTTGTGTTTTCATCCCTTCATCAACAGCAAATTTAATGTGCATGCATAAAGTATTATATATACATATATGAGTACTTAGCCTGTTTATTACTGTACTACCTGGGTTCAACTAAGAATACAGCAATGTTGTGTGCAGCCTTGATTTTGGGGAATGGACCATTATTGCATAGGTAAAAGCCCTCTTCAGCTATAGCTAGTTGTCTACCTGGTAGTGGCTTTCATCCCTTGGATTTGCTAGCTCAGATGCTCATATAGTTTGTACTGAAGCCATTTCAATAAAAATGAACTAGATTAGATTACACACCTTAAATAAATGGTATTTTCTAATCCAATCACACTTTGGCTGCCATGAGTGAAAACTTCAGTGTCCCTTGGCTGCTACTGTAATTTTCTTCTGTGGCTGTTCCAGCATATTTAGTCTCTGTTTTATTCCTCTTTGCTGTTTATTTTCCAAAGGTCACATAGCTGGGCATAAAAGGGACCTTTCATGACTCTGTGTGAGGAATTAGATGGAGGGAGGGAGGAAGGGAGGGAGAGAAGGAAAAGGGAAACCTCAAAAACACAGATCCTGTGATTCTGTGCTGAGGAGTGTCTTCTGATGTTGCTTTACACTTCTTGCATTTTTCAGTATAGCAAAATTTACTTGAACAGTTTTCTGCAGCTATAGGTCCTATTGTAGCCTTTGTTGTCCCAATATACTTGGCTAATAATTCTTGATCACATTTTGAAATGAGAATCTTTGTGCTTTTTTTTTCCCATTTCTCACTCACGCTTGTAAGGAACTCCCTGCTAAGGCTTGCAAAATTACTTGTAAAATCTCCTTGAGTACTTCTCAAATTTCTTTTTTGTCATGCTGCCTGTAGAATAATAATTTGGCATCTGTAAAACAGTTGGTGGGCTAAAACAATTTCTTACTGTCCTGGCTAGTACTCTCAGATTGTTTCTTTACATTCTGTCATTAGTCTCTTGGTCTCTTGAAAGATGTCTGTCTTCTGTATTTACCTCTGTGACAAGGCTGTCCTGATTTATCAGGAGTACCTACTACAATGGGTTTATATCTATAAGTCTTAAATTATAAGATTTGGGTAAGACAATAGGGTCTATTACATGCTGAGAAAAATTTGTTCAGAGAAAAATTAAACTATAATTGTTTCTCATGCTAGAGGTTACAGGGTACTCAACTTCTGTTCCTAATTTCACTAGAGTAACGTGGCCACAGAGCACAAACCTCTTGACATTTTTGTTCTGATGAGAAACACTATGAATTTTGCAGCAAGGATGTTAGTGGTTATGGTTAACCAATGTGCATATTTGAAAGGGGATCTGTGCTTTAGTATAACAATAGTGCACTTATTGGTGATATGATGGTGAAGAGGGCATGAAAGGATGTTATCATGTTCCTTCTGGTGCATTGTCTTTGTAAGACTTAGCAGAGAACACAGTACCCTTTGCATCTAACATATTTAGTAGAAGTGACTACATAGCAAGTAGAATGTATTTTGGGGGGCTAAATTTGTACTGTGCTTTTAAGCACTACCACAGAAATCAGCTACATACTAAACTCAGTTGTGAAAGTGTTGAATTTATGACGAAAATAATGTACACATAGCCTTTTATGTGTCTTCTGAAATCTTCACTGTATCTTGTCTGATCCCCTTTAACTTTTTTCCCAGGAGTACATCCTCAAAGGGGTGGTAAATGCAGCACTTGGACAAGAAATGGGCTCGGTGAGTAAAGCCCATGAGGTTCTCCAGCTTCTCCAACAATAGAATGTGAACAGATCTGTAGGAACTGGAATGGAGTGAAAGAGGCAGTAATTTCTTATTTAGATTGCAGGATCTCTGAGTCTCTTAACCTCATTCTGTACAATAATCAGTCCAGAATGAGTGAAATGCACACTTCTGTTGCTGGCCTTGATAGTAAATGAAGATTAATTTGATTTCTCTGTCCTGTTTCCAAAAACCCCATTTGCTTTGTACAGTGTTCTTCTTTATCTAGGCACATAGAATGGCACATTTACCTTTTTTGGTTTTGCTTCAGCCCTGGTTTTTCTGTTAGTTGTTCCCCAAGTGTTCCTCAGACCATATTGTCACTGTGTATTGTAGCATCAACCCTGGAACTCATCTTGGATTGCTTTTTTATGCTTCTTACAGAGAGATCATCTGAAAATTGCTCAACAGTTCTTCCAGTTGGTGGGGGAATCAGCCAGTGAATGTGGTATGTTTGAAATGTTCTTTTTCCATTAAATAACCCATCTTAAAATATCCAAATATATAGCATCATATCTGTGTCTAACTGCTGACTGTTAGCAAGAATATTGCTGGGCATTTTGTTGCTATAGGATGAGTTTTAGAAAGTCTAAATTGTAGTCTAAAACAAATTTGCACGTTTAAATTAGGAGTCTTGATTCCAAACCTTACTATATGACTTCGTCTGGAAAAGAGGCTGTATTGCAAACTGCAAGTCTTCAGTGAGAGACACTGTGGCAGCTTGCCTTCGCCTAATAATCCCCATTATAGAAACAGAAGACAACAGCCTGATTAATTAGATGAAGTGAGTGGCTGAAATCTCACATGCAGAGATACACAGGTACAAATGGAGGACCACTAATGAAATCCTGCCAAGTACATAGAGTCCTAGCATGGAGCGTGCCCCGAAACTGAGGGTCATAAAAATGTAAAGAGGAATTTGGATACAGGGAGAAATGGAAGCTCTGGGACTACTTGCTTGAATAAGAGAAAAAAAAAAGAGGCATTATAATCCATCCACCAACCCCCCCAAAATCAGTATATTTTCAATATTTAATTTACTTACTGAATAATAGACCAAACCAAGATCTTCTTTTCCCTTCTCTTTGCCAAACTAAAAATAACTAGTAAAAAAAAGTCAGTAGTTGTAACATAGAAATTCAGATTAAATGAGGCTTACCAGTTTCCTTTGTCACTTAGTACTGTTTCTTTAGGTGGGCAACTTGTGCATGTTTATGGTGCAGACAGCTCATGGTCCTCAGAGACAGAATGCTGTCTCCTGTGTCCATGGTGACTAAAGAGAAGGAGCTCCAGACACAGAGTGGCATCACTGATGAAAGTTTCAGAAATACTGTTGAGCCATTCTATTCTGTTCCCCTTGCAGCCCTGGTACTATTGAGGTCATGCAGCAGAGAATTTCACGTTGGAAGGCTCTCAGTGGTTCCATAGATGAGATTTCCCTTACTCATTCCTTTTGCATTGAAGCTGTTCTTTCAGAGTTGGGATCCCAGACAAGAGAAAGAAACAGTATGAACTATAGCAGTGGAGAACTTGCTTAGTGGAAGTATCTTAATACCTATAATAGTCATGCAGGTGTGACGAGTGACCAGAGCACACATGGATAAAAATAATACAGAAATAGTCAGGGAAAAGATATCCTGAAAGGATTTCTCGTAAAGATATAGCTCAAAGATATAGGAAGCCAAAAGTCTGAATTTTACTGTGAAATATTTTTAAACTCATATGCAAAATAAAGATAGAGAGGCTAAGACTTCAACCTTTCTATGGCTGAGGGAAAGAAAAATTGCAACAGAAATGTAGTACAATCAGGAAAGTGGATTACTTGGAAAAAACGAGCCTATGGGAAGGATTGGTTCTAATCAGAGATAAAAGGAAACATCAGTACTGCGAGCATCTTACTCTCTTGGTACTTCCATGTAAAAACTGCTTTGTCATCTTAAGAGCTTGTGAGAGGAAACTGCCATACAGAAGAGCACACAGTTCAGGGTAACTCCTTTAAAGGAAAAATAGTGTGAGGGGTTTTGTTGAACCTCAAATGAAGAACAGATGGAGGTCAACAAACTGTACATAGGAAATAGAAGACGCAAACAGTTCTATTTAGGTAGGATATAACAAAAAACCAAACACATGAAGCCCAAGTATGTAAGTGTTTTTATTAGATGTTTTTAAAGAAGGTAGATAAAGTGGAACGCGTGGTTTTCGAAGAGAAAGCTAAAAACGAAAATAATTTTTTTAATGTGATAGGAGGAAGGTAACATGTAGTATATTGTTCCTATTTAATGTACAATGGGGATTGTACATTAAAGAAACATAGCTTGTACATAAATAAACATAGATAAATAGATGATGCCACTGGATAAATGGTTCTAAATATTACAGAAAACTTCTCTCAAAATAAATATATTTTCTTTATCAGTGATTAAAATAATATTGTTTAGATAGGCAACTCTGTATTGAAGCCAAATTATTCACCAGCCAGCCTGGATGGGAACAGTGAGTGGCATATTAAACAGGTTACAGATTTTATATAGAAAGATAAATTATAGTTGGAGGCTTCTGTTCTGCCCATATTGACCTAGTAAATGCAGTTACATGGCATAATAAACAGCATGAACTTTTTGTTTCTATCTTTCTTGGAGAAAGCACAAGTGAATAGGTAACTCTGGACCAATATTGAATTACATAGCACCTGAGTTGAAATTTTATGATGAAACTACAATTCTACTACAGTCATCTGAGTATAATCAAATTCAAAATCTGTGTGTTAGCAAATACATCAAAAAAAGTCCACAGTACTAATCCTGAGAAGCTACATAATAAACTTTCTCATTTCTAGCAGAAAATATACAGTGAAATAGCAGTGAAAAGGATAAAATGCACCTGATTTGTACACTTGAATGAACCTTTTGTTTCTCTAAAGAAAGGGCTTGTATTCATAATTAATGAGCTATAGGAGACAAATAATGACATGACTAGGTTTACCAATGGTACAAAATTACCCATAGTAGCAAAAATATAAACTTCCACAATGATGAAAGATGTGAAAGACTATATAAGACTGGGTAATAATATGCAAATTAAATTTACCGAAATTATCAGATAAGTTGAAGAGGATCTTAAAAATTGATGAGGAAAGAGAAAACAAAAATAATTACTGTATCATTGTATACAGATGTGGATTTTTTTCTTGAGTACTATCTGTAGTTCTGGTTCTTTCTTTAAAAACATGGTAGGTCAAGAAAGGATACAATAAATACAGCAAGGATGACCAGAGAAAGGGGATAGATTCTTGAACTAGGAGAGTAGGAGAGATTAAATAAAGAAGAACACACGGACTGAAAAATGATGACTTTTCAGTCATCGATGACTTTGAGTTTGATTATGTACATTATAAATGACAAGCAAAAGTAGAATAAAGAAGAATTATTTACTGTACAATACAAAAATCAAGGAGGATTGACATAAATTATCACTCAAGACAATTAAAACACACAGCATTAATTACTTTTTCACATAACACAGCTTATTTGATAGAGAAACTTTGTGAGAACCAGAATGTATAAAGAAATTTGTAGATGAAAAGTCCATTGGCTATTTAACACAAATTTTTCAGCTATGATTAAAAAGTCTTCAGTGTAGATTGTTGAAAGCTGGGATAAACTTCAGCAGAAGTGCCATTACGTACCACGGTATGGATTATATGTGAAATCAGAATATCTTCCTTCTATAGCTGTATATATGTCCCAGTTTTGCCTGGGATAGAGTTAATTTTCTTCTTAGAGAATGGTACAGTGCTGCATTTTGAATTTAGTATGAGAATAATGTTGATTACACACTGGTGTTTTAGTTGTTGCAAAGTCAAGGACTTTTTCAGTTTCCCATGCTCTGCCAGTGAGGAGCTGCACAAGAAGTTTGGAGGGAGCATGGCCAGGACACCTGATCTGAATGAGCTGAAGGGTTGTTTCAAACCCTAGAACACCATGCCCAGTACATAAACTGGGGGGAGTTGGCTGGGAGGGGCTTATTGTGATGTGGGGAGGGGCTGGGCATGGGTCGGTTGGTGGTGAGCAATTATTTTCTGGATCATTTGTTTCTCCGGAGTTTTATTCCTCTCTCTCTCCCCTTTTCATTACTATTATTACTATTATTATTACTACTAATAATATTTTATTTCAATTATCAAACTGTTCTTATCTGAACCCACAAGTTTTACTTCTTTTTTTGGGGGAGAAGGGTGGAGTTAAAAAGCAGCTGAGTGGTACTTAGTTGCCAGCTGGGGTTAAACCACAACAGTCTACAAGGCTTCTTATCTTAATGTGGTTTATCAAAAAATAATGGATTAAAATGAAGATTTGGAATATATTTTCTGACTTACTTTTGTTAACTGTAGAAATCCCCTGACTGCATTAAGAAAAAGCACCAACAGGAGTTTAGGAAGATTACAGCGTCATTTATTTGTAAAGTCATTTGCAGTCATCAATTAAGCCCTTTGCTTTTTTTAATGAGATCTCTGCCTTGGATGTTCAAAGAACATGGAGAAAACCAAGTTAATGTTCAAGTCATTTCCTTTAAATGTACACATTTTATCTCATGTTGGATGTTGAGCACTTTAACAAGGGACAGACAAAAGAAAAACTAAAAAAAACCAGGAAGCACTTAGAGTGTAGGAGTCAATATTCATTCTCTAGCAACAATAAATAACACCTGAACAGCAGCCTGGTTACTGGGGTTTTTTTAAGCTTAATAAAAATTGTTAATCCTAATGACGTGAAATGGAACAGACATTACGAAGGACGATAGAACTAGATTTTTATAGTTAGTTCTCATTCTCTTCTACTAGGGTCTCAGCTGGGTGGAAAATGAAACAGATCAGATTTCTTTTAAGAAGGAAATGGGGCAAGAGGAACATCAGTAAAAACAAATTAACGGTAACATTTCCATTAAATGCAGTGCTTCTGGTGCTTAGAGTAAGTCTTACAAACTACCCAAAAACACTGCAAGCATAATGAAAAAGAGCACCGCTTTTGTTTTCAGTGGTCCTCTTTTAGGACCAACTCAGGCATATTTGATGTTGGGTGGGAGGAATGAAACATTTCTTCTGAACTTCATCCAGTCTTTTCTTTGAGGTTCTCTTAGGTCACCCTAAGTAATCTTTTAAATGACAAATTTTTTGTCTTTCAGCATGAGTCACATGGGATGAATTAGAAAATTTTAGTTTTTCTGTCACTAGTAGCATTCATTGCTGAGTTGTATGAGATACACAGATGTTTTACTTGTTTGGTTTTTTTTTAACGAAATCTTTCAATAAAGTATATGGGAGATGGTGTGCTGGGATAATAAAACTCTGCCAAAATGTGGACATAAGAATAAATACTAGAATTTAGAAACACTCGAATAATTTAGGGGAATATTGTGTTTCTAGTATTTTGTAACTGTGATTCATTTTTACTAAAAATGCATCCTCAGTTTTAAGTCTTCTTTGCATGTTTTGCATTTTTAAAATTTTTTTCAAAATAAATTGTGAATTTATAAATGTCAAAAATCAAATGTCAGAGAAAAAGGGCATTTTTGAGTTATCTGTAGTCTCATTACTCAGTGTTTCTTGGCTCCTTTTTATAAAAGTGTTCTGTTGTTGTCCTGTAAAGGCATATATTTGTCATGAAAATTATGCGTGCATATAAAAAAGGACAGATAAATACACAGGCCAGTTTCTGCTCCCAAGTGAACACTTCATAAATAACCAAATAATCTTCTGAAGTTGGAGAACTGAATGGTGTGGTTCAGACATAGATAAGGATTGATTGTCTCTATATGGAAATGACAGGACATCCAAGCTCAGTATCTACTAGTGCTAAAAGATAAAAAATGAGAATATTTTGCTTTCCTCTGAAACGTATTTTGACATCTTATACAGTGCTTTCCAGGAATAATTACTACTCACCATATTTAAAGGAGAATATACAGTTTTCCGGTTGAACGCACAATTTTGTGTGGTGGTATGGAGTTAAAATACTGGTCTTTAGTTACATGAAATTTCTGTATAGAGAAAAGTTATTTTAATTTTCTGGTGTGGATAGATTGATGGTAACCAACGTTCAGGAGCAGATTACTTCAGGGATATTGGTAGCCTTAGCATCGTACCTTTTGTCACCTTTCCAAACTGCACAGAGCAGCATCCTCTCTAATGATCACTTGATATAGTGAAATAGTAGAGATTTGACATTACTTGCATTTAGGCCTTCCAGCTGCTACTTGGGTTCATCCATGTCTGCTAGCTGGATCTAACATAAATTAGTCCTAGTAAGCTTACTTCAGAATCTTTAAAAAAGCTTTGAAGTAGTTTGCAGTAACACAGCTTGCAATGTCAGAGTAGGTGACAGCATAATATGGTTGCAATAAAGTTTATGATGACATAGCAGCAAACTTTAGTGACACTCATTTGAACTGATATGTCTAACTTGTTTATGGCTTTGCCTCTTGTGAGCAATGTGGTAATCCCAAATGCATGGACATTAATTTCCATACTGTCTGATATCACTGAGTATTTTACCTGTTCCTGTATTAATTCCTTTTTATAACAATATTTTCAGTATATCAAGTTTACTTGCTTGCTTAAACTAAAATTAAAATATGTGGAGTTTCTTTGTCCAGGATAACTGAAAAGCATAATTTTGAAGAAATAAGGCTAATGGGGTTAGAATAGCAAACTCAGGCTTTGTATAAATTGTCATTTCCTAAGAGTAGGAATAATTCGTGGTAAAATTATACTACATAAATTGTGTCACAGAAAAGACTTGTTACTTAAACTTGTTGTTTGTCTCTGTAGAGTTTGCTGTTGAATAAAGTCTTCAGTAGTTACTGAATGCTGTAGAGAGAGCTGACAAGATGAACTAATGTTTTTTCCTAATGTTCAGTATGGTCCTTTGCCTGAAAAGGCAAGCTACATTATTTTTAGAAACTAGCTGCTTTCATAGTTGCCAGCAATCTTGGCAGTGATTTCCATTACCATGTGTTTTTAAATTCTACAAATTTGCATTTCTCTTTTGAATTTTAGATACCATTCCAGGGAGACAGTGCATGTCCTCCTGCTTCTTTCTTCTTAGACAATTTCCTAATGTCCTAATTTACCTCAACTCAATCAAGGTTAGTATTATTTAGTATTGGTAATACTGTAATGTACAGAATCACTACTTTTAGACTGTACTATTTGAGACACAATGGAAACACAAAAAGATACAGAAACAAAACAGTAAAAATAAAACACAGGAGTGATAGTGGGACATAAGTGGTCAGTACAGTAAATGGATTAAAATGTAAAGAAGCAATTTAGAAAATAGTCCCATGCAGAGTAACGGGCACGATGGACTCATTGCACTTGCAATATAACCATTATCAGGCTTTCTGGTGGCATCACAGAAGATAAAGAATATAATTCAAGGAAGACAATGGAAAAAAAGTGTATATTTATGGGGTGGGCAGCATGGAGGAAAAAACCTCACATGTTTTTTTAAGAATTATCAAGTAAGTGATGGTGATTATTGTCACTGGTTAACAATTGGGGAGAACATTTTAGTGAACAAGAGTGTGTAAGGAAATTAGGACATGAAGGACTCTGAAAGGATTAACATTTACGTATTACAGGGAAAGCAGTCACTGAGGGGCTAAAATAGGGCAGTATTACCAAAGCAGTAAGTTAGGAATGTTATTTTTGCAGAAGTTACCTGAGTACCCTGCAGACAATCTTGCGTTTTTCAAAATAAGAGAAGCTTGAAGTCAACATCATGCAACATTATCAGATCATCAGTATTCAATGGATAGAATGAGTATAACTTACAGATACACAGCTAAAGTCAGATGTGAGGAAAGAGGGAATCTGGAGTGTGATTATGGATTAAATGATTGCAGTCTTGTTCCAGGGGTTTGAAACTAGAGTTGAAACAACTCTATTTGGTAGGAAGAGGAATGAGAATCTTAAAAGAAATTAAAAGAAATTATATAAAGAATTGGGAGATATAGAAGATGAGCATAATTACAATGTTCTAAGGAAGATGAGATCTAAAGAAAAACGTGTTTGTAATTGTGCCGAAAAGCAGCTGATGAGTGAAAAATGGTGAAGGTGTAGTGTTTTTAAACTTTGTCTGGAAGGAGACCTTTGAAGAAATCCCAGTGGCTTTAGCCATCCGAGTGGCTCCAGTGTAGTGGAATGAAGAGATACCACCACCACCCCGAACTGGAGTATGTGTGTAATTGAAGAAAAGGAAATTAACAGTAAGAATTGATTTGCCTAACTTGAGTCATCTAAAAGTTGGATTTCTAGTTAGAACTGGTCATCTGGTCTCAGTTTATTGCCAGTGGGTATAGATGGTAATTTCCAGAGAATTCATCCTGTGTATTTCTTACATTTATAGTGCAATTAATTACTCCACAGATATGCTCAGCTCTTTCCATTTCCTTGAAAAGGTTCTTAAACCACTAGTTCTAAACTGAAAAGGTCCAAGTTAAATGTGATTACAAACCACCTCCAAGGTATATGGGACAAAAGTTTACTGCCCACTACAACTTCTCTTGCTTGTTCTTTTGAAGTAGTTGATCATTCTCATAATTTTTCAGCTGAGACTAGCCACGCTTAGATTTACTTAAGTCATTTCCCTTCTCTTAAGGTCACAGGGATGCGAACAGTTCTTTCTGTACCATGTTACAGGCAAGGTTTACGTGGCTTTACCTATGTGTTTCATTCACAGGAATAAACGTCAGTAGAATCTCTGCAGCTCTTAAAATGGAGCTGTCCTCTGTGAAGATTATTTGCTTGATATTCTCTCAAGAAACACCACCTTCATCCATGATCAGTTAAAACTGCTTTAGGCATAAGAATGTCTCAGAGGACACCTTATTATAAATGTATTGCCAGCTGCCCCAAGGGTGACATTATAACACTGTCAGGGATCAACTGAGTAAAAAACCAATCTGATTCAGGCTCAGCTGAGTTGTGGCCACAATGGTAATTCTTCATTTTTAAGCTGGGTATCTGAGCATCTCATTGAAATGGACATCACTCAGAGGACAGATGGTTCTATGAAAAGATTGAAGACGTCTAAAAAGACCACAAAAGAGTAAAGTCCAGTACATATAATGTGGTTTAAGAAAAAAAAAATAAGAGAAACCATCTAGCTGCTGTGAATGTGTTGTACTCATTCAGCAGCACTTGTTCATTTCTTCTGGTTTTGATTTTGCCATAGATCTGGTCTCTAACACTTATAATGGTCAGGACAGAATGACAACTTTTTTGAGTTTGGTTGCTGACAGACGTTCTTCTCCATTTTAATTAAAAAATACAGTGGGGACTACTTGAACAGAAGAAAGCATTCACGCAGTAAAACTATCATCTGGCTCACCAGCTTTGCTTAACCTGGGACTTGTGCTGATTCGCATGAAACTACTATTGAGAAAGAATGCAGTGAAGTGTTGTAATCCTCATATCGTGAAACCCGTTAGTTCACCCGAAGGGTACTGAAATGTTTTCACAAACTGAACTTAAAGTTCACCCCAATTGGTTCATCCTCATGCTGTCATACAGCTTGCTGTATTTGCTGGCTTGTGCATCCTAACATAGACTGTGGGGGTGAAACCTGGACATTTGGCAAAGTGGCAATCCCCCAGCTTTCCTTTCAAGGCACTACCTTGATTTTTGTGGGTGGACTAAATCAGTACCCTTTGTAGACTGCCTGTGACAGTGAAAGGAAGAGGTTCCTCAGCATCTCGACATCATGAAAGAAGATACTACTGTCCCTTGCTTCCTTTACTTTGTACAGTCCCAACTATGCTTTTTATCTCCTCCTCACTCGAAAGAGGGAGAAAACCAAGTTCTGTTTCCTTTATAAATGTTGTATAAGGAAAAACATTTCTTCTTCCCTACACCTTGCTGTTATGCACCCAGGGAGGCTTTCTTGCATATTATTGGTTATTAAACCACCCTCCTTTTTTCCCATGCTCTTTCATAAGCACTGCACCGCTGCTGGGCAGGGATCCTGCATCCCATTTGTGCTTGCATCTGGTATTGTGTTCTATCTTACCTCTGCCAGCTCTACTGGTCCGGTGGTGTGGGACAGTGCTGAATGTAGAACACAGCTGACTTTTGGTCATCTGAGTTATACTTCAGTCTGACTGTGATCAGATCAACCCCAACTATCAGCCTAACCTGTACCTAGAGTCCTGCTTTGACCCATGTAGCTTTTCAGAAAAGATACGGCTAGTTCAATCTGATGTATCCTAAACTAGATGTGTCATGTCTAGTGTTGTGGGAGAGAAAAACATAGTGTTGCACTTCAGCTAGAGACAAGGGTACCTGTAAGCAAGGCTTGCTTAAAGAAGGCCTATTACTTGGTGTGCTGCCTGCTACAGCCTAGTACTGTGGCTCCACCTCCATCATGAGATCCATTTTGTCAGATTAGCATCTATCACATAACTAGATGAACAGGATCTCTTGATAAACCTTGACAAGCCTTGGAAAAACAAACTGTTCATCCCCTTAAAGACTCAAGGAAGTCGACTGCCTATTTACCCACCCTAGTGGTGAGCTAAGTGCTTGGGAGGTGAAAGAGACCATGGCAGCACAGCATGTCTTCACATGCCCAAGTGAAAATTATACCCACAGAAGCTGCCACTGCAATTTTAAGCTTGGAACATTTTCCAGATCTCTCATAGTTAATATTGTGGAATGTTTCAGCAGTGTTTGTAGTCACGAATGTAGAATGGAAAAGCTAGCCCGTAATTTTTCTGCCCACTGTTTATAAATACCGTATGTCCCCAATGTGGGATTTTCTTTTTCCTTCCCATTGTCTTTATATGGTCAGACTCAAATTGGGATTGGGCAGGGGGGATATTTTTAATGTTGTTATATCATGGGAGGAGGTTTTTTTGTTGTATTTATTTGGGGGTTGTCCATATTTTTCAGAGTTACTTCTACAACAATGACACTTTTAACTTCAACTATGCCCAAGCTAAAGCTGCAATGGGCAATTTTAGTGAAGCTGAAGAGGTACGTATTTATTTTCTTTTAAAAACAGCAATGGAAACATTTCCGTCATATTCCCCTCTTTCCTTCCTTTTCTTCACCCAGACCTTCATGTTGGTTGAAAATAAGCAGGTTCTGTGGAACATCTTCTTCCCCTTCTTAGAGGAACTGAAACTCTCAGTGAACACTATTCAGAAAAGATTATCTTGCTAATCTTGTAATGTGAGGTATACAGGGAGTCGTGCTGCTTGTGGTGCATCACAAGAGAGCTTGCAGCTACCTCTAATTGATCAAAGAATGGCCTCTTAATCAGATTTTCTACGCTTTGTCTGGGATCCCAGGCACTCTTTTTGTTCAGACTGAGTAGGGCATGGTAAGTAAAAGACACTGAATAGTTAAGAGCTGCTAGGTGTCCCTAGAAATTTGTGTTTTAAAAAAAAAATCTTCCTCTGGGATATGTGGGAGTAAAAGAGGAAGTGCTCACTATCTTATTCAGCAGCATTCAGATGCAGCTGGAAGAGATTAACTTCTACACCCAGTACTTTTTATGTCTGCGTGCAGCAGAAACTTAATTACAACTAAAATATGCAAAAGCAAATAGCTATTATGAAGGTGGAAGCAACATTTTCCACAAGACCAGAAAAGAAGACAAGCCACAAAGAAAATCCCACACCACATAGTCTAAAGTGAATCATATAGCTTTGGTTGGTTTGGGGTTTATATTTTGTTTTGTTTTTCCAGTCTTTCCAACTTTTTAACTATCCGGGTTTGTCAATAACAGAGCTCCCCTGGTTTTACAGCTTGTCTCCCCCCCTGCATCCCAACCTTCCCATCCAGCACTCTTACCCCTTAATTTCTGTGACCCAAAATTGCATCTCTCTTTAAGAAAAATATCCAAGACTGGAAGGAAAATAGATATATATTTCAATTCAACAAGCTTTCAATACACTTAGCCTCATGAAAATCTTTCAAAACTATGCCAGTAGGCTATGCTGATTCCTGAAACTCCATAAAAATGATAGTGCTATAAGTAAGTTTTAGCAGCAACTAGGCAGCAAAGAAACACAAAGGTGTAAACTGCTGTTAATCTATGTTTTTCCTCTTACATTTTTAGAAGTTGTTCTATAGAAACTTGTGTTATATAGGTGATGCACTTAAATACCAGAATTATGTAATTACATTGATTCATCTGGCCTTGTGTCTGATCTTGGGTTGTGATGACAATTCCATATAAAGATCAGCCTTCCCCAGTGTCTCATAAACTCATAAAACATCTACATATAGCACTTACTGAGTTATTTTAAAGCATACCTCCCTGGATATAATAAAATAAAACGTATGATAAAGTGCTACTTACAGCAATAACACTGCTTTCTTTTTGTTTCTTCCCTATTACTCCTTCTTATCCCCCCCTAAAATTAGGGGATCAGCAATGTTTAAGCAATACAAATGTCAGTAATTTGTGTAACTCACTGTTCAGTATATACATCTATTCCTATAAAGGTATTTTGATTTTTGCCAGTAGCATCCAGTATAGTTACAAATATACTTGAGAGAGGCATAAATAGCGTTTTTTTTCTTTGAGCAAAGCCAGAGTACATTTTAAAATTTAAAACTTCCCCCACACATCCCTTTTTATGTAGAATGTAACAAACCTGTATTTGTACACTAAGGTATAATAGATGAATGCTTTGCCTCAGAACCTTACTGAAACTGAAATGGCTAGAAATGGCTTACTGCAGACCTGGAATGATCTCTGACATGTATGGGAGGAAAGTCTCATCTATATATGAAACTTCTGGTATTTCAAGAAGATGCTAATGTAATTGCTTGCATTGCTTTCTAAACAAACACATTCCAAATGGCTTTTCCCACAGGCCCAGTGTTCCTTTGTGCTGTTTGTGTTGCATGGCTGCCCACTGGCGCTTGTTCAGGGCAGGCCGCACCCTCTGCACAGCTTGGTGTTCTGAAGCTGCACAAGTCCCTTGACAAACAGGGCACTGTGTGAATCCTCCACCTACTCGACACAGGGATGCCCCTACACTGCACTTGCATAACCAAACTCTTCTCATGAGCAGTTGCTTGTGTGACTTAAATCTTATCTGTGTGTTGAAATGAGGAAGGTTTGCCATCTGTTTGTTTAAAAGTACATGCATGTATAATCTTTTATTTTCCTTCTTCCTGCAGGTGTTCCTTTTGATCCAGAGCGAGAAGATAAAAAGTGATTTTGTTTACCTTAGCTGGCTAGCTCGCTGCTGTGAGTCACTTTACTCTCAACATTGCAGAATACAGATCCTCCTCTATTGCATCAGTCTTGGCAATCCACTTTCCTAATTGAATTTAATGTTGTAGGTGGATTCAGGACTATGAAAGTGAAAAGCTGATTGCACTAGTTATAGTGTGGGTGGTTATTGCACCTTTCATACGTCTGGCTTTTATAAGCAGTTACTGCTTCAGTGCAATGCTGTTATAGTACTGTCAATGCAGCTTTGTCCTGACCAGTGACCCTTTTTCTTCTCAATTGTCTACTCAATTGCTTGAGTGAAGACTTTCTGTCTTAAAAAACTGAGTTACAACTCTAAAATATTCCGAGCAAAACACAAAATAGAAGCATTCATACTGGGTCAGGCTCAAGGGTCTGTCTGCCTCCAAGGTTAGCCAATGTCAGATGTCTATGGAAGAGAAGAATCAGCCAAGCATACACGGTATTTTTCTTCCTACCATGTTACTCTACATGTTGTCCAAACTCCTGTGCTTGAGGGAAATGCTTTATAATCTCCAGCATGTGTTTTTCTTCCAAAAACTCTTAGAAGAGTTCTTTCCTTGAATTCCCTTGAATCCAGGAAACTTTTGCTGTGTTTAATATTATATAGTAAATCTTATTTACTTTTTCTGAACCAGTTTTTAAAACACTGCAGAGTACACCTCAGTACAGAGACAGCTGCAGTGCCACATACAAAATAGTATAGGAGTGGGCTTTTCTAAGGACTCAAGTCTAAGACTCCCTAGACTAATTAATTTTCCTTACAGTGCCTCAATACAAAAATGTTTTCTTATCAAACCATTTTCAGCAGTTATACCTGGAATATAAATATGTATGCTTTGGGATGTTATGCCTTATTGCAGATATAGTAAACATCTCCTAACATGATCTTTTGAGACAGGCACATCACACATAGGGATACCTATCTATGACTGTTTTAGGATATGACAGTTTATTTCCTTTTTAAATAAGCTGCAGTACCTGGTTCTGTTTGAGTGTTTTAGATATGAATGTTTTATTTGAATTTTTTAATGGGAATGATGAATATAGTTATCTGTTTCTGTCAAATATGTAAATTGCTAACAAATCGCATTATAATACATTAATACCAGAGTACAGTTAGGGATTGAGTCATAAACAATTCAATGCTGAAATATTTCCAAGGGGCAAAAAAGTACCAGAGATGCATCTTTTTTTGCATGACAGAATGTAATTTTTTGTTTAGTATTATAGTACTATTTATACCAAATCCTTCATGAAGAGAAGGTAAAAAACCATTGGATTAGCACAGAACTGCATTGCTCTAGGTAGATAGATAGGTGTTGAAAATTGAGAACTGGCTGTTTACCACTGTATATGGTATCTGGAGCTGATGAGAAAGAAATCTGATTTGACATCTTGCTGCCTCCTAAATGAGAAGTGTCTATAAATTCTGTGATTTGGTGTTACGTTTATTGTTGATTACCACGCATTCTACCTGCAATGTAAGTATAGACACAGTACGCACAGATGTAACAAGCTAAACAGTTTAGCTCCTCTTTTGAAAAAGTACAAGAGTGATCCATGTGTGAATAGCCAGGTACTCTCTGAGCAGCTGTAAAGACTTGAAAAAGAAAGGAAAACTTATTTTAATTTCCTTTTCTCCCAGTGTTTGAATGAGCCTGAGATTATGAATGCAAACCTCAGATTCAAGAGAATGCCTTCTTATCACCAGGAAATAGAACCTTTGTGTTTAAACACCCTAGTAGAATTTCTACTCATTGAGATGGAAGATTCAGATTCATTTATTTCTAATTGTGTATAGCAGTGATGTTTAAAGACCAGTGGTTAACCAGATGGTTAAAGACCAATGAAAAATTGTAGTCATATACGCAAATTTTAAACCAGCACAGGATCTCAGTAATTTAGAAACATTTTTTCTAGTAAATGCGTAATGACAAGTTTTGTTATGCTTGGAGGGGCTTCAGCCTCTGCCCTCTCCTTTTGATTTGGTATGAAACATGGGAGTTGAATGTTTAGACTGACATGGACACCAAGTATTAAAGACCTCAGTTTGGTGCCAATTAAATTTTTTTCTGTGTGTAAGAACACACAGTCCTAAATCTTACCATCTAAATGCATTGCCATAGTTAATTGCCCTGCATAAAAAACTTCTCTGATGCTTTCCATTCTGTGCCTTAATCACATCTGAAATCATGAGAGTTGCTCTTATGGCTTATCTGTGAAATATAAATTAAGATGTAAACACCATAATTATTCCTTTTGACATTGGTATTCTCTGCTGAATTGGCTGTTATCACTAGTAAGGCAGAATATAAGGACAAGTTTCTCTTCCCAGCCTCATGCTCATGGCTGAGGCATGCATTTACATTAAACAAAGAAATAGAGGAATATCTGTTCCACCTGAATATTGTGGGTGGCATATTCTTTTCACAATTCCAGCTTTTTCTTGTTGTTGCAGATATTATGAATAAGAAACCACAGCTGGCCTGGAAGCTCTATCTGAAGATGGAGACCTCAGGGGACTCCTTTAACCTTTTGCAGCTCATTGCCAATGATTGTTACAAAGTGAGTTTTCTCTTTAGAGCTTGATGTATGACTTGTTAATTCAGTGATTGTACCAACAGTCATTTTTTTGATACTTTTTATCATTGTCATCACTAGTGAACTTCTTTTATAACGGCAGAATGTCTAATAATGTGAATGAGTTGGCAAGGATTAGTCAGTATTTTAACCTACAGGCGTTCTTGGTAGAGAAGCCATTGATTAAAACATTGGTAAATTACTGCATGCTTGTGCTATCCATAATGATAACCGTTTCTTCTCCTGCTAGGGATTCATTATGGGTAGAAATGACAAAAAACTTCCAAGGAAAAAAATCTAGCATAGATTCAGCAAGATGCCTCATGCTGCTATTTTTTTTTCAGTCAGGAGAGTGTTATGTTTTCCTTAAAGCTTGTAATGGCAATGGGAGATACTCTTTGTGATCTCAAAAGCACTATTCTAAAACTGAAAGAACTATCTCTTGTACATCTTTCAAGTACTCAGTTACCATCTCACCCTATAAGTCTAGTTGCTCAAGCAAGTGGCTATGCCTCTGGTGTTTCCCATAGATGCAGTTTGTGAAAGCAAGTTGACAATCAGACCTCATGTAAAATCTCTCTCTAGATCTTTTAAAGTCTCACTTAAATCAGTTGACTGCTTTGTCTAAATTCTTCTCAAAACCTTCTTGTCCTGAAGAGGAGAAGCAGCTCCACATTTGGGATTTATCTAGAGCTCTTAAAAACTGCATTTATAGAACTAAATTTGTCAGCCTAATTATGTGTCTACATATGGCCATAAAAGACTGTTCCAAAATTGTTACTTTAGTATTATAATTTGTCTTTCTACACTAGCAGCTGTTTGTACCTCTTGCACTAAATGGCAAGGTCCATATTGTTTGATTTTATGAGGCATTTTTCAATTGTTTCTGAAACATTACATTATATTGGAGGTCCACAGACAGCACCAGAGACGTAATTTAAGAAGGCAGTTGCATTAGGCTTTGCTCAACAGAAAACAGAATGAGCATGGATGGAACAAGGTCAACAGTGTCCTGAGACTTGGTGTAGCTGGATGCCTCATTGCTGTGCTGATAGAAGCTGTTCAGTGAGGAAGGATTTCATCCTGATTTCTTGATGCTTTTTATGCAATAGCACATCTTGTCCATATGGGGAACAGCACACGACTTGGGGTGAAGCATTTCCTACTTTTATGTCAGATAGAAGAATATTAAACCTGTGCCTGCTTAATGGGATTAGATCAGATACTAATTTGGATACATCAGTGTTCAAATTTTTCTTTTTCGCAGACACATCTGACACTGTTCATACTAACTATATTCTCATCCATTTAAGTCTTTGCTAGTCACCAGTGGTTAAAATCAACATTTATGTGAAGAAAAGAGAATTATTACTCATCGTGTAGTATCAGTGTTTCTCTGACTAAAGTTTCCAAATGTAGCTCCCACAGCCTGCACTTTTTTCTCTGCAGGCTTCCAGCTACCAAAGGATGGCAGGTTGTGCTCAGTTCTACCTTCTGTGCTCTCTCATGGGAAGATGCTATTCACAAACAACATTGCTATTCAGGCTTGCTCAATTGAAGAACACTCATACAGCCCACAAGATATACTGACTTCAAAAGCCACAGTTAATCTGGTCACTCCTTTTGCATTGACTGTTGCCAAGCAACTTGCTTCTGGTTCCCAATTACAATTAGAGAACCTAAAGCAGAAAAGATAGGATACACACTGGATTTTCCTATGCTAAGGAAAATTTTGGATTATAGAGTCACTAAATCTTCTTTTGTACTGTACTGTAACAGTGAAGAAAAAAATGTAAGTTAAACCCAGAAGATAAACAAATATGTGACCATGTCTACGTGAGGAAATGCAGTTTCATCTTCAAATATCTGGACTAATTTGAAGTTGATACTCTGTAAAGGGCTTTGGTATAGTTGGTATGACAGTAGATAAGGGCACCTCAAGAAAAGATGTTATAATACCACCTGTTTCCCCATTTCCCCAACTGAAATGTCCCTGTTCTGTGTCACTTGCTACCCGCAGAAAAACAGGAAAATGCACATTGCTTCTACGACTTACTGCTGATTTCAGAAAACTGAGCTCAATCCTCTTTTAATCCTCTTCTGAAAGGTGGTCAGGAATAATGTTTCACTTTCTGTGCAGATGCGTCAGTTTTACTATTCAGCCAAAGCTTTTGATGTTCTGGAGAGACTGGACAATAATCCTGAATACTGGGAAGGCAAGAGAGGTGCTTGTGTGGGTGTATTCCAAATGATCCTAGCTGGCCGAGAAGCAAAGTGAGTGTTCTGTGTTGTATCTGAATTTATTCTGCTCTTTTCCTATTTTCAGCTACCTGTAAGCCAGAATCATAATCTCAGCTTTAGGACTACATATCATCTTCCAATTTTTTATTGACCTTTCAGAGAATAGACACTCTGTCCAGAGGCTCCATAGGCAATCTTCAACTGGAAGTGTATCTTCCACACCAACAGTTACAGAATATATGCGGTGGAGAACAACTTACCAGCAAGTGCTATGGACTATAAGATACCAAAATACATTAGTCATCATACTAGGAAAAGCTAGATTATAAATGTTATAGTATGTTCATGAACAGGGGAAAACAACCTCATTTCACATGGATGGTGTAAGAATGGAAAATTATCACATGACATTTTAAGGTGCGTAGAACAGAACTAAGGAAGCATTTACTCAACACTGTAGGAAAGACATGATTTCTCTAAACACTGTGTACATGAGACTGTGTTTTCATTAAAATTTGCCTTCTGAAGATACTGACCATGTCAGACAAATATACTTATTTGATGAAAGCTTAAAGGAAATCATCTGTGTTACGGATAATTTTGTTTTCGGCCCATTTCACTGGATGGGGTAATGAGAGAGAGTAGTGAAGCTGTATTTAAGAACTGCTCCCTTGTGAATATTCTTCTTTGATGCCAGATGGCCGTTGTCCTCTGGCCAAAGTTGCTGTTTCCTATATGACTTTTAGGTGTGTATCTTGGCTTCTACACCTTCCTTCTATTCACTTCTCTGCTGCAATAATCTCATTAACTACTATACCTTTCAAGTGTCCTTTTAGCAATCACTGCAGCAGATGCAGTAAAACACACATAGCTTGCCTGTTTTTCAAAATATACAATTAAGTTCCTACTGTAAACTAGCTGGCAAACTGCAGCAGGATTTATATAGATTTAATAATAATAGGTTTATCCTATTAGGAATGTTATTTCCATGCTATTTGTGTTTATGTATATTGTATTTGTGTATTGTGTTATGTGTAAAGTGCTTTGGCAGTGTTAAACTAGATGTTGCCATACTAAAGACTAGCAAATAACATTAAAGTTCTTTTTTTAAATTTGGGTTGTTCTGGGGAACTATTTTGCAAGAGTGAGGTTATATATATAAATACACACATATGCACACACTAATTCCATTTTGCTGATTTTTTTTTTTAACTTATAATTTCTTTACAGTTGTACACAAGACTTTTTTGTTGGTTGCTTTTTTTTGTCTCTGGGATTGTATCTAGTGTGCATTTTAACCTATTCCGGCACTGTAGGTGAATGGATCTCTCTGTCTCAGAGGACCATGTTTTGTGAAATAGTTCGATGTGACCAGTTTATTCTATCAGTTGTGTCTAACCCTCACTTAAATCTTTGCTTTTCACCTTTGTAGAGAGACTCTGCGGGAAGTACTGCACCTTCTGAAGAGCACTGGTAATTCTCAAGTGGAATACATTGTTCGCATCATGAAAAAGTGGGCCAAGGAGAACAGAGTCCCTGTTTAATTTAAGTCAATGTCACAAAATGAACCAGGTCAGTTGTTCCTGGATGTCTGTCTGCAAGACAAGGGTCTTGGCTTCTCCTGTGCATTCTGGGTATCTCCTTCCTTGCAGGGCTTTAGACGTTCAAGCAGGTTGACCCAGCTGAGGAAGAGTGTCCTGCACGAGATTCAAAACATTCAGCGAGTTGGTGGTTTTTGGATTTTTTAGTTAAAACTTTATTGGTACTTTTTCTGTTGCACCACTCTATTCCTCAAAGTTTCATTTTTTCAATAGTAATTTCAACTGTCCACAAAATCAAAGTGCTCCTCAAATGTTCCCCAGATTCCTCCACGAGAGTTACTAAATTGCATGGTGGGGTTTTTTTTCCAGCAAGCCTTCTGGCCTCTGGAGAACAATCATTTGTTACATGACTGAGACAAATCTACTTCAGCAAGTGATGGAATATGGCGAATAGAGATGGTGAGAGTGATACTACTAGGCACTACTACAATATCAGATAATACAAAAGATGTAACATAAAATAGCTTGGGTTGGAAGAGACCTTAAAGATCATCTAGTTCCAATCTGCCATGGGAAGGTACACCCTTCACTCAGAGATGCTCAGGTTGGTCAGAGCTTCATCCAGCCTGGCCTTAAACACTTCAAAGGATGGGCCATCCACAGCTGCTCTGGGTAACTTGTTCCAGTGCCTCACCACCCTCATAGCAAAGAATTTCTTCCTGATACCTAAGCTAAACCTACTCTCAGTTTGAAACCATTCCCTCTTGTCCTGTCACTACATGCCCTTGTGAAAAGTCTCTCTCCATTAGGACTTCTATAGATTTCCTATCTGGGGTAAAATACCAACCATATTCTGAGAAGTATCCTTTTCTGGATTAATTTCAATTACTAATACCTTAATGTGTTCAATCTCACTTTGAAATTTAACACTCAAAACATTTATTCATGTTAATATAGTTCACATGAGAAATATATTTAGTTTAGCAATCTGATGGATAAAAAGATCTTTTGAATAATTTTACTCAGCATTTACCACCATCGTGAGCAATATATTCATTATACTTTTGGATTTATTATACTCTCCTGGTTTTTTTGAGGAGAACAGTTCAGGGAATACATGATTCTAAGAAAAGGCAACAGCTGTAACATAAAAATGTGTTATACATTTGGTAGTAAAAAACATTTGTATATTATTTGTAAAAGGAAACTACATTTTAGAAATTTGTAAAATACTTAAGAAGTATTTTTTTATCTTTTGAGGGGAATTCAGAATGCCATATTCTCTACTGTCTGTGCATTGATTAAAGCTCTTATTTGAATCTAGAGTTGAATGTCTGGTCTGTGTTGTTTCATACTGCAGAAGTTGAAGTAGTATATTCATTTTGCTGTGGAAGAGGGCAGGTTTGTGGCTGGTTGTTAAGTGCATGTTCATTAATCAGTCAAAGGCAAGCCAATGGCCTTGATCCTGATCTTATGGTAGTTTGCTGAAACTAAGGTAGCTGGGTGTATAGGGAACATGCACACCTTTCTGCCATATAAGGTGTCTGGTTTTACTGCTTTAAGCAAAAAATGTGGGTACTTGCATTTACATCTAGAAACTGATCCATCACACTAGCAACAATAAGCCTTTCAGCACAGACAATGTTACACTCATTCAAAAGAGGTGTGAAAGGAGCAGTATTTTCACTGAAAGCAGTTACAAAACACTTTTCACTTGTAAATGGCATTTTTCTTTTCCATCTCAGTTTAATTAACTTGGAAACAGATTGGGAATACAATTATGAATCTTGGTACAAAGCTTCAAAAAGTCATGTTGGTGGCTTTGTAGCAGATGTTAAATGCATCTAATTAGTCCCTTTATTGAAGCTTAACCTGCAGGAGAGCTGAAGAGCATCCAAATCCATTACAGACCATTTTACATGTTGGTTGAATCTTCTGAAATAAGTGTGATGGCTTTGCAGCATAAGGGCTTGGGGGCCAATTTTATATTCTCTTGTCTGTGACCAGTGAAGAAGTTTTTTAAAACCTCATCTTTATTTACTGTAGCCATAATGTCATATTTGATATGCTAAATAATGTGGGGTTTAGCACAGTGCATTTTATTGATTGGTAATAAAACTTTCATTATTTAAGATGTAACAGGGGACTGCAGGGCTTTGCCTTGAGCAGTTATGAAATAAGGTATTTTACATACTGTCTTAGCATTTATACCTTGGTAATAGAACTGATATGTATGTACTATTAAAATGCAGAACAAGAAAAGTACTGAAATACTGGTGTTTATTTTACCTTAGAAGTACATCTAGAATGTGTGTCCCATTGTTTAATCTGAGGTCATATTCAAAGAACAGAGATGAGAAGTTGCCTTAGCTAATACAGATATGAAAGGTAGTAAAGAATAGATAAAATTTTATCCCTGTCCATTTCCATATTTCCCTAAACTGTGGAAATTTAAGGAGTCAGGGTACTGATGCCTTGAGTGGCTACCTAGAAACAGACTAGACGGGAATAAGGAAATAAAGGCAAGTATTTATTTGAAAGGCCTTCAAAGGTACACCCTGGGGAGCCAAAGGCTACATCCAAAAATGGACCCCAAGTCACGAGTTCTTCACACTTTTATAGGTTTGGTTCATTTGCATAGTCGCATAAATTCGCCAATTAAAAATTTAGCTAATGATGTATTTTCCTCAATTTCTCCACCTCTCTAGAGGCCCTAGTTTACACATTTTGGGCCTAGGACAATCTGAGTGTCCTTGAATAACAAGCTCAGAGAGGCTTTGTTATGTCTAGCTGACATGGGAGAACAGTAGTTAACAGGCTACAAGAAGGTTCAGGGTTACAACTAGGCAATACAAGATCTGAAGAATATAAAAGCTAAAATCTAAGGCATCAGTACTCTAAATAAGATGTTTAGGAGTGAAGGTAGGTGTGGAGGAAAACAAGAAAAATTACCTATTAGAACAAGCAGGCAGTGAAGAATGTATGTGCAGAGTCAGGGAAATGGGTAAATTTATTGAGTCAGGAGTAAGTGAATATAAAATTGAAACAGTGGCATTTCAGATAATATAGTGAAAGAAAGACTACAGCAGAAAGAAATTGCTGCATTATAATTTCAAGGAAGAGTATGGAAATTACAGTTATTTCTTATACTCTGAATAAGCATCTGATTCTGGAAAAATAAGCTACAGAGAATGCACAGAAGGCATTGTGCTAGCAATCATAGCATTAATAGTTAGTAGAAGAGAAAGCCAAACACCAAACAGCATGTAACTGGTTTTAGTTGGGTGCTGACTGATTCCTGATGGATAAGAAAGTCAACCTTGAATTAAACTTGTTAATACCTGAACAACAGCTATGACAGTAACATCTAAGTGAATTAAACTGGAGATGGCAAGTTCACTGTGAAAGAAGTCATGTCACGTTCCAACTCTGGACTGTAGCAGGCATTTAGGTTTATGTGGTTCCCTCAGCTTGAAGCTGGCTCATTGATCTTCATAAGAAAGCTGTCTAAGCGTGAATGAGGAACTTGGCTATTAGGTAGTCAGACACAAAATAAACAATTACCTATATGGCTGTTGCTACGTGTAGCTTCACTATATGGGAGCTACACATACATTGAAGAAAACATCTAGATTTTGCCCACTGGTTTACTCTTTTACCATTTTTCCTCTGTATTATCTCCAGAAGTAACTTCCACTCACTCTTTTTGAAGTTTCATTTCCAGATTTCCCTCTTCGCTTTCAATCTATTCGTTGCATGAAAGTGTTACCAGTAACCTTAAAATCAAGTCATTAATAAACTGTTAGATAACCTGGCCTGACACTATATAGAGCAAGATGTTAGATTTCACCAGTGTTGAATCCAATAACTAACTCAACTTACCATAAAATATTTGCCAGAAAAACTTAAGTCTTAATTTGAAGATGGATAATGAAAAATCGATAGTTTTATTTTACAATTTATTCAAATGGTTAAATCACATTTGCTCTTTTAGAAATTGTACCTTAATTCTAAATTTAACTTGTTTAGCCTCTTCTAATATTAAATTCTTCTAGTGTTCATCATTGCTGTTAGTCACTAAAGCCGGGCATTCTTTGGTTTGGTTTGGTTTTTTTGGTGGTTTTCTTTGGGTGGGTTTTTTTTTTTTTTTTTCATCTTTAGGTATGCATAAAGTGCAGCAAGTCAATTCCTGTTTGTATGAAAGACAGCTTCCCTTGTAAAGGTGTTTCACAGGCTGGAAAACTGGCAATTAGTTTGTCAACAGATTTTTTTTTTTTTTTTAAAATGTGTCTGTTTAGCATTGTTTATAACTTATCACTATATATAACATTGAAATACGCTTCTCTATAGTGCTGCTTGCTATTCTCCTTCGTGGGTTCTCAAAGACTGCATTCACCCTTTTTGCCATGTTATCACAGGGTAACATTGCATTAAACTGGTTCTTGACTGTGACATGACATCTAGGGTTTTTCCAGAACTGGTACTTTCCAGTCTATCCTTTGGAAGAGACAGCCTACCTTTTCTTCTACAAAAATACATTTTGTTCAAATTGGCTCAGTTTTCCAGCTTATGAAGATCACTCTGCATTACTATCTTATCCCCACTAATTACTAATCTGTTCTCTGTAGCTGTTAGTGCTGTTTTACAGCTATATATGGGTCAAAAGGGATATGTTGGATCCTCCGTACTTCCAGGATCCCCAAAACATTGTTATTGATGACTGATGGCTGCTTTTCATCATTTGTCATTCTCAACTTATTTAACATGTACCTTACAAATACTGTATTATGCTATTCTTCAAAATTACGTATATGACATCAAATATGTATGTATTGCACTTGTAGGAACTGCAGTATTGTTACATTGAACTAAACTTGTAAAAGATCCATGTCATAGGAGATACTTCCCTTTCATTCTTTTTAAGATGAGCCTTACAGCATCCCAGAGAGACTGATAGAGTCCAGTTGCTCAAGTCCTTTTGCAGAATTTGAAACAACTCTTTTTTTGGCCCTGTAATCACATTTAGCCACACACTAAAAGGCTACCTTTGACTTTGTAGAGTTTAAGCTTTCATTTGGAACAAATAAAGCAGGCATTTCACATCTCTGGGCAAGGGACAGCTCCCAAATTCCTTATAGGTCTTGCTTAATTGATGAATTACAATAGCATCTATTTATAGATTTAAAAATAAAAGTAATGTCTATGTTTAGTAAGAGCTGTGACTTTTGAGAAGACACAGTGTATTCTTCAAATAAAAAGAGAACTCCTGTTTCAATTCATGCTTACACATTGAATTGTGCTTAGTTGCTCTACATTGTATTATTCTTAGTAATTCTTTGGGAGATTTGAAAATAATCCAATGAAATAAATAATGGTCTTTCATATGTTTTTACAATACATCTTCAAGACCCTGGGTCTCCAGTTATTTGAACAGGAAATATGCTGTCTGATAGTTTGTGGTGATTCTTGGATACAGCTGAATCAAACTAAAAAGTGGGATACTATGTATGCTGTTGTGTCTGAATTGCACTTCCATGAACCCAGGAATTGCACTGAGTTTTTTGCAGCCCTTAAACCACACTTTAAGCTGGTCCTTAACTGGAGATGAGTAATGAGTCTTAGATTCCACCATCTGCTTCTTGATCACTGTAAGCAACTTCTGTGTGGTCCGTTCCGTGAAAAAACACACAGCAGTGCAGAATTATATAAAGTAACATTTAAAGAATACATGTAATAATGTTGACATTGTTTACATCACGTAGAAAAGAACCATGCTCCGATTCCAACAGCTGCATTGCTCATTGTAACAGCTACAATCTTCTTTGATGATTTTGTCCTTCTTAAGCATGATGGGATCATTATGCCTGTCTACTCTTAAAGCTACTTGTAGTCTTTTTCTTACCTTACGTTAATGGGTGAGGCCATTACATGGGGAGCCATTATGGGACAAAACTCAATATCTTGTCTTTGCAGAGCTGGTAAATTAACTCATATTACATGATGTCATTGTGTCTCATGAATCTGTGAGTGAAAGCTGTCTCTTAGAAAATGTTACAAAAATTAAATTACAAAACCTGATAAACCAAGTCATAAACTGCCTGGTAGATTCCCATACTGGTGATTATCCTAATGTTTTCATTCTACCAATTCATTCTTACTTTTGTCTGACTTATTCATGATGCCACATGTGCTGAACTTAGTCATTACTGAACAAACTGAGAAGCTGTGTATATAAAATTATGGTGGTTTTCCCCAACATTTAAAGGCAGAAGAGCTATTTTCCGGTCACAACAAAGTAATTTCTGAGGCAAGCTATACAAGACTCCCCACTCAGTTCAGCCAGTTATTCTCAAGCAAGTTTCATCACTGTGTTCACTTTTCATTCTGCACATTCTTGTTCCCTACTGAGTGTTTTCCCTTCCCATCTACGCATTAATTTGATGTGCCTTACAGGACTACTGGACTACTGGTAAAGCACTGCTGTTTTCCACGTCTCCTTTCCTCCCCCTGCACCACCTCTGCGCATGACATGCCTTGCTCCCACTTCACAGGCATTCAAGGCAAGATATTTCCAGATTTGTAAAATGCTAAGTCCTGTGGAAGACTAGAAATCAGCATGACACTAAGAATAACTCAGTCTCTTAAAACAGTGAGGAAGTGTTCAGATAAGAGTAGACTGTACTATTACTTACTAATGTCAGGGGTAATTCTTTTAAGGTCAGAAAAATGACATTTGAAATAGAACTGTTATACAGAAAATGTAGCTTGTTTTCACAAACATTTTGGGTATGTAGTGTCTTCTCTATTCTTAAAATTGTAATTTCTATTGCTCCTATTCTACATTTGTTTTAATATGCTCAAAAAACTTCATATTTCATATGTCTTCTCAAAATACAACTTGAGGTGGAAAAAAAATAGTTCTATAAAATTTTATTTGTCTATTTAAATTATTCATGTATGGAAAATCGGTTTTCATATGTAGTTTTTCAGATGCTATTTTTAATGCTGTGGCAAATCAAAAGCAGCTTTGTGTTGAATCGGCAAGTTCGGTATGTAGTTAATTCTCAGAGATAAATATGTGCTTTGCTTTTTTGGAGGCAATTTGGCTTGGAAATAAAATCATGGAAGTATGAAAATGCTGAACTGCACATGCAAAGTATGCTTCTGACTATTCTGATCATAAGCTTGTATGAATGTTAAAAATGTGGTAATTTGTTTATGCAATCACCCTCAGCTGTCTGTGATAATGTGCACTTACCTAGGTGTGGAACTTCTATAAGTAAAAGCAGTTTCCAAAGTGCTGAGAGGCATTAAAAAACTTGGTTAGGAAATTGGAGTTTTGGTAAAATCAGTCTGAAAGTGAAAGGAAGAACAAAAAAGAAAAACATTTCTTCAAGTTCACAGCCAAATATTATGTTGTATATCTTTATAACTTCTAGAAGTTGCTTTGCCATCTACATATATGTATTACATTAAATTCCCCTTTTTGGAAGGATGAACGTTGCTTGACAGTCGTTGCCTGATCAGTAACTATAATAATTTAAAATATATTACAGTATTTAATAAGTTTCCTATAACTATTACAATATCTATATTTCACTAAAAACCAGAAAATATCACCATGGCAAGTGACCAAGGCTCCTCTAGCCAGCAGTCTGCCTGAGTCTGCTCTCAAGGACACCGAGAGTGTTTGTCTTGTCCTAAGTCAGCATCCACAAGAGAAACCCTGAGCAAGAGCAAATCTGTGGCACATTACCGTTTGTACTTCTGAGAATTACTTCCAAACCCTTTTACCTCATTAAACAGCATTACTACTGCTTTTAGTGTAGAAATTGCAATTGAAACTGAGAACTCCTTGCCCGGGGAGATCCTCCTTACTCGTGTTACAGGTGGGTGGCAGAACTACGGGAAATCATGACTCATATTCTTGTGTGGCTTTCATTACTATTGGAAGAATAAAACCGGCAGACAACAATACAGAGATAAGACAATAACCTGACTCCAAAGTTTCAGACAGCCTGGTAATCTTCGGCTGCCTCCAGGGGTGCTGGCTTGATGGAACAGGCTTTTCATCGGAGATAAGCATCCCATGCCGTAAGTATCTTTAAAGAAATGGCGCAAATAAGGAAAAAAGTGAGGGACAACTCCCCAGAGGATATAATCCCTCTCAATCTCTGTAAACATCTAGGTGTTTTTACACTTTCAAATGAGCAGGTGTGAATCATAAAAGAGCTACCATTAAGGAAGTCTATTATTTTCAAAGACAGCTCCTCTTCAATTTTAAATTCTGCTCAGGTACGGTTTAAGTGACAGTCACAATCAACATGTAACAGGCAGATGCTCCTCAGTTTAAGTTTCTTTGCCAGTTCATTGAAGTCTGCTCCCTTTCTATATACTTGTATTTTTAATGAAAAAAGTGCATGCGTGTGTGTGTGTGTGTTTGTGCACACATATTACTGGGTACTCCTCTACAAAATCCCTTCTCTGTTTATTTCTAATGTACCTTTCTTACTATTCTTTATATTTAAAAAAAAAAAAAAAAATTCCAGGATTTCAGCTAAAAGGTTATTTTAAAGAACCATTCAATCACGTTGAAAAAGACAACAATTCATTGAATCCAACCATTTAGTCAGCAGTACCCTGGCCACCACTAAGCCGTGGCCCTTAAATGCTACATATACCTGGCCCTTAAATACCTCCAGGGAGCGTGATCAACCACTTCCCTGTGTGGCCAGTTCCATTGCTTGACAACCTTTTTGATGAAGAAATTTTTCCTAATATCCAATTGAAACCCCCTTTGGTGCAATTTGAGGTCAACTTTATCTTGTACTACTGCTTGTTACTTTGGCAATTCAGTGGCTTTAATTTTCTTGTGATCACTTAAAAGGTAACTAATTTTTTTCCCCTCTATTTTTTCTTCCTTCTTAGAAAAGTAAAGACTAAAGCTGAAAAGAGGAATTTCCTAGGGATCCACTGCTTGGCAGAGAAAACATCTCAGGGGCTGATACCCCCAAATTAATGTCATTTAAGACAGTCCGCACACCACCTGGAATCATTACTACTGTAGAAGTTTACAGCTTATTTGTCAAACTCTACTGAGTTCACCCTTAACACTAGGAAAGCCTTAAGACAAAATCGCATGCTTGCTCCAAGAAGAAATCTTGACACCAGAAGCAGAAACAATTCTTAACAATTAAGTAAAAAATCAGATGTAACTAGAAAAGTGTTCTTACCTTGTTACTTACAATGGATTTTGCTACTGTTATCCAAAGGAACAAATGACCCGTGTTCTGCTTGGTAAATGCACCTACTTAAGAGCTGATGTTTAATGTCTTCATATTTAATCTTCTCTCCAGGCTCAACAGATGTTCCCACAGCAGCTTCTCCAAGCAGCTTGCTCTTCCTTGCAAGGATGCAGTTCTTCTTTCCTTTTTCTCTCACTGCTTTTTCTTCCTACCTTGCTGCTCCATTTTAACGGAGCATTTGAGGCTTTGAATTTTCTCTGAGTCAACAGTCTTATACTATTTTTTTAGCTTAAAGAATGTTACAATGTTCTGTAGGGCATAAAAGTCACCAGGCATTCAGAAGTTGTGTCAGCTTTAAATTTCTCATTGGGAAATTGTTCTGAACAGCATGGATTATAGAAACCCTAACACACCCACCTTTGGCTGAGGGACTCACACTACCATGACACATCCCATCCTGCAAATCCTTTGACTTCTTTCACATGAAGACCTGCCCTGATTTCTAGCTTACGTGAGATAAAAGACAACATTTTGTTTTCATCAGCCACCTCCAAGATACATAGTCGTGCCATTTATGTCATCCTGGCACACAACATGGTGTTGGAAGACCAATCCTCATCTCAGCAAGTAAGCAAAACATGCACCTAAATACACTTCTAAGGCTAAAAAGCGTTTCCAGTTACAGGAGCAGTAACTTCTTTTTGCATAAAAATTGTTGCCATTCTTAAAACTTCTGATTGCCATTGAAACCTTGCACTTTTGGTCGGGTTTGTTCAAAGCTTTTCTTGAAGCTTTGGAGAGGAGTCCAAGTGTCTCAATTTCTCAAATTCTCAAGTAAGTGAGATTTGAGCGGTTCACAGGGAGCAAATACCAATGTATGGGGTAAAGTTCATTATCACAGTTCCTCTGCCTTGAAATTGTGACAAATGAGTATTACTGCCCTGTCAAAGGATATGCTAATTACCTGAAGCTAATGCACGCATCCTTCCTAGAGTGAATCTGGCATTTCTCTACCTGCCTACAGCCCTTCCAAACAGTTTACTTCACTGCAAAGTGTTCTTCAGACTTCTTAAGGCTGTGGCAGAGCTGCTGCTAACAGCTCTTAAATGCATGTGCCTGAGGAGAGAAAGCTAGAGGTATATTCTTCAGGAAGCAGTATTTTACTTAAAAGAACAATAATAAAACTATGAGGGGGAAGGATCCTGCAGATAAATCACTTTTCCAAATGGTATGAAGGGCATTGGTGTTTCATTTTGGAAAGAAAGCAGGCAGTTTATTCCTAGATTCTGGATCTGGCAGAGAGCAACTTAGTAAAGCTATAAGAGGGAAGAGATGTTTAAAAAAAACAAAAAGCACACTTGAATTTAGAAATCCTCATTAACAGAAAACCAGCAATGCTGGCCATGTTGTTGGTGCAGTGGATTCTTATGAAGCAGCAGCAGTTCTAGTAAAAGCTACACAAACACCAACCTACCTGCAGCTGTATCATCTCCTGACACAGCAATGGAAGTTGCAGCTGCTGTGGCAGCAGTTTCAGTGAAAGGACCACAAGGATCAACAAGATGCGTGGTTGGACCGTAAGAAACCAAGGATATAGTAAGGAAGCAGCTGATGGTAAATGAGGATATTCTCACAAAAAAACCCAAACCAAAACCCACACACACAAAACCCACAACAAAACAAAAACCAACCAAGCCTAAACCTGGTAGAAGTGCCTCGGAGACTTCTGAGGGATGTGACTACCCCTGGTATGTGCTGGCTGCCACTACAGCTGCTACCTCTAATGTAGATCCCAGTGCTCACCTTAAGAAAAGGAGAGAACAAACTGCCATCTCATGCCACCTAAGCTTATTATACAATGTTATTATACAAGCAGAACATGTTTTCGCCTGCATTCACATCCGAGGACAACAGGCTCATAGCTCATGGAAGTAAAGTAATAGCCTTGGAAGCTGAAAGCAAGCTCCCTGGAGACAGATAAAATTGATAATAAGGACAGCTCTGCTTTCTGATACGACCCTGGGCCTGCTGCTGTGGGGTATCCAGCCCAGAGGAAGCTGCACATTGGCTTCCATGAGGTCCAGGAGAGCACCAAGCACTGGTCTGTTACGAAACAGAGTACAGTTTTGACTACCACAACCAACACTAACAGCCCAAAAGGATGAGAGTGCTACAGACAGAGAAGCCAGTCCAAAGCAGAGCAGGAGGATCCCACCTGCACCAAAAAGTAGAAGCCTATGTGGTTTGCTGGTCTGTCTCTGTTGTTTTCTGTATTTGAAACAAAGTCAGGTCAACAAACTGCCGCTCACTGATGTGGCTGTAGCACCTGTAGTTCCAAGCATCCAGTTTGTCTGATCTGCTCATACTGGCTTTCACCAGTGAAATAAAAAGCAGTTTCAATATCACCTCAAAACTACTTTCTCTGTGCACTTGTTGCATATTTTTAAGGTCTTAATCTACCTCTCTGTGTCCTTCAGACAACATACAAAGGGAAGGAATCAGTATTCTTTGTTGGACTATTTTAGCATGACCATATCCTGGGAGAAAGCAAAGTAACTGGCAAAAATCTCTAATCACTTTTAAAAAACGATATTGTTTTTATTTGTGTCGCACTGACAAGTGCAGCACATTATACTATGTACAAACAATACCTGAGATGGAGCTTAAATGCCAAAGAACAAAACAGGTAGCAAAAGAGAAAAAAACCATGGATAAATTACAAATCTAACTCCTATTGAAGCTGTTTGAAAAGGCACAAGCCTGGAATTCTTCTGGTATATTCAAAACCAAATTCCTTGAGAGCTTACAATCTAGTGAATTTGGTTGTTTTCTTTTCCGAGTGGTTCTAATATCTGAGACCTAATGTAACATTAACATATTCTAGTAACTACTATGCTTGGATCTGCTGCCAAGTTTCTTTCTGATTTAGTTCAGATACTCAGATCCAGAGCAAACTGTCTTTGGTGACTTCACTTTAAATTCAAAGATCCAGAACTACTGTTTGTCTAGTTGCATAAACAAGTGCTAAGCCTTACAATAATATGATGTGCACACCAAGATGCTTAGAGGTTAGATAATATAGAAATATGAGGGTTTATTTGTCTAATTAAACTCCTAGGAGAAAGGAAGAGGGGGCATATTAATTACTATTTCATAGTAACTGTAGATGGGAAAGGCTGCTTCTAATATCAAGGTCTGCAATCTCAGAACAAATGGCCACCTGAAATGATTTCCAAGAATTACTTCTGGTTTTCTCTGTAAACCTGCCACGGGTCAGATGATTATTGTTCTTTTGCAGCTTATTTTTTTCTACTTACAAAGCATGTTAAAAATCTGACCAAGATGTGCTTCCAGGTATATCTACACTACAATATGAAGCACTGGATTCAGATAACTTGTAAAACTAATTTTCTTGTGGAGTACCTGCCCTACATCAATTACTTCTGAATATAGTCCCCTATATCTTAGTTAGGGGACTTAGAATAAAGTTTTACAATGGATACTTAAAATACACAGTTTATCTTCATCACTTCCCATGGACATATCCAAGTATTATCTGTGAACAAACTACCTGTTGTGTTCTTCTTGTATTTATTTCAAGGTCTAGTCTCCCATCTGGTAATTGAAAAGAGAGCTGCAGAAGAGCCTGTGACTTCCACATAAGATTTCTGTTTAATGTGCAATAAATAGCTCTTTTTCTGAGGAAAGGCCCCTTTTTACCATCACAGGATTTAATGGCATAGATGACACAGAAACTTTGATGAGAATCAGAATCTTCCTGGCAGGGTCCACAGGTCTGGAGCTTAGGGATGCTCACTCAGTTTGAATCCAGAAATACATTTCCTATTATGTGCATCAGCAGATAGCTGTATGAAATTCTCAACAGGAGAACAAGTGCAACTACCAAATTATTATGATGCTGAAAGTTGAAATATATTTGAGGAATGCATCCACCTCTACCAAGCTCGCTAGTTGTACCACAACATGCAAGGCTTTAAGGTAAAACAAGTCCCTTAGACTATAAAGCTCAACGAAGTTTCAAGCTTCAAAAGGAAAGTTTACATTTCTCAGATCAGGTCAGTCATTCCAGTGACTTGCTGCTGCAAGCAGCATTCCGGAATGCCCTCCATTCCCTTTTAGTGATATAACTTTCAGTAACATTGTCCTACTGTCATGGATCTCTGGAGTCTAGACGAAATTAACAAGTCAAGTAAAAAGACTTCCTATGCAATGAGAGGAACACATCAAGTGCAGTGATGCATGCAATTTGAAAAGTGGAGTAATGTGATGCACAGAATAGTCTGTTATAATTATCCAAAATAATAGACAGATGTAAATGGTTTGCTTTACATGAGTACATCTTTTAAAGGAGAATAAACCCACTCCTACCTACTATTTCTGAGACTAAAAAATGCCCCAAAAATGGTAATGTCTTTTTCTCTGCTCCAATGAAGCTAGAGGATACAATGCTCATGATGTTCATAAGCTTCCTGAAACTTCACATTGCCTTGGTGGCATGCTTCCATCTGGAAATACCAGCCATCAGTCTGTCAAAGTAGGTGGTGACAGACTGCAACACTTGCAGTATTTGCAGGCAGCTCCTGCTCATGAGGGAAGCCTCGCTGCTGCTCAAACCCTGCCTTCCTTGCGTTGTCCCCTCTCTCTCTAACAGCTCTTTCCCAACAATCCACAACTGCTCCGTGTAGCCAGAGCTGGTACTCTACAGACCAGGCATGGCCGCTGAACGAGCTCCCTGTCCCCCGAGGGCAGACCGGCACCCCGGGCAGCGGCTGCTGTTCTGTAGGAACAGGCTGAGATCAACCCCGTACGGCACGGTTTTGTCAAACCCCGATGTCCTCTGCTGTTCCATTCAGCGTGGGCTGGTGCCACCGAGACACGGCGCGTCCCCGCCCTTCCGCCTGGGAACGGCCGCCCTCCCCGCACGGACGGTTTTTCTCTGGTGACTGACCCTTAGCCGCCGACTTCTAGGGGACCTCAGCGGACCTTCCCTCAGAGGACCATCCCCTCAGCAGGCCCGCGGCCCCCGCAGCCTCCCCGCGCCGCCCCAGGAGGACGAGCGCTGCGCAGCCCCCGCGGCCGCGGGCCCGGCGTGCGCATCACCCCGGCAACCGGGGGCGGACCCGGCGCCCGCGGCGTGTGGGCGGCGACGGCCCAGGCTGAC